>JANBXA010000734.1:122990000-123140000 GCA_030556225.1 Cricetiscus sungorus | reverse complement strand
CTAGTGGGTTTAAAAGCAAAATCTCCCCACCACTGTGCTAGTCCTGTCCTCCCTGTGAATACTCCAGCCTGTGAGACATCTCTCTCTCTTTCCACTCTCTCTCTTCCCTTTAGGAATCAAAGACAGTGATGTGGGGGCTGGAGTAGGTGAATTCCATGCTTGACCCTTCTCCCATTGTGAACTCAGAAGGTACCTGTTTAGTTTATTTCCCACAAAGGCATGCAGGAGAGTCCTGCCTCTCTCTTGTGGGCCCTGGCCTCTCAAGCTGTGCTAAATAACCCCCTGTCCACATCTCAAATTTGAGCACAGATCAGGGAGTCATTGGGAATTCACCATCCAGCCCATATGACCTTCACTCTCATTCCCTGACCCCCGATTCTTGCTTCCCGTTCTATAGTCAAGCTCACCTATCCCTCTCAGACATGGTAACCCTTGACTCCGAGTCTTTGAGCCTCTTTCTTCCTCCCTTTGCCCCCTCCATTAGCTGACCAGGATTCTCTGGCTGCTAGTCCTGCTCTCAAGACTCCCCTCAGGTCTCCATGCAATCCCAGTCATTCCCACAGCCTTTCTCTGCCAGTGATCTGGGGATGGGAGTACGGTACAACGCCTGGTGAACTTACATGGCCGTCTAATGCCCAGTGGTCATCTTTGAACTTATTCATGAAGCTCTCCACAGGCCCGGTGACCTGGTAAACCTGAAGCAGGAGGCGGAAATCTTCCTTCTTATAATTTCCTGGAGAAAGAAAGTGGGTTATACTTGAAACTCTGAGAGAATTCAAAACCCACCTCTGTGGGTGCTGAGGGCATGAAACTTCTTCATGCACTCTGGGGAAATGTCTCTTGCACATCTGTCTGTGCATAAGCCCAGTGCGTGTGTTTGTATGTGGTTGCACATGGGGTGTGCAAGATTGTGAAGATGCATCTTGATAACTGAACTACTAGGTGGAGACAGTGATTCTATTGTTGCATGTGTGAACAAAGGTATGTTTTTTTTTTTTTTTGTGGGACCAGTGAGATGGCCCCGTGGGAGAAAGGCACTTGCCATGAAGCCTAGTGACCCGAGTTCCATCCCTGTGATCCACATGGTGAAAGGTGAGAATCTACTCCTGAAAGCTGCCCTCTGATGCCCACACACATGTGACATGTGTACACACATACACACACACACACACACAACTAAGTAACTAAATACATAAAATTTTAAAAGTTTAAAGAAGGAATATGATTTTGTGTATTGTGATCTGACCATGAATGCATAGGTATGTTTACAAGTCCATGGACACAGGACAGCAGACACACTTGTGAGAGTATGTGTCTGTATGTTAGAGCTAATGAGTGACTAGGACTCTGTGTGTGTGTGTGTGTGTGTGTGTGAGAGAGAGAGAGAGAGAGATGATTATATATGTACTGTGTGTGTTAATTAATTCATTCATATATCATCTATTCAAGAACACTTGTTTTCTGATTGTACAAAAGTTGACACCTGAACAAACTTTAAAAAGTACAGAGATTCTTGGAAATAAAAAGACATTTCTGGTCTTGATAGTTACCATGGTGTCCACAAATAAAGAACTTTAGAGAAACAGTCGCCATGAATGCTCTGTTGTGACATATTTTCTATGAATACAGAATTTTTACTTTAAAACTCAGAGGTGCAAATGTATTTGGATGGGGTATATTCACTCCCTAACTGGCATTTGCTTTCAAGTTTCATTTGCCATTATAAAAGTGTGTGTGTGTGTGTGTGTGTGTGTGTGTGTGTGTGTGTGTGTGTGTGTACATGTGTGCAAGAACCTGTGAAGACCAGACAGAGCTACTTTCATGTGGGTGCTGGGAACCAAATTTGGGTTCTGTTCATGAGCAACAAGTGCTCCTACCACCAAGCCATCTCCCCAGCCCCTAAATTGTATATTTTACCCTGTAGATGTGATATAATGAAGCCGCTTACATTTTATCCCAGGGAAATCCTCTGTTTCTAGCTTTTTGTAACATCAATCTAATTCTAAAGTGAACATTGTTTATAACATTACAAATTTTAAACTTTATCTATTTCAATTTTGTCTGGCGAGAATAATTAATGGATCTTGTTAGGAACTGCCTGGCCCCTCCCTGGAACGCTTGGTCTATTGTCTGCTTTGTCACTACTGAGCTGGGTTATCATTAAGGTCTATGCCTTGACGGAGTTGGTGGAAAATCACATTTTGTGTTTGCTTTTCTCTGATTATGATTGAAAGTATCTCTTCTTTAGTTTATTGACTGCACTTGGCCACTGTGGCGTCCCTGCTTCTCCCTTTGGCTCAGTCTTCAAGCTATTTCTTCTTTCTCTGAGAGGGTTCTTCAGACATTTAGTTGACCGTGGTTGCCATTAGTCCGTGACCATCAGACCAGTCTTAGCCCCACACGATCCTAAAGTGTAGTGACATAGATTCATCCTGCCTGAGCCGTGCACCCATCACCCCCACACTCACAGCCAGTTGCTTCCTTACCTGCCAAGTACAGTTCCACCCCACTGTGGTCAATCATGGTGGCGTTGACCTTGCTGTTGGCTGCCTGGAAGCCAGTCACTCTAAGCATGGCTGGCTGTTTCTTCCCTTGGTACTCATAGGCTCCTTTCCACAAAGAATTCTTGGCAAAAACATCCCCTGGAACTGTAGGGATTGGGGAACATGTGAATTAGACTTTGTTGCCAGGACAGCCAGGATCACCTGGTGATTGATCCTAGCTCATACATGGAGCTCTTCTTTCCGAGTGGCTGAAGTGAGGGTGATGGTGGGGTGCTCTGGTGACTGTGTGATCCTCTTATATCTTAGAGTGAACTGGTGGAGGGAACTGAACCGGGGTATGTCAGAGAGATATCTGTATGTCCATGTTCACTGCAACTATTTGCAGAAGCCAAATGATGACAACTGCAGTATCTGTGGGTGAATGGATAAAGAAAATGGACTGAACAATAAAATCTCATTCATCTCTCTAAAAAAAGTCTTCCTTTGTGATAACATGGTTGGACTTGGAGAACATGATGCTACATGAAATAAGCCAGAGGCAGAAAGATTATTGAGAGGTATCACTTACAGACCAAGCTAAAATGTCAAACTTTAGATGGAGAGAGTGGGGAGAAGAGATCAGGGGTGTAGATGAATGATCAAAGGGAACAAAATTTTAGCTGGGAAGGAGGGACTTTAGAGATCTACTGTTCAGTGTCATGGCTATGGTTAATAATATTATACTGTATATTTTAAATGTGCTCAGAGGGTGTATTTTAAATGTTCTAAGGAAGGTGATATGTTAGTTTCATGCAATTATATTACAATCTATACACACAACATAAGTTCATATTGTGCCTCATAAACAGGTACCTGTTAGTTAAAAGTGAAATACAAATGTAATTGTTTATATGTGGATATTAGCTGTTAATCCGTAGAACTTTAGAGGTTAGGTATAGAGTAAGGAACAAGAATTAGGAGGTCAGATAGATCTCTCCAGGAAAAATAGGATAGTTATGGCTGGATGGGAGGCTGGAATGTGAGAACCAAGTGGGTGGGGCAAGAGGAGTATGAGGGAGGAGATACAAGGAGCAACAGATAAAATTAAGGGCCATTTGAGGGGTGGTGTAGATATCTAATACAATGGAAGCTTCCAAAAATACATAAACATGAAGCTGATCTAAATGAAACTGCCCACAATGGGAAAGACAGAGACCCAACTAGCCATCTCTTGTCTCCAAATGAAGCTTCCAGTACTGAGAGTTGTTGGTCAAAGGGGTCCCATTAGATTCCTCAAATAGTCCAGGCTGTTGCCAAGATAAAAGGTGGTTGTTTTTCACAAACTGATGGCAAGGGGTAATTGCTGAAAACAACACCTACACAACTCGTTGAGCATAGAGAAATCAAGCCGGTGCCTACGTGAAGCCTTTACCCATATGTGCTAGCATCCTTTGTACAGGAAGGTACTAAGCATGATACCAAAGGGGAACTGTAAATACCAACCTAGTCACAAACCCTTTGATCTACAATGGTGCCTTGCCTGCAAGACATGCTTGTGCAACAGCGGCAGAACACTTGTGGGACTGACCAACCTATATGTGATTTGACTTCAGCCTGGCTTCCTCCCCTGCAGGCTGCAGCTCTGTTCTGCAAGTGGGCCATTCTACTTCCCTCATAGGGGTCACCCTAGGGCTTAAATGACCCAACACTGCAAATCATGCTACACAACATGGGTGCATAGAAACCCACGGGGAGGCTGGCTACTAAACCATTCATCTTTGTAGCAATGCTCTAAGGCAAGCCTTTCCCTGCCCATTTTTCCCTAACAGTAGACTGACCTATGGACCTATGCACCTGAAGCTGGCCAATAGCACAGCAGAGGCAGCACTGGTTGGTTTCATGAGCCAGAGATCTGGACTCTGCCTACCTGAGGCTTGGGTGAGTGGAGGCTCACGCACAGTGTTGATGGGTCTTCCGCTGGGCCGGACCTCTGCTGGGGAAAGGGAATGGGATGAAACAGGGTCAGCCTCTGGTCCACATTCTGTGGAAAACAATGATGGCCTCTGAGGTTGGGGGAATGTGTGCTCTAAGGTCTTGCTTTGGACTCCTCTTCTCCTACCAGGACAGTGGGGTCTGGTGATGCTACAGAAGCATCTCAGAATATCACAATATGCAGAAAAAGAGGGACTCAAACACATCAGTCACAGACACTGGGGTATCAGATGAGGCATTAAGATACCTATGCTTATGTGATTGTTACTGTATTAAATAAGAACAAAGGAATCCAGCATAATCTCAAAATAGTGAAAAACAACTAAAAATAGAATTATATGATCCAGCAATCTCCCTACTGGGTACATACCTAAAGGAACTGAATCCAATATGCTGGAGATAAGTGATCCTTATGCCTGTGTTCACTGTAGCACTGCTCACAGTGTCCAAGGCATGTAGTCAACCTATCTGTCCATCATTAATGTGAACACACATACCACACACCATGTACCACACACACAGATGCACATGCCACATATATACCATGCCATATACCACATATACTTCATACCACATACTACACACACACACACACAATTTATACTACTCACATACCATACTATATACCACACACCTCATACCACATATCACACACACATACCATACATCACATATATACCCCAGCAAGCCCACACCATATATCATACACACATACTGTATATCGTATACACATAAACCTCACATCACATATAACATACACATCATATGCCATATATCACACACACCTCATACCACACATCACATACAAACACATGCATATACCACATCATATACCCCTACAACTTATCTCTATCTCTCTCACACACACACCTCATATTACATATATTACACACAACACACTACATAGCCCCATACCATCTCCCTCTCCCTCTCACACATACACCATGTACCATACACAGCTCACACCATGCACCATACACATATACCAAATACAACATACACATACATAAACCTCATACCACACATACATACCTCACCTGCCCCATTAAACCTCTTACCACACACACACACACACACACACTCACCACACACATCACCACACATACACACACACATACACCTCACCACACACATACACACCTCACCACACACACACACACACACACACACACACACCAGATCTTACATACATACACACCATATCCTCTACCACCACACCATATACCCCCACCACAAACACACACCATACCATATACATCATACACGACATTTACAAGAAGTCTTCCCTGGTTCCTGGCCTCCCCTTCTCCTCAGTTCCAGCATTCAGAGCATCTCCTGGCTCCTCACGGAGTCATGCCACTGATCAACACATGGAGACCAGCATCCTCTCAAGCATTCATTATTTCTGTCTTCCACGTATGGTGGGGTGGTGACATAATACACGGTGGCACGCTAACATGGCAATGTTTTAAAATACCAGCTGTGTTAGGAGAACAGAGGCTGCAGGAAACTACATCAAGGCTAATGTACAGCAGAAGCAGCTGCCAGAGAAAGACTAGAAGCCTCACTGCCCGGGCTTCACACAATCAAAAGAGCATGCGCAAAAAACCTTCCATCCTCATACAAACGCAGGAGGGGTGGGTGCAGTGTGAATGACTGCAAAGGGCACAGTGCTGGCAGCCAGCGCGGGCCTTCTCTCAGCTCTAGCCCACGCCCAATGCTGGCAGCGTTTTCTCTTCGCCCCAACTGTCTTTGCTACCACTTCTACCTGCATGGGCATGGAGACTCTTGACAGGGCCCCTGGATCACATGTCATGCCTATAACATGTCTACGTGCCTCACCGTGAATTCTTTTAGAACAGAGTTGCGTCTTTCACCCCTAAGCACCCCTGGCCAGGTCAGGTGTGGCAGAGTGACAATAAGAATACCTAGAGAAGGTGATAAAGACATGTATTCTTCCAGCCAGGTAGAAGAAGCTGGGTGGGACAGTGTGGCCCTTCTGTATGCTGTGAATATGTTTTATTACTGTTGGTTCATAAAGAAGCTGATTTGGCCAGTAGCCAGGCAGCATAGAGCCAGGCAGAAAATCCAAACAAAGATACAGGGACAAAGAAGGCAGAGTCTGGGAGACACCAGCAACTCCCTGAGAAGCAAGATGTGAGGTAATACCATGGCTACATAAGTGGCAATACATAAAATAATAAAAGTGTGTTAATTTAAGTTGTGCCCTTGGGGACTATTGGGTGGGAGAGAAACCAGTCCAGTGGGACCAGACAAGACAGAAAAAAGTATCCAGCTATATTATGTACTTGCTTAAGTGAAGAGATGGCATTCCTTTGCTTAAGTGAAGGCAGGCAGTGGATTCAACATAGGCTTGTGTGAGTTGTTCTGAAGTGGTCTCCCATCTCAGGAACATTTCAATCAGAAGTAGGGTTTGGCCCCCTCCTGGCCCTATTACAGGGCCTGCCAGCCCCTCCTTCCCAGCTTCCACCTTTGAGAGGCCTTGCTCACCCAGGCAGACTGGCGGCTTGCCTGTCCAACTGCCGTCAGCTTTGCAGGTACGGTGCTCAGAGCCACCTCTGAGGGAGAAGCCCTCCTGGCAAGAGTAGATGAGTGTGTAACCCATGGATGGCAGGTCCAGTGCCCCGACGTTGGCATGTGTGGGCGTCTCTGGCTGCTTACAGTGGTGGGCTAAGTGGAAACAAAGACAACATTAGGCCCAAGGAGTCTGGGATTGGAATATTATGGAGCAGATACATTGGAGGGGCCTCTCCTCCATACACTGTTCTTATATAGAATCCTGTTCCTTTCTATCTCTGCCCTTTCATGCCTGGCTCTCTCTCCTTCGCCCCTTTGCAAACCCACACTCTAGGTCTCTAGGAATATCCTAGCACGATGGTTTAGCCAGTTGCAGGGAACCTCAGTCTGCAACACTGAGAAAATGAACCCAATGTCTGCAATATTTCCATGACCCTGCCTCCACAGTTCTTTGTTCTCACGGGCTCTGTACTGCTCATTTACTAAGGCATGGGGATGGACTTCAAATTTCAGGGTGCAGAAACACCCCTGAGGCCCCAACATGCATGAACTATAGGGAGAGATCAGCAATGGTCTTAACGGGAGCGCATCCCACCACGCCAACCTGGCCCAGTGGGTGAAGCGTGGGGTTAGGCGAGGGTGGCACTCACGGACACAGTCAGGTGGGGTTCCACTCCAGGTCAGGTTGGGAAGGCAGGTCCTGGTGGTGGAGCCCTGAAGCAGGTAACCTTTCTGACAGCGGAAGAGCACCGTGCTTCCAACCTATGGCCAGGACACAAGGTCCCAAGTCATCTTCCAGCTAGCAGTGCTTCCCAGGTAACCATCACTCACTTCCCAGGAGAGAACGCCAACTCAGGCTGTTGCCTCTGTCGGCACCATGAAGCTTCTCTGGCTGAGTTTTATTGGCCCTGTAGGGCAGCTGCAAGTATGCCTTGTGGCCAGATCAGTACCCTTACTGGGCATGTCACACTGTTAAGGTGTGCAGAACCGAGTTACCCATTTTCCCCCTTAAATGGAAGGCTGAACCTCAGCCTCCCTGGACACAAAGAGGGGGTGGCTGCTGTGCCAGAATGACACTTGGAATCTGTGATATTCAAGTGTGATGGTGGAGTGGAAGCATTTTATAAAACACAAAGAATTGTGCAAAATTAAGCAATCACTTCAGCATCCCTTTTTTCTATGAAACCCTACATTCGAAGAATTGGAGACCTGTGGATGTGGCCCCTGGACAATCTGTGCTTTGGAAAAGCCTGTCAGAGAGAACCGCTGCCCTCTCTCTGCTTCTCCCTCTGTGTGGCCGTGTCCTCACCTCTATCCTCCAAGAGTCACTGGCTGTCTGGCTCCAATGGCATCTTCTGTCCATTTGGCTTAATGGACAGGTCAGTTTCCCACAATGCAACTCAGACTGTAGCATCTCCCAGCTCCATTGTTCATGGGTCCTTATACCTATGAGCTCAGATTCAGACTCAAGGCAGGGCTCTTCATTTCACTGGTTCCCGCCACACCCAACCTGCTTTCGTACGCTTCCTCATTTGGTTCAACAAATAGGCCACCTTTATCTGCCTAGTTGGCCAAAGTAAAACCAGAAAGCTAAGCCTGATTCCACTGATCCCCCAATCCTGTCATGGGTCCTCTTAGCTCTAGGGAAGCACAAGCTGAACACAGTGCATCCTGAAGCCTCTACCGTCTCCACTCTCTGACAATGCTGCTCCTGTTTTAACCCAATCACGACAGCAGGGGTCTCCTTGACTACACGCTTCATGCTTTGTTTTTGAAGCTGTGTTTCCCAGCCTTGATGCAGCAACCTGAGTGTCGTTTTGAAATAGTGCATCAGAGTCATTGCCTTTGACAACAGAATGGAATGCAGAATACACTCATTGGCCTCAGGTTCTGCAAGATGCTCATGCCTTCGCCTTTGCCAAAGTCATGATGTGATGCATAGCCACCACACAACCTGGGGGGCTGGAACCCAGGCACCACTCACAGGTGCCTCATCTATAAGCCCCCTCCCTTTTCCATTCCTCAGCTCTTCTCTGGTAACTGTTATCTTGAATTTTGTGGTTTTACTTTGCCTTGCAAAAGAAATTCTATCATGCATATTATACACATGCACAAATAAGTGAATACGTACTATTTTAATCATCACAGCATCTCTACCATTCAATAGTATGTTTTCATGACCCACCCATGCCACATCGAGCTGGGGTTCATTCCTGTTGCCTGCTGTATAATAATCCAGCCTATGAACATAACACATTTCTTCTTGTTGCTTGGTGACAGGCACAAGGGTGTCTCTGGGGTATGTTTCCACGAGTGGAACTTTCGAGCCACGGAGTGTGTGTGACTTTCCCAGCCAGATCAAGGTGCCTATAGAGCTTGCTGAGGTCTCTGGCTCTCTCTTCACCTGCTGTACTGCAGCCCGCCTGCCTGGTCCGTCACGCAGGCCTCACTGTGCTCACCCACTCCCTGCCTCAGTGCTCCTATACAGGGAACATTTACTCAATCAGAAATGTGGCCTTGTCCTGAATAGTGCTGGTTTTCGTGTCATGAAGCCCTAGTTCAAGTGTCACCTTTAGGGCAGCTCTTCCTGGACTTCCATTTCCGAAGCAGCAACCCTGCCCATTCCCATCCTTCCATATGACACCATGCGGCACTCCAAGCTCTTAGAAGTAATCTAGTGTTCACAGTTGCTGTCGCTAGGAAGGCCCTTTAGCACAGTGCCCCAGCCGTCCCACGCCTCATGAATGCCTAGCACCTGGGACAGCTCTCATTTTCTGGGTGAGAGCAGAACAGATAGCGTAAACTACGCCAGCGACCAAGTCCTGGCCTGTCACTCCAGGTTAGTTCAGGACCCAGCTTGGGCCCCAGCTAACTGTCCTGACCTGAGCATACCCCGGTCTCCCTGGTTCCTGTGCTCTGCTCAGTGTTATCCATGCTGCCTAAGGTTCATTCTGAGACAGATGTGCAGGACCTACAGGCAGACAGGAAGGTTCTCTGGAAGATGCTTCATGCCTACCTCTTGCTGGCACCCACTGCCTGAATGAGTTCTGTTTGTGGTTGGAGTATGGGTGTCTTTTTAATTTGGTATTTCCACAAACATCCTGCCCCAACTCTGGGGTTCAGGGGAACTGTTCATGGTTCCACCTACTGCCACCTTCCCCATCAGCCTGGCTGATGGACACTGGCACCTTCCATTTCCAAAGGATGCGCCATGGAGCATTGCCTTCTTCCCTTTCTGAGGTCTGTGCCATGCCCAGAGCCTCTGCTGCTGACAGTGGAAGGGAGGGACAGGGGACAGGAAGGCTGATTTGAACTCATACCTGGTAGCCCTGGGAGCTGTTCTGTATCCCGAACTGTGGCATGCCGGGATCTGCACACGTGGTCAGTGTGGGATCTGGATAACCAAAACAAAGAAGCAGACCACATGGTCACTGGCGCTTTCACTGCCCACCTCCTTCTGATCTGGAGGGCAACAGAAGTGACCACAGCTGCGTCCTGATCCCACCTTCTGACCTCTCCACTTGTCTCAGAGGTCTGAGCTGCCATTGCATTCCCTAGTACACTAGTTCTCGCTGTCCTCCACTCTGCTCCAAGAAGTTCAGAGAAGGACTCTTTCTGCACCACAAGTGAGACCACGAAGACGGGGAAGTGGACCCTTCACTCACTGCCCCCCCATCGCAGCTGCCCGCCAGCGGGCCGCCGCCCCTCTCACCTATGCAGCTGGGCTGTGTACCACTCCACGTCCCGTCTGACTGGCAAAACCTCCGTGGGGAGCCCACCAGCACCAGAGGGGGGTGGCACGAGTAGGACACAGATGACCTGTAGGAGAAACCACGGTCTTCTCTCCTCCCTCGAGGTGGGACCCCTGGGTCTCCACAGAACACGGCTGGAAAGGCAAGAGACAAAGGTGGGCCCATGAGGCTTTCTAGAACCTCCCCTTCTCCTGTCAAGATTGTTTTGTTTTGGCACTATTTTCCTCTGGGTTTACTTGAACCCTGGAAATTGGGTCATGCCTGGGTAAGTGCTTGGGGTCTCTGCCTGTGTGTGGCCACAAGCTTCCGCTCATCCCTGCACTAAGGGTTTATTAACCTCCTCTGAGTAATGGAATGACATTAAAGAAGGTTTGGACATTGAGGTGGCTGGGGCTTATAGCTCAGCGGTAGGGTGTGTGCCTAGCCTGGGTGAATCTGCATGACTGAGCCCCAGCCTCACAGAACAAACAAACCATCTAGAACATTCTCTACATCTTTACACGTGTCCCCTGGTTTCCATCAGTTGTATACAACGTGTACAGTTGCAAAGTCAATGCCCATATGGTTTCAATTATTAAATATTTTTCTCCTACAAGTCTATTTCCGTTTCTATAGGATGCCACAATTTATTTCCCAGCTCTTGTCTTCTTAGCAAAAGTGAAGCCATGCTCCACTGAAGGCTGAATCTGACAGTGGGTTTGGTGGCCCTGGGTCCAGGTGATGTGGGGGTTTGGAGCTGTCCTTTAGATGTCTGAACGGTGGCTGACTCTAGCTGGCCACCTTTCCTGCAACACCTACACACATATGACAAAGTTTGTGGAAAAGGATCGAAAATTTCTCTGCTTTTTAAGGAACCCCACTCCCATCAAGCAAATGGTTTGTACCCTCCCTACTTTTCTTAGGAACAAGAAGCAAATAAACTAGATACAAATAGTGCTTGCTATTTTCAGTACCACTTTGTATAGTGCTTTACGGTAATGTTGGTAATATACGATCATCGTGGACAATTGTGAACAACTAAGAAAACTATAAGGGACGGGGGGGGGGGGGACAGGTCTGTAGAGATGGCTCAGAGGTCAAGAGCACTGGCTGCTTGTGTTTCCAGAGGTCCTGAGTTCAATTCCCAGGAACCACATGATGGCTCACAACCATCTATCATGAGATCTGGTGCCCTCTTCTGGCCTGCAGGCAAACATGCTGGCAGAACACAGTATACGTAATAAATAAGTAAATCTTTTAAAAGGGGGTGGATGGGGAGAAAACAGCCTCATTAACTGTTGGTCATGTAAGTTGGACACCCTTTCTAGAAGGCATCTTGGCGGTCTACGTCAGGAAGTACAGTGTCTACCCTTTGGCCCAGCACACTCATTTCTAGAACTTTTCTACAATAGTGAAGAAACACTGTTTTTAGGGATTTTAATTACAAAGTTATTCATAACACGATCGACTTGGGGATAACCCTAATTCCTCATCAACAGGAGAAGGTTAAACCAATTGGGGTAAATACAACAAGGAGCTCTTAAAAGCCAGCAAAAATGGGGCACATGTTGCTCTCACAGAAGCCCTGGGTTTTGTTCCCAGTAACCAGGTCAGGTGGTTTACTACCACTGGCAACTCCAGCTCTCTCTCTCTCTCTCTCTCTCTTTCTCTCTCTCTCGCTCTTTCTCTCTCTCTCTCTCTCTCTCTCTCTCTCTCTCTCTCCCTCTCTCTCTCTCTCTCCCTCTCTCTCTCTCATACACACACACTCACACACTTAAAAATAAATCTTTAAAAATCTTTTAAAAGTGCACACATCAGTGTGTATTGACAGACTTGGGCTCTTGGGAAGTTTTTGGTGGCTGGTCAATAAATACAGGTCATGAAATAATATGTCAGGATCCAATTCCATTTATAAGAACTTGAATATATATCATTACAAGTATGGTTGTGTTTGGAAGGTTTTATTTCATTTTATTTTTTATTTCATGTTTTCTACTAGAGTACAAGTGTGTGTGTGTGTGTGTGTGTGTGTGTGTGTGTGAGAGAGAGAGGGGGGGGGAGTTGTGTGCACACTCGAGCATTCTGGTGTGTGCATGTGGAAGCCAGAGGACAACCTCAGTTGTCATTCTTCAGGTATGGTCCACCTTGGTTTTTGAGACAGGGTCTCTCATTGGCCTGGACTTCACCGAACTTGCTAAGCTGGCAGCTGACCACAAGCTTGGGTTGGGGAGGGGAGAGGTCTGTCTGTTTCTGCCTCCCCAGTACTGGGATTATAAACGCTTGCCAACACACAGCATTTTGTCTAAAATGGGAGTTCTGGGGATCAAACTCTGGTTCCTATGCTTGCAAGGCAATTACTTTAGTGAGTGAGTTGTCTCCCCAGCTACAATAGAGTTTTTGTTGTTTTTAAACAATGATTATAATTCACTGTTTTTTCTTTTTCTTTTCTTTTCTTTCCTTTTTTTTTTTTTTCGTACTGGGGATCAAACCCAGAATGTCATACTCATTATGCATGCACTTTGCTACTGAGCCACACCCTCACCCTTCAAATGATTATTTAAAGGCAATGCAGATCTTTCTTTCAGGAGGAAAAGCAAAGTCGAGTCCAGACAATTCTGAGGCTATGCCCTGGCACATGTCTTCTTAGTGTTCCAAGGATGTCATAGGTGTTAATCATAAACAACATCCCTATTTTTATTTATTTATTTGCTTGCTTGTTCGTTCGTTCATTCATTCACTCATTCACTCACTCATTCATTCATTCATTCATTCATTCATTCATTCATTCATTCATTCTGAGCTATTGATCCCAAGCGTGGTGGCGATTCCCAAAGTAAAGCAGAATTTCACAGGTACCTAACCTGGTAAACCCTACTGATGTATGCAGCATGAAGATGGGATGATTGTCCCAGAGCCCACTCATGGGGTGCATCTAGAATCCTGCAGCCCACTTTTTTTGGAATCCAGGAAATCTGAGTCCTGGAATGGGCTGGAGCTCATCAGAACACAGCTGGGCCAGGTAGGCAATGGATGGTCTCTCGACAGAAAACTAGAGTCCCTCGGACATCTTTTCCATGAAGAGAGACATGTCCCTGGCATGGGATGGCCTCACATCCTTGTTCTACTTGGTGAACAACCCTAACAGAGGTTAGAAGACCTCTGTTACCTCTGACTTATTTCTACTGTGACTTCAGTCAGTGTCGAATTCAGGCCTCCATTGTACTATTCTCAATTTATTCCTTTAATATTCCCTCCTGCTTTGATGGTGTCTTGAGAAAGATCTCTGCTTTGTGGGTGGTAATGACTCTATGCTTTCCATAGCAGAGCTCTGCGTACACATATGTGCCAGTGAGAGGGGGAATGTGTGCCATCACGGAGGACATGCCTAAGGCTCTTGGGAGTCACTCACGGAAGCACTGAGGCAGCTCTCCGGTCCAGGATCCATTTCCCTCGCAGGTAAGCACGGCAGGCAAGGAGAGCTGGTACCCCTCCAGGCAGGCGTAGCTCACACTGGAGCCCCACATGAAGTCAGACCCCACCACTTTCCCATTAGGGATGAGCTGAGGAGGTTTGCACATGATAGCTGCGGGGAGAGCAGAGGAGGCTGAGTTCTAGGGCTGCCCCATGGAAGCCAGCCCGATTACTGTCGCCAGTGCCACCAGCTACCCTGAATCAGTTGGAGTCTGGACCAAGTAGAACTAGAAGGGCCCTGTGGCCCCTCTGATCTTTTATTTGCACGGATCCATCTCGCATATAACACTTTTGTTCTCCTATCACATCATCCTATCCATACACGTCTGTTTTCCTATCACGTAGCCCTCCGGGATGCTTGAGGCTCAGACCTTTTCTCAGTACCTTCCTCTTCCTGACAATCACTGCACAGGACCAGTCTTCACCCTGCACACCTCTGCTATGATGCTGCCTCTCCCTTCTGGATGCTTGAGGCTTCTGTATCTTCTTTGGTCCCCATCCACATCCTCAGCCTCCAGACGTACCTTTGCAAACTGGCTTGGTACCATTCCATGTCCGATCCTTGGTGCAGCTCAGCACAGATACTCTGTGTGATTCCATCATGTGGCCAGGGACACACTGGTATGTCACAGTTTTGTTGTATCGGAAGTCGTTGCCCAGCCGGATGCCATTGGCTGGAATCCCGGGATCACCACAGTTTATGACTAGAGTAAGAGAGACACTGGTCACTCCTAGCTCAGACCTCGTGTCTCTTCAGCATCTTGATCCTTCTCCATCACTCCTGCACCCACTCAAGAAAGAAATGTCAGACTAGCCAAGCCCTGGCAACACTGGCCACAGCCAAATTTCCCTGCACCAGCTGACCCACAGGCCCACTGTCCAGGCCTATACTATGTATGCCATCCAATTGCACTGTGGCCACCTTTCTTATTCAAGCCCACTCCTCTGAGAAGAAGGACCACACAACCTTTTTTCCTAACGTAGGCGAGGTCCTACACTGAGGAACCTAAGATGTGTTTATTAATGGATCCAAAAGACAGTTTGCCCAGGGATGCAACATATCTCATGATAGTCTTCATGGAAGACTTTTTCAGACTGAAATGACCCAGAAGCAAGGTCTTAGGACCTGTGCCAAGAGTCAGGTCTCTGTTTTGTATTGAGACAGGTGTGACTGGTGATCTGTACACATGCATATATGCATGGATTTAATATGCAATTTCTGGTGGAGTTTGGACTCACAGAGCTGGCTTTGAAAGGAACAATGTCAGGCTCACTCAGTTCATCTCTTCCCTCTATCTGGGTCCCTTCTAAGGAAAAGGGTCTGGGGTACTGTGAGAGGGTCAAGGAAGGAGAGCTAGGCAGATACCACACTCAGGAGCTGGGCTGGGGTGGAGATGGGTCTGAGAAAGGGAAGACATAAAGATGGTGGCTGGTGGCAGCTTCAAAGTGGAAAGAGTATGGCAGCCTTGAGCCTTTGTCCTGAAAGGAAAGGGAAAGCCCAAGCAATGGGCTAGAGCCTAAATAATGGCTGGTATATTGTATTAACGCCTCTGAACTTGACCTGTCATTCACATATATTTATATATAATATTATATATTTTAAAATGTAACAAATAACATTATTAATTTATAACAACTATATGTAATTGTATAAAATTATTAATGTATTAATTTTATTGTTAAATATTAAATGTATTACTAATTTTTTTATTAAGACACATTCCTTAGAGAGTAGGTACCCATTGCTACCTCATAGGGTTTTGGTGAGACTCTGGCACCATGTGCAGGGGATATGAATCACTTAGCTCTGTGGTTGCAGCATAGAACATGCTCAATACACAGAGGCTATTTGAATGTAAACTTACATTCAGGCGTATGTTCCTACTCCAGTCATTTCCTCCAGACCCCCATTGACAGCTTCATTCATCAGGGAGGGACTGGGTGCTCTGAGCTACCATTTGTCACAGAGCCCGGGGGGCCTGGCTCTCACCTGTGCACTCCGGGTCACTGCCTGTCCAGGTGCCATTGACAGAGCAATGTCGGCTGAGCAGGCCTGTGGCATAGTAGCCTTCACGACATTCGTAGACGACAGAACTGGAGAAGACTAGACCATCACTGAACACCACTCTGGCATTGCTGGGAGTTCCAGGGTTCCCACATGAGATCACTGGGGAAAAAAAGCAAAATGATGCATTATTTCCCGGAATCAAAGCTGCCTGAGTCAAAGACCCACATAGGACCTGGAAGATGGGGACATGCTGATTTTGTCTGATTGTGTCATAGAAAAGGACAGACCTGTAATAGATTTTTACTTCTAAAATTATCTTATTTGTGTGTGTATGTGCTCTTTTGTGAAAGTGTGCCTGCACATGTGTGGACATGTGTTTGGAGGTGAGAGACAGACATCAGGTATCTTTTTTGATCACCCTCCAACTTATTTTTTTTAAGACAGGGTCTCTCAGTTGGCTAGGCTGGCTGACCTATGGGCTCCAGGGATCTGCCTGTCTTTGCCTCCTCCTTCCTCTAGCACTGAGGCTATAAGCATAAGCCACCATGCACACTTCTACAAGGGTGCTAAGGATCAGAACTCAGGCCCTCATGCTTGCACAGCAGGCATTTCACCGACTGAACCACCTCCCCAACCCTCATTCTAATTCCACACTCCTCCCATCATCTGTGATGATATTTACATAAGGTCCCTTCTAGATGCTTCTCCAGGATTCTGGCTAATGGGACTCTTAATCTGGCTGATCTTTTATTTTTTTTAAATTGAAAATAAAGTTATTTTCATATAATATATTCTGATCATAGCTTCCCCTCCCTCATCTCCTGGATGTTTCCCGACTCCCCACTGCCCCCATTCTATACCATCTATCTCTCTCTGGTTGATCTGTTTATTGGGTCTTTGGTATCCACAGAAAGGGAAGTTTAAAGCAGGAGAGAAAGCCAGAAGCTAGAACCCTACAAATGAACTAGCACAGCACTAGCCCTCAGCAGTAGATATTGGCTTAGCTTGTTACCATAGCACACGAAGAAAGGTTGGCATAATGCTAGCCCTTTTCACTCCTCATTTTTAAAAATTAGGCATAAGAATAACAAGTTTTGTTTCCTCGCATTCTTCAAGGGTGAGCTCATCTAAGACCATTTGAACTCCTGGATTTAAATATATTTAGCATGTTAGCATCCACTGCTTCTGTTCCTGTTGGCATTCAAGCCCCACCTTTGGAGCGTCTTCAATATGGCCCTTGGGTTTCTTTCACATGATGCCAAAGGGTTCCTTGGTGGAGAGATGGGATATTCTGGGTTCATCTTGTTTATTCTCTGACCTAGCTCTGCAACATTTCTCCAAAGAACCTGGTTCCTTTTTATGGAGGATAGGTTTAGAGACCACAGTGTGGACCAAGGGTCCACATTATGGAAAGACTTCTTTTTAAAATAAAAAGGCATTAAGAATTGTGTGTGTGTGTGTGTGTTATGTGCACATGTGTGTGCACACACAAGCATATGTCCCTTGCATACCTGCAGAGGCCAGAGGATGGTGTTGGGTATTCCACTCTGTCATTCTCTACCTTATACTTTTGAGACAGAGTTTGTCACTGAACCTGGATCTAAATTGGTGACCAGCAAGACACAGCAATCCTCCTTTCTTGCCCCCTGAAGCAGGGGAATCACACACATATATAGCTATTCCTGGCTATTTTTTTTTAATGTGGGTGCTGGGGATTTGAACTAAGCTCCTTATATCTGTATCACAAGCATTCCTACCTGTGAAGCCACCTCCATGGCCCCCACTTCTTTATTTTTATATGCTGAAAATCTTGGCTTTTGATGACAATAAATAATTACTATTCGTTTTGTCTCTCTATTTTACATTTCACATATACTAGTTTTTGTATAATAATATCAACATCATTTCTGTTGGGAGCTAGGCAATTCAAGGCTTTCCCTGAGGCCAAGATGTATGGAGAATGAACATTTGTCTAAAACCAGGAATATGTTGCCAAGGCCAGTAATGACCTGGGCCAAGGCCTTGGGGGAGCTGCAACTTCATCCTGAGAACTCAACTCTTCCTCTCTAAGAGGATATGGTTGTCAGTTCCAGGGCCACCGATCACTCCTTCTATGATACACTTGAGAGATCTTGTGTTCCCTTCATGCAACATTGCTTGATTGGCTTTCTGCTGACTTCATCCTATTTTAGATAGCTTTCTGCTTACCCTGTCCCATTTCTTCCTCTGAAAACTATATAGAAGATGCTATACTTCTTAACAAACTTGCTTGGCATAAGACATAGCTTGTGCAAGACCTTCGGATCCCAACCTTCCTGTCCTCTTTATTTTCTGACCCCCTGGTCATTTCTCTCTGTGACCTGTCACTGAAGAAGAACCTGCAGGTCTGAATCAGTTTCTGTAGAGAGCCGTGTAGTGCTACGCCTTAAAGTGGTGTTGGCTTCTACCTTACACCTTCCCGCTAGTGTAGACTCTCTGGGTAAACAAGCCCTTAATTGGTTAAGTCTGTTCAGCCTGTCTGCTTCCGCATTAGAGTAGCCTATCTGCAAGGTCCACGTGGCTCACTGGGGTTGGTTAGCTCAAGGGTATTTAAGCCTGTGCAGGGGTCCCCTCTCTCTTTCTCTCTCTCTGTGGGCCAGAAGCAACATGTTTAAAGGATCCTGATTAAAACTGCATGAAGAAGATCTACCCGGAGTCGCGTCTTCCTTGCTGGCGAGGGCAGGCGTGTACAAGTTTCTAATACCCTGATGGCTGAAAATAGTTTGAGAATTATCTGTAGCTTTCTTTGTAGGATGTAAACAAATCTCACATGGCCAGAGAGTTGAAATAATGCTCTGAATTATGAATTCACCAACTTGATGTGTAGTTAGTGTCATTGTGCCTACCAGAATTTTTATAGAGAGAGTGCATAGTTGTAACAGTTGATTTGGTTTTGAAATGATGAACATTTTGTTCAGTCTCAGAGTAAGGTCTACAAGACATTTTTGTATCATCAGCACAGTAGACAGGCCCTGCCTTCCACTCATTCAACTGATTTTGGTCCTGTCAAGGATCCTGGGATGTGGTGAATAAGTCATGGTCCCCACACTAAGGATCTGAAGTCTGTTCTTTTGGGGTGGTGGTGGTATATATGTACACGGGACTGTGCAGGTGTCTGCACCCATGCACATACATGCAGAGGCTGGAGGAGGACCAGGTCTTCCCTCTATCATGTTGCTCTTTGCTGCTTTGAGATAGGGTCTCACAGACCTGGATGCCTGAGGTTCCAGTATGGCTTGCTGGCCATCACATATCTCTGTCCTCTATGCTGTGGCTCCAGGTACTCAAAGCCATGCCTGGCTTTTTACATGGGGGCTGGAGATTTGAACTCATGTCTTTATGTTTGCAGTGCAAGTGCTCTTACTGTGACCCAACTCCTCCCATCAAGCCTCAAGCCTGTTCTTAAGAAATCCACACACCAAACACATGAATTAAAACAAAAACATAAGTGTTACAGTTGAAGGAAGAAGGCACAGAGAGAGGAGCTCTTGTTTCGGTCAAACACTGGAATTTGGGAGGAGCCTCAAAAGGTGACAGAGTCAGGCATGTTTGTGCACCCCTCTTCCAACATTCGGGGATTCACTTCCAGTCCAAACTCTCACTTATCAAATGTCTGACCAGAGCCCTGCTGATGTGACTGACTCCACCCTAGGATGTGAATGTCGTCAAAAGAGCTACAAGCCACTGGGTGTTGAAGGAAACACTAAAATCTCCCTCACCATCTTGCACTTTCCCAGTATTTCAAACCTCTCTTGGATATGACTAAACAGTTCTACAGAGTCCAAATAGCACCTCAAGGAAGGCAGACCTGGACACCTCACCTAGCTCTTCAGGGATATTCCCCCCCCAGCTGCCAGATCCTGCTGTGTTTGCTGCCTCTCCTCTTCAGGCCCCTCCCCTCCATCCCATCCCCCCGGTTCTCCATCGATTTTTGGTCTGATCCTATGATCTGTGAATTCTACCATTTTTTCCCTATCTCCCACTCTACCTATGAACCCACCCCTTCCTTGGGCAGTTTAGATGCCCAGATTAACCATAACTACTGCCAAGCCCCTTTGGCCCCACCCCTTCTGCCCCACGCCTTCACTTTCTGCCAATCACTGTCTTAACTGTCTGGAGAAGCTTTGCTCCTGACTCCAGAGCACTCTGTGCCTGCATCATGTGACAAGACCATGGTTGGACGGTCTGCGGCTGACTGCTTCCACAGTGAATGACTGACTCCAGTCCACATGAGTTCTCAAGCTGCTTGACAGTGGCACGTGTCCCTGCCCCAAGCCCACCTTCTTACATAGCCAATTCACATCATCCTCTCCTTTGTTTTCTTTCTTAACCTCATTCAAAGCTGTTAAAACTTGCTCAGAACTAGGGCAGCTCAGAGCTTTGCTTTATAGAAGAGAGTCGGAGAGAGATGTCGAGAGAGGCAGACACACAGATAGTTGCAAAATGATGGATTTTGGAAAGAGGTATTTTAAGATAGAATCCCTCCTCAGATATTTAGGAGTGGCTTTCCCTACTGGTGCTGCCTTGGAAGACATCCTTGAGGCCCAGATTACAATCTTAAATTGATAATTTTCTTTTGGTTCTCTTAGGGTATTGGCCTGCAAGCTCTGATTGAGCAGGATGAGTGTCGGCTGTCCAGGCCTCTATAATACAACTCTGTAAACCGGGCAGCTTTTAAACACCGGAGTTTCACTTTCTGCTTTGGAGGCTGAGAGGGCTAAGATGAAGAGGCCTGTAGATTCCACATCTGGCAAGACTCTGTCTTCTGGTTTGTGCTGGTGGCATCTCACCGTGTCTGCATACAGCAGGAAGGGCAGGGCACTCTCTGGTCCCTTTCATGAGAGCTTACCCTCATGACCTGGTCCCTTCCCAGAGACCCATTAGCACATGATTGCTACATTAAATACAGGGAAAATTGGTAATCTATGGGGTCATTTAAACTTCTTTGGCTTTTCCTCTTTTACATATTTGGATTACTAATAAAAATGGACATGAGCTGCCTGCTGATGTCCACTGCCCACAAGGATGGGCATTTGGGGCATGACTGGGAGCCCAAATCCTGGGGCAGGGCAGGGGGAGACGTCGAAGGGTCACATACATTACCTCCACACTCAGGCTGTGACCCGCTCCATGAGCCATTGGCTTGGCATGTTCGCTCTGAAGATCCTCGGAGTACGTGGCCAGCTTCACAACTGAAGCGCATCAGACTGCCTGGGGCAAAGCTGTCCCCTAGGCGGATGCCATGGGCTGGGATCCCTGGGTCACCACAAACTCCTGTGCTGGTTCCTGTGAAAGGAGAGCCCAGCCAACAGTGAGGGATTTTTACTGTTTGTTCTTAAATGGATGCAAATGGAGCTGAGGTCTGGGGGAGAGAACAAGATTTGCTGTTGTTAGGGTGGAAGCTATGAACTCCGAGGACGATGGAGGTAACCAAGGACTGTGTCCAGCCCACAGTGTCCGCACTAATTACAACTTAAGTGTTCAGGAAGTGAGGTGAGGGAGGGCAGACAAGAGGAAACAGAGCCCGTGGGAACCAGGTTGCATGTATGGAGACATACTACAGAGCCCCAAGGGGGAGAAAGATGTCAGAATAAGTGTTCTACCTCACTACTCATTAGTCAGACCACAAAGATCAAATCCTTGGTAAGTCCTCCGGAGCCACACAGGGAGGGATGCTCCAGTGGTCCAGGCTGTCACATCTCCTGCTCGACTCATCTCCTCCCGCACCTGCTGACCAGTGGTGCCCTCTCCATCCTCAGCATCATTCTTGGGCTTAGCTCAGATGCCCACTTTTGCCTGATTGACTTCAAAAGCCTCCCAAACAGTCCCTTTCTCTTAATCTCTCCCAGCTGAAGCACCAACCTTAATCACTGACCTTGAACAACCACCTTACCTGTTTCTTTCCTGTAAGAACATCTCTGGGGGATTTTTAGTGCTGACAGGATACAACCTCACACTCTTCACCATGGTATTACCTCCCAACAGCCCAGCCTGGACTTGATTCTGGCCTTTGTCTTTTATTACTTAAAATGTTTTCCATCTGTTTGGTGTGTGTGTGTGTGTGTGTGTGTGTGTGTGTGTGTGTGTGTGTGTGTGTGTGTCGCGCGCGTGTGCGAGCACTACTCTGGAGGCCTGTCTCTGCCCCTCCCCTCCCCCCTTTATGATCCCTTTCCCTAATAAAAAAGCCCTCTGCTTGAACCCTGTCTCACGGCATCTTTCTTTCTTGTGTTGCTTTTCTTAGATTGCAACAGAGATGGGGCTCTTTGTGACTAGAAGGCTGGGATATGTACCCCTAGGAAGGGACTGGAGGGGCTAAGGATTGGTAATGGGAAGGCAAGCTCCTGGGGAATCTCAGGCTACAGAGTACCCTGCCCCCTGGAGGCCTTCCTTGGTAGTGCCAGGTAGGCTTACCCCAAAGAAGACTCAACTGTGGCTTTTTAGCCCTGAGGTTTCTGTTGTTGGTACACTTCCTTACAGATGTTTTGCTCTGTTGCCAGACATTACAGGTGAGTTTCTGGTTTAGGGAACGTGGACATGGAATCTTTGGTGGCTCCCTGCATTTGCTACTTCAATAACATGCCAGGGTTCTCCTGGGGTCTAGTGATTAGAATTCAGTAGGAGGACATTTCTGGGGACTGGTGTCCCAGGAGGCTTTCAGGGCATGGGAGAAGCTTAATTTTGTACTGATGGTTGAGAATAAGACATGTTGGGGCACAGGGAGCCGGAAACAGCGGAAGACCCACACCTGGATTGCCATCCCTAGGGGCACACGGACTCAGATTTCTAGATAGAACTAAAGCTCCAGATGCACCTCGTCAAGCAGTGCCCTTCGCTTTTGGCTGTTTGGACTCAGCCAGAACTGAGGAAGGGCGGGAGTACACTTGGAGTCCCTTCTAGAGGTGCTGTCTTATGAAAGATGGGCTATATATTCTCCTGTTCATGCCTATGCTCCCACCAGCCAGTGCCCCTCCAGCCCCCTTACACCATACTACATACCTGAGCAGTGGGGGAGGGAGCCTGTCCAGTGTCCATCCAGCCCGCACATGCGCGTGGCATTTCCCACCAGTGTCCGCTTGCCTGTGCAGCTGTAACGCACAACGGACCCCACTATGTAGCTGTCTCCAGACATCTGGGCATGAGGTGGAGAGCCAGGATGGCCACAGGACACCACTGTGGGAAGAGAGCAAACATTTCAGTAGCTCTGTTAGGCAGGGATGGGCCACCATCACTCCACATATGCTTGCGGTGGGAAGCCAGGAATGGGAGGAAAACTTGATGTCTGCGGGAGTGAACTTCCTTCTAGCGCACGCGTCAGGCACCAACAGGTGAAGCTTGCCCGCTTCTTTACACTGTTTCTAAGGTGTAAGCAAAGAGTAGTGCCTATGTGGCACATAGCAGGTGCACAGTGACGTTGGCTCCTTGTCTTGTCCCTCCTGCTCATCTCTCCCTGTTCCCTCCCTGCCATAGATAGGGTGTATCGAAGATGGTGCACACAGAACACACAAGGCAAATAAGGAGCCACCGTTTCAGGGCTGTTTTCATTGGTTCTTCTCTCTGAATCTTCAAGTGGCCTCATCAACTATTCCCAAGCTGCCCCCTTCCCTCCACAAATCCCTTCACCTAAAACACTGAAGCATAACCATGAAGACCAGTGATGAAATTAAGGCCCCAGAGTTGAGGTGCACAGGTTAGGATGCTAGCACTGGGCTCAGTTTCCTCTTTGACAGGTCAATACCTTTGTTAGTCAGTGTTTATTGGGTGTCTATTTTGTGATAGGCTCTGGCCTGTGTGTCTGGGGAATCAAGTCCATGCACCCTTAGAGAGACAAAGCTGAGAAATGGCAAGGGTGTTTGGGGCAAGCTGAGGGGAGCTACTTTTAAAACGGGCAGTCAAGAATGGTCTCTCTGAGATGACAGGTCAGGACTGTGCAGGCTGGGGCAAGAGCATCAAGGAAGGAACATGACGTGTACAGGGACGAGGCCAGAATGAATTGGGCATGTGTCTTAGCTACGTTGCTTGTTTCTGTGACCAAACACCTGGCAAGAAGAAACCTGAGGGACTGGGGTTTACTTTGGTTCAGTTTGAGGGGATGCAGTCCATCATGGTGAGGAGGGCATGGAGGCAGTCAGCCACACTGGGTCTGAAGTCAGGGAGTAGAGAGTAGACAGGATGTAGGACTGGTCTATAAATCACCAAGGTTTGCACCCGGCCCAGTGGTCTGCTTCTTGTAGGGAGGTTTCAGAGCATTCCCTAATAGCACTATTAGCTGGAGACTCTGTGTTCCAGCCCGTGAGCCTGTGCGGGACTTTTTGTATCCAAACCATAGCAGTGTGAAGATGAACCAGGGAAAGGTAGATGAGGACATGGGAGAGGCACTGGAAGCCAGATCATGGGGTAACATTCTGATTTTATTCTAAGCATAATAGGAAGCACCAGAGGGACATGAGTTGGGTTATGCTGCATCAGGATCACTCTGGATGCTCTGTGGAGGAATGATCGAGATGAGGCTACCATGAAGCTGTTTCAGAGGATATGTTCATGGCTTTGATTGAATATTGGGGTGAGGCAGGAGGATCTTCACAGTCACCATAGCTTATATCCAGACAGGGCACAGGGCACGGTCACTGATGCTGAGAAGGAAAAGGGACCAGAATACCCCTTATTATGATTGGAAGCCACTAAAGTCTTCAAACCTTGGCTGGCATACCATATACAGGCAGTTGTTCATCTAAAAGTCCAAACAACTTATCATTCATATATGGGCCTGGACAGCCACGTCAGGGCCCTCAGGCAAGGAATATTGATAGTGAGCTGGAAAACCATTCTCCTACTACACCTATAAGCAAGGGTCTTTGAGTAAAGTCACCCAGACTGGAGGACTCACAAAGACAGGTGCATTGGGGATGGTCACAACTCAGTAGCCATTAACGCTTCAGGAGTGCCTCTTCGCCTCTGTTAGGGACATGGGGAGGGAGTAACCCACAAGATTCCCCTTCAGCAGCCAGAGTGCAGAGACCCAAGGGTACTGCTTGTTTCATCAGACTGAGAGGCCAGCAAATAGTGTCAGGGCTTGAGTCCCTCCGTGGCTTTGTTTTTTCTCCATATTGTCCCTGTAACTTTTCCTAGTAGCAATGAATCCTCCCTTCCTAGGTTGCACATATCAAACATTGTGTCACACCAACAAGAAAGATGACTAGTACATGTTATCTTTCTGGAAAAGCTGGAAAGAGGTAAGATGAAGATGTAATGTCTCACTACACAGCCAGCTCTGCAGGGAGGGACCCTCAAAGATTTAAAGGGTTCATGGAAGTAGCAGAGGGGATAGGGAACACACCCTGTCCAGGAAGAACAAGTGTGAATTAGCATGGCACCTCTACAACAGGGACCCAAGAAGGGACCAGGCTGGCGGGAAAGTGCTTATAACAAAATGGAGCCTGCAATGTGGGTACTAAGAACTTCTACTTAAAACTTGACAACAGTTTAAAAAGGGATTTTAGAAACAAAAGAACAGAGACAAGCAAGTCTTCTTGGTAGCAGCATTTTTCTTGGGCTGGCTCTGTTTTGTTAGGGACAAGTAGACTTGCATGGCTACTTTAAGGGAGTCTTCCTGACTTGGCATAAGTGGCAAAAACCCCACAGGGATCTTTTAAGAGGCCCTGCTACCAAACAATAATGTTGTGTAAGAGTAGCTGGCAGTGGCATTGACCACATCTCCAAGCCAGCAGCAATGCTGTTTAGCAGATACAAGACTTGTGGCTAGAAAAAAAAGGTAGAGATATACAGTGAAGACAGATTCAGATAAAGTATAGCCTAAACACTTTTTTACAGTTTAAAAAAATATACTTAGGCTTGGGAGAGAAAATAAAAAGGATATTTGGTTAAGAAGGAAAAAAAAGTGACTGGGCAGTGGTGGCACACGCCTTTAATTTCAGCTTTCTGTGATTTCAAAGAGAACCTGGTGTACAGTGAATTCCAGGACAGGCAAAAGTTACATAGAGAAACCCTGTCTCCAAAAAATGAAAAAATAGAAGTAGAAAAAATAGAGTAATAAAAAAGCCACATGAAGATGGAAAGCACACAGTGTGTCTGGATACTGTGTGCTGTTGTGTTGTCTTTGAATTGCTCAATTGCTAAGGAAGGAACAACAATGGCTAAAATACACTTGATTATCAATGCTGCTAAATTAATCCAAGTTACATTTTAAAAAATGCTTTGACTTCCAAATTTAAGGACAGGTTACTGGAGAAAAGAATTTCTATTTTTGTTTCCATAAAAAATGAAAAGCTGTGGATTCCTTCCAGACTAAGATGGTTTGATTAAGCAAGATGCCCTGAGACAGTGTCCCAGGTGATCCAATATTCAAAACACCTGGGAAAAGGCAGCCTTGCAGACTACAGCCAGGATTTTGCATCTTCTTAGGATTCACATGGTATTACAGCATCCCCAACCAGCAGGAAGCAGTTTGGAAAGAACAACCCCAAAATTCCCAAATACTGTCTATGAATGTTTGTTTTCATTTAAATGAGATTGGTTAGAAATGGTTAATGATCACAACCAATCTCTTTTAAAGGTAAAAAGGGGATTATGGTATAGAAATGAATACTTTGTTTTGGAATGTATTTGTATTTATTGATACAAATTTAAGGTCAATTTTGTAATATGTATACTTCTCTTGTTCAGGTATTGTATTTGTATAGCTCATTTAAAAATGTAATATATAATTAAGTAGATTGTAGACAGTTACCTATGATTCTCAAAGCTTATAGTTAGGTTAGTTAGGTTTTCTAGATATATAGAGACATATTTGAATTGGATAGGAATTCTTCAAACTTTTCAAAGACCTGCAGAATATGGCATTTAAAATGGTTTAGGGTTTTCTTGACAGTGAGACATAACTGCTCCTGGCAACACCAACTGCATCAGAAAGGAAAATGGACATTAAAGAAACTCATTGTGGAGTTTGCTTCCAATATGGCAAGAGTAGCCATTTGGACAAGGTACTGCTCTTGTCTGGACTGTTTGACTTTATGCTGTATAAACTGGACATGCAGGGCCCACAGGAAAGTGACAGCTGAAACAAGATGGATATTGCTGTAGGGTTCCTGCTTCATGGAAGAGTCTGCCAAACATTCTTCAGGACACAGAGAAAAACGACTGACAAACTGCCAACACAGGTGAGACAGTTGGAAACTTCCTACTTTGTTAGGAGGTCTGCCAGATATACTGTGGCCTATGAGCCAAAAATGGATGTGCCAATTTACAGAAGACATTTGGATGACTGTCCAGGTAGAAAGATGTCTCTGTAAATTCTAGAGTTTATATACTATCCTTCTGTGGTCTTTGATGGAGTTGAAGACAGATAGTTATGGTTGATGGGAGATGTGATTCTGTATATATGTTTCTCATACTGTTAATAAAGCCCTGTGGCCAATAGAAAACTAGATAGGTGGGGCTAGGAGACTAGGAGGAGGAAGAGGAAGTAGTAGGGGGGTCAAGATGTAGCCCGGGAAGAAGCAGGAAGCCTGCCGCTCGGCTCCCCGATAAGACGACCACGTGGAAATACTTAGATAAGTAGAAATGGGTTAATGATTAAGGCAGAGCTAGTCCTTAAACAATAATGGTAACTGGCCAACAGGATTGTATCAAATACAGAGTCTCTGAGTGTTATTTGGGGCACATGTGGTTGCAGGACAATGGAGGCAGGACCAGGAGGCCGGCAGGAACAACATGCTGTAACATATGGTTATAGTTTTCCTTAGTTAGGATTAAAGATAAGTTACATATAAGACTTTAGATTCACAAAAATAGGATAGATAATGGAATATTTTCTTTAAATTTTGCTAAATGTTAATGGACTAAATACTGCTAACTGTAGTTCTTATTTGATAACCGTTTTGTTATATATTTTAGTATGTTAAAGTTAAAGCATTTCATTTATTTTAGACAGAAAGAGGAGATGATGGGAGATGTCATGTATAAATATATTTCTCTTATTGGTTAATGAATAAAGCACTGTTGGCTTATAGGAAAGCAAGATAGGTAGGACCAGGAGACAAGGATGACTCTGGGAGACATAGCAGAGAGGAGTCAAGATGTAGGACGAGAGAGAAGAGGTCTGGACCCTTTCCCCGGTAAGATAAGACCATGTGGAAACACTTAGATTGATAGAAATGGGGTAATATTTAAGACAGACTAGCCAATAAGAAGCTCTAGCCATTGGCCAACAGCTTTATAACTAATAGAGTCTCTGTGCGCTATTTTGGGACTGACGTGGCTGTGGGACCAGGCTGGCAGGATAGTGCTCGTAACACTGATGTCCAAGGAGCAGCCAGAATGCTGTAGTGGCAACACACCCATGTGCACACACTTGGACATGTGTATGTGTGGGGATGCTCTGTGATGTATTCCTCCACCAGTTACTCAAAGTAAACAGCTCTACTTACAGAGACACTGTGGGCGGGGCCGGTCCCAGGTGCCATCTCCCTGGCAGCTGAGCACAGGTGTGCCCAGGAGGTAGAAGCCATGGCTGCACTGATAGGATACAGTGGTCCCAAAGCTGAACCTGTGGGGGCCGCTGGCATGGACGTGCCGGACGCTGTTCTCTTGGTGCCCAGGGTCGGTACAGTTGATGACTGATTGAAAGTGACAGTGAGACACAGATGTGAGGCTTTGATGACAGTTTGATGACAAAGGGGATCCCGCACAGGAGGCTAGTCTGGTCTTGAAGCCATAGCCCTTGTGCTCTGCCTTGGTCACCTGGTCATGGGTTTATCTTCCAAGTCCAGGTGGCCATCACCTCTCCCGAGGAGCTGCCTCCCCTCCTAGAGCACATGGTCTTTATCCCTCAGGCTTCCAGTGCTGACTGCTGCCCTGGGCTGATTTATTTCCTCCCATGCATACCTCAAGGGCACGGCTGTCTTGCCTTGTGTGCCTGACCCCTGGCATAACTTTGCTCCTTGCAAAAGCTCATCTGGTTTAACTCTCAACTTGGCTTGAACATCAACCTTGGTTTGAATAGCACGTGATCTCTTTCTGAAACTGTTTTAGTCACTTTCGTGAGTATTTCAAAAGGCATTAGTGTCCCGGAGGTCTCAACAGGCTTTAAAATGAGCAAGGACTTCCAAAGAAACTGTATGCAAAAATTGGTGTTTAGAATAATGACAGCATTTGTCATATAACCCATACTATATGCTTTAGCTTTCAAACACTTGCATATGCACCTTATTTCCCGAGTCTCATACTCACAGAATAAGGTGGGCAGAAAAAATTTGTGTATGTTTTTCTTCTGTGAAGTGAGATATCTACTTTACTATATAAGGTTTTGTTTCCCTATGTGAGTGTGTGTGTGTGTGTGTGTGTGTGTGTGCATGTGTTTGCATGTTTATATACATGTTATATACAGGTTAGAGGATAACCTCAGGTGTGGTTTCTTAGGTAATGTCCACTTAAAAAAAAAAACCTATGTGTGTATGCATATTCATATGTATGTGCACATATGTGTTTGTATGTGCGTGTGAATGTAGGACAACTTTGCATGACGTCTTCAGGAACATTGGCTCACCTCCTCTGAGACAGGGCCTCCCACTGGCCGGAGCTCAACTGTTTAGGCTAGACTGGCTGCACTGAGCCCCTGAGCCAAGTTTGTATGTTCTAGAGCTCTATCTTAGGTCCCCAAACCCCTCAGGCAGAGGCTTTAATGGCTGGGCTGCCTCCCCAGCCCTAAGGTATTTGTTTGGCCTTTGATGAGTCTCTGAGGCTTCACTGCTGTATTATTGTAAAATGCCCTTCAAGACCAGTCTAGAGTTATCCGGAATAGTTTACTAGTTTACGTGGGACCAGAAGAGGAAGCGCCCCCTGCCTAGGCTACTTCTCTGGTTTCCTCTCTGCATTTCTCACCTTCCTCCCCACTCACTCTTCATTACAATTCTTAGGCTCATTTGCATTTATTTTTCATTCCAGTTTTGCTGTTCAAACATTTCCCTCATCAATAGAGCTCTAGTGAATGTGGTAACAATGGAGCCACAGCAGCAGTTTTGCAACCATGAGGAAAGACCAAGATGTTCCCCAGAGATGATGCAACTCCTAAATTCCTTGTTTATGTTAGAGAAGACCCTCTGCGCACACATACACACAGGCATGTTTACACACACACACACACACACACACACACACACACACACACACACACACACAGAGGCATGTTTACACAGACACACACAGACATACACACACACAGAACAGCATTACATGATGATAAGTTATTTGTTCTATGAATTAAGTAAGGCTTGCAAGACAAAACTGTTGATTTCTTCTGATGACCCACGATGAAATGGTGCACAACTATATCTAGAAGTTGAACGGCTTCATTTGTAATCCTTCTCTGCCTCAAGGGGTCCTTGCGTTAGGGAAGTAACACTGGGACTGAATTCCATGTCCCCGTGGGCTGCAGAAGCTCACAGGGTGGTGGGGGAACAGCAGGACAGGAAGGGCGACTCACTTCTGCAGGTGGGCAGCGCGTCACTCCACTGTCCACTGGCTAGGCACTGGGACCTAGCAGCTCCCTCAGCTATGTACCCTGGGTTGCAAACGAACTTGACCACGTCATTGAGGTTGAATTGGCTGCCCTGAGTGAGGCCGTTGATTGGGTTGCCCGGGTGTCCACAGGTGATTGCTGCAATCAGAACAGAAGACAGGTCAGCCTGCCTACGATTCCACACCCCCACATCAGCCTCTTTTCATGTGGGCTGGTGTCTGGCCTGGGTCTGTCTCCAGGGAGAGTAGACTTTTGCTAGATTACTGAGGGTGTGGGATAGGCAGGGGTACATTTTACAGGTAGTATTATTTGTGAACTTTGTACCAACTGGGCAAAGGATCATAACATCCCCGCCAAATCTAACAACCGTCCAATCTCATTCAGAAGTGAGGTGAATGCTGAGCATGACAACCTTGGGAGCCCCGCCTTTTAAGGGAAGACAGACCAAAAATCCTACAAGGGGAACTGAGGAGGGGCCAGAAACAAAACCCTGTATAGCACAGCAAGAGGTGCAGACAGCCAAGGAGATAATCCCAAAGCCTCGGATGATAATATGAGGGCTTGCCAAGTAGCTGAAGAGGGAAGAGCATCAGCCTGAGGGTCATCGGTGACCCAGGCATGTCTTCTGCAGTTATAGCCCTAGCTCACTGCCCCTGCCCTTTACTCCAAGGTTGTAGGCTTTGTCCATGGACTGCAGGAAACAGCCACTGCCACCATTGACACCTCCTGTGCACCATTCTGCCCCTAGAGTCCTGCACTTGCTTCCTGCTCCAGAACTTTGTGACATTTTGTCTCTTGCCCTGCAAGAGACAGCAGGGCTCAGGACCAGGGCTCCTTTTCCTGAGGAGATGCTCTCTGGCTGGAGTAGAGAAATGCTAGGGGGAAGAAGTTGATTCAAACTATAGTGGCTTTTGTTGCCAATGAGAGAAGGGGAAGGTGACTAGAGCAGGCAGCTGGGATACTTGAACTGTCACCTTGAATGAGTGGAGAAATGCCCAGGAGATCAGGAAAGCATATGTTTGTATGCTTCAATGAGGGCGAGCCCAGACATGAGAACAGGGGTGCTCCAACCCAATGGACAGATTAGTCACCCCTTGATGGAATGATAATGCTTTGGCAGCTGGGAGATGGTGGAGAGGAAGAGGCTGGCTCTAGTGGGAGGAAGTACATCATCAAGGGCTTGTTGTCAGGACCCTGGCTTTTTCTTGTCTTGTTTTTCTATGCGTCCTGGCTGGTGTGATGTGAACTGCTGGGCTCTACCACAGCCTCCCCACTGTGATGGATGGACTCTGCTGAAACTTGGAGCCCCAAATAAATCTTTCCAGTTGTTTATGCCAAGCATGCTGTGACTTTGACTCACGTCTCACAGGAGTGTCTTAGGCTAGTCAGGCATTCTCTACCTAGGCCCCAGCATCATGCATTTTCATGTCAGTCTCCTGGGTGCAATGACATGTGTTTTGTGTAGACACTCTGGAAGGATGAGTGGTTACGGGTGGATCTCGCTTTCTATAAACCCAATGCTGAGGAGTTCATTAAGGCTGGTTTTAGACATTGCTGTGGAGCAGCCTACATATCTTCGTGGCCTTCTCTGTGTATGAGGAGCAAGATGAAGAGGAGCAATTAAAAACAAAACTTTGCCTTATAACAGTTAAAAACAAGCCCCTGCATTTTACATAAAGGCTCACTTTAGGGAACTCTAAAAAGTGAAGAATTTTCCAAATTACTTGTAGGTAGCAGAGGATAATGGTGCCCATGTAAATCCCCTCAAACACAAATTAACGAGAACAAATAAAAGAACAGAAAAACCAGTTCTGCAGCAACCAAGGCAGGGACTGTTTCGGGCTTCAAATTGCCTGGAAGCAGAAGAATGAACAGACCAGGCACAGCAGGCCCGATCCGATCCAGACCTTAAAACTGTAATCTAAGAGGGTCTTGAGGAATAAGATCAGAATGGATGCATTCAGAGACACACAGATTATGCAGGGAAGCTGGCTTGTAGCTTTCAGCCTACGGAGAGATATTAGACTTCAGGAACAAAGTGAAAAATAGCCAGGACTTCCCGGAACACCCCTAGTGCGAAGCTAATATTGTATTTCTACAGGTTGAATGCCCAGACAGAGTGTAGAATGGTGGTTACTCAGGGAAGGGGTGAGTGGAGAGAGGAAATGCTGGTGTTATGACTCAAAGTTGCAGTGACATGGAACAACAAAATCTAGGGGTCCAGTTTACAGCTCAGTGCCTACAGTTAACAGTACTGTATTGTACATTAGACATTTGTCAAGAGCGTAGACTTCAGGCATGCTTACCATATGGAAAGGAGATGATACTATAATTTACTTGACAGTTGTGGTCATTTCCCTATGGACATGTATGCTGAAATATGCTTAAATAAATACAATAAAAAGGTGAGACACATGTATGCTGGCATGTGTGCTTACATACACACATGTGATGACATATACCAAAATATCATGATGGAAGAGTATTTTAGAAAATCAAAGAGGTAACGTGATCAAGAGTTTTATGGCCAATCTAGCTGCCTTTTAAATTACAGGGAACAGAAAAGAGTTTTAAACAAGCAAGCTACCTTTGTATGCTGGTATATACCTGTCACACCAGCACTCAGGAGGAGGAAAGACAGGGTTACAAATTTGAGACTATATACAGAGACCTTCTCCTAAATTACCAAGGGCTTGGGATGAAGCTTAGTGATAAAGTACTTATTTAGCACACAGTAGGTCGTGCGTTAGATTTTCAGTGCACACACACACACACGCACACACACACACACACACACACCATCAGCATATACATACACACACACAAACACACACACACACAGTCACCACAACCATCACCAGCACACACACACACACCATCGAGGAGCTTGAAGAATACTATGCAAAGGGTTGCACTGAAGATTCTACTAAAAGATTAAACTGCTGAGAAGTAACTGGGAAGGCTTCAGCAGTGTTGGTGATGAATTTAAGTGTAGGTCCAAGAATAAAGCAAAAGTAGGGGTAAGTAACAGAATTATAACATATGAAGGACACGATAAATGTTCCCAGCCCTCTCAGAGTAGAAGAAATGCCACTGAGAATGAAAAGAGGAAAGAGGAACATGTTGTGTAGCCATTACATGAAAGTTCAGGGACGCTAGTATTGATAAACTAGATAATAAAGGGTTGACTAAAAAAATGGGGAGCTGATGGCAGTTCAGTGGGACAAGTACAAAGTCAACCACAAAGATCCAAATATCGAAGAGAGTAATCAGGATCACAGAAAACACAAGAGAATTAGGGCCAAACATGTAAGACATATCAACCCATATGAATGACTTTAACCTGTGAACAGGAAGATTTTCATGCTGGTGGGCAAGAGTCTAATTTAATAGATGTGCCTGCCATTCAGGGATGGTCAAAGATGTGCCAGAAAAAAGTGTGGGAATTGGAATACTAAGTCTGGGACCAGGAAAAGTAAAATTCAAGCTAAAAAAATATTAAAAGCGATAAAGAAGATACTTTTAAAGGTGAGAAGTCGCCATTCGCAGCAGGGATATAACAGTTGTGAATATATATGCTCTATGTGACATGGAAGCTACCTGTGGGAAAATTAAGAAAAAATGGAAATGCACCGATAACAAAAAACTTTAAATGTGCCACTCAAAGAAAATGGCTCAGGGCAAACACAGTAAAAATGCAGAAAATATAATGAATACACCTGTCCCTGTGTGTAGCAAAATTACCCACAATGCTCTTCTTCTCAAGCGCATATGGGACATTCATAACAATCAACTGTTTATTCACAAGTATCAATAAATGTCAAGGTATAGAATTATTATTCGTAATGATCATAAAATAAGAGCAAAAAAGACCTTTTGACTTAGAAATGTAAAAAAGAATATTCTATTAAAATCTTCTAGATGTAGGGGGCAATTAGTGACAAATTAAAAAGCTTCTAAAATAAGCATTTATCATTAGTATATACGGGATATAATTAAAACAGTTGATCAGAAGAAACTTTATAGCTCCAAATATTTACAACCATAAAAAGAACACAAAATGTAAGAATGAAAATGAGTGAGGTTGTTTGTATATGCTTTTGTCCTTTTCTAACTGTAAAAGCATTTGTGTAATATAATTTGCATACAAACTAGAAAGTGAACAACAACAACAAAAAAAGTAAAGCAGAAGAAATCCCAAGGAAATAATAAAAACAGCAGTTAATGACATAGAGACCTGAAGAAATAGATGTGGTGATCACATCTTTGGGGATGGAAAGAATATACAAAACCTTCAGCTAAGAGGTAAAGGGAGGAAGTCCATGTCGACTCTGAGCCCCATGGCTAGGGAGAGCGGATGACATACTTACGCACACAGAACGGGGTCTTGCCCGACCAGTGATGATCCTGCTGGCAGATGCGCACAGACATGCCAATCAGGCGGAAGCCAGCGCTGCACTGGTACACCACGCTTCCTCGGTAGTTGAAGTTTTCCCCATTGATGTGTCCATTGACAATGGGCTCTGGGGTCCCACAGTGTCCAGCTTTGGCAGGATGGGGGAAGAGAGCCAGTTAAAGAGAAACTTCTAGAAAGTGGGGTAGAGCTCAGGTGGGGTGGGAGAGAAAGGACCAAGTACTCAGCCATGCTTCATTTCCCCACCTCCCCTAGAGAACAGTGATCCAGGAATGACTTCAGGAACCCTAGATGTTGCAGGAAGGGTACTGTGGGCTTGGTGACCCCCAACACCAAAGTTGCGGCCCAAATGACTAGCCTTTCTGAGTAGTTTCTGTGTTTGTACGCAGGTGGAAGCTTGGTGCTCAGTCTATAGAAACCAAGGAAAAGTTAAGCCATGCCTGTGAAGCTTAAGCCCTCTGCTCCTGATTCTGCCATGGTGTGCTACTTTACCATAGTCCAAAGATAGTGGGTGGGGGGAGGGGGACAGGTGACCATGGGTCCCAAATTTCAGAAATGTGAGTCAAGATTTATCTTTCCTTTCTATAAATTGATTATCTCAGGTATTTAATCATAGTGCTAAAAGGCACTATGTACCTACTGTCTAGTGAGCATCACAGTCTTGATAGCAGAGGGACCATCCCCTGGGTACCTACTGTCTAGTGAGCATCATAGTCTAGTTAACAGAGGGACCATCCCCTGGGTACCTACTGTCTAGTGAGAATCATAGCCTTGCTAACAGAGGGACCATCCCCTGGGTACCTACTGTCTACTGAGCATCATAGCCTCGCTTACAGAGGGACCATCCCCTGGGTACCTACTGTCTACTGAGCATCATAGTCTAGTTAACAGAGGGACCATCCCCTGGGTACCTACTGTCTACTGAGCATCATAGTCTAGTTAACAGAGGGACCATCCCCTGGGTACCTACTGTCTACTGAGCATCACAGCCTCGCTTACAGAGGGACCATCCCCTGGGTACCTACTGTCTAGTGAGCATTATAGCCTCGCTAAGTCATCACAGCTTGTCCTGCTGATGACAACCATGTAAGACCTGATGCTTGGCCAAGTTCATTCTTTCTGAGTGTCACCTCAGTGAGTTAAAAATGAAGCTTGGGCACAGTAATTTGCTGGCATCCCTTCAGCTCCTTTGATTATGTAGCAGTAGTTCACAACTGTATCCTAAACAAGTGCCCAAGAAAGTGGTTACTGGCCATGACCTCTTGTACCCTGGAGGTCACTGCATGTATGCCAGGCATAGATCACCCAAGCTGCTCTGTTAGGCTCATATAACTGAGACTCTCGTTGGGAACTGAGAGAGCCCAGAAAATAGTAATAGAAGAGAGAACTTAGGTAAGGCTCAGTCAAGGAGCACACTAGCCTCTGAAGCAATGAAAAATTTCTCCTTTGTAAGTGATTTGTCTGAAAATGCTCCTGTCATTTTGCATGTGTGTATTATAACGTGCATACATATACACATGTGGATACCTTCAAAAAATTCTCTAATATATAACAGAAAGGATATTTTAGGTGCATTATAAGAATGTATCTATAGGGTGGAGGCCAGGATGTACTGGTCATCCTGGGGGCTAATTAGGTGAGCGGGTTGTCCTTCTGATTAGAGTGTGGACCCCTCAGAGGCTGGTCTCCTCATTCTTTCTAGTTCCCCAAGAGAAGTTAGTCCCCAGCTTTAGTCACAGTGGATGCCTGAGAGTTGGTCCTTGGAGTAAGCACCTTCTGAGAGTAGGCAGGGAGGGTGGGGGTGGGGGACCACTCACCAAGGCAGCGAACTTCAGAACCACTCCAGAGACCATTGGCCATGCACTCCCGCACCCTGGAGCCCACCAGTGTGTATCCGGAATTGCAGGAGAAGATGGCAGTTGCCCCATAGACAGACATAGTTCCGATGCGGTGCCCACTTGGGGGTGTGGGGAGCTCTCCACAGGAGATGACTGAAAAGATCATAAAGTGCTCAATAAACCAGTCCCCAGGTGGGGACCCGAGACACGTGCTGAACTAGATGAAAGCAAATCCTGACCAAAGTCAAGAACTGCCTAGCCTTCCTCTCCGGGAGCATGAGCAGAATGTACTGTGACACTGACTTGCCCCCATCAGCAGGTGTCCCCAGGCACCCAGGTTCCATCTCTAGAGACAAGGCTCAGGCTTGTATGCGTGTTAAGAACTCCACAGGGGGCTAAGATGGAGCCATGGTTGGGAGGAGATGGTGAGTCTGTGGTGTGATCAGGGCAGACAATGACATCAACCTTGTCCTTGTCTTCCAGGACAGCAGTAGCTTTACAGACCTTCTTAAGAGAGCATAACAACAGCCTCTGGCTGATGGACAAGGTGAGGCTCGGCATCAAGGCTGCGCCACAGTGAGGCTACTCCACACTCATGTTACTCTGCCATAAACATGGTGTTACAGCAGAGGCCCAGGGCTTTTCCTTCCCGTCTGTAGGAGATCCAAGAACACACACTAATTCACCTCGGTCTTGGGGAATGACCGTTGAGACTCAAAGAACCAAAGAATAGTAGTAAGCAATGGAGAGGAGGCAGACAGACACAGTTGGTCCTCCATCCTACCTTCTTCCAGCTGCAGGCCTTACCACACATGCATCATAGCCTCTTTGCCTTGTTTCTCTAGAAGATTGTAAGCTCTGGCAGGCAAGAGCCACACTGTTTTATTTAAATTATGGTGTGTGTGTGTGTGTGTGTGTGTGTGTGTGTGTGTGTGTGTGTGTGTGTGTTTTGTGTGTAGGTCAGAGGAAGACTTCAGGTGTCTGTCCTTCAATGAGACAGAATCTCATTGCCGCCACACATGTCAGGCTAGCTGGCTCCTGATCTCCCAGGTATTCCTGTCTCTGCCTCTGTTTTTACTATGGGAGTGCTGGGATCATGAATGCACTCACTGCCACAACCCACATAACTCATGTCCTCATACTTGCATAAGAAGCTGTTTACCCACAGGCAGGCCATACACTTAGATCTTTGTACCTCTCTGGGGCCCTAATGAATGAATTAATCAGTGCAAGATGAGCTGGAGGTTTATTAAGAAAGAGCTTTTGGTAAGAAGCAAGCCCTTTCCAAGCTCCGAATTCTAGATGAGTGTCTAAAAAGAGGTATGCTGCACTCTGCACTCGCTGGGGATAACCCTCAATCTATTCCACGTACGAGAGAGACAGTTCAGGTAGGAAGTACCATGCAAACGGGCCCGTCCTGTGCTTCCTGAGCTTACTTTGGCAGGTGGGCATAGACTCTCCCAGGCTCCATCTACCATTGGCCTGGCAGCGGATGACCCTCTGGCCGGTGTAGTAGTAGCCGGGGTCACAGATGAGCATCAGCTGGGCCTGGAACTGGTACTGGGTCTCAAAGATGAGCCTCCACCGGCCATGCTCCACACTGATGCTGCTGATATCCGGACAGGTCACAGCTGGGGGAACAAGAAGCAGGAACAAGACTTAGCTAATTGATTATGGAAGACATCACAAGAGAACAAGGGACCAGGGGAACTCAACACGGTAATGATGAATCCAGGAACATTTGGTTCCTAGGGAGTTTGATGAATGAATTTAGAGGGTTGGAGAGGAGCATGCAGCAAGTGTGGGGGGTATAGATCTATAAAATAAAGTACTGGTGTTTTGCTGGTATCAGTTACTGGCTGTGGACTGCACATTCCATTTGCTCAGGTTTCAGAACTGCCCTCCACCCCATTCTCTTTTGGATGCCTCTCAAATAGCCCAGGCTAAGAGTGACTTTGAAATTCCGGTCCTCTTGCCTTCACTTATGCAGTGCTGGGATTACAGGGAGAAACTACCACCCTCAGTTTATGCTTTGTAAACACTCTATTAACCGAGGTGCATCCCTAGCTGGTGACCTCTAGTTTTTTTCTTTTTCAGAAAATCCAGAAATCTGGATATTTATTTAAGTTTTCTTGATTATAAAAATCTTAAGAAGTAATATATGTACATAAATATACATGCATAATATACACACACATATATGTACATTTTTAGTGAAGCAAACAAAATAAAAACCTGTATCATTGGACTGAATATTTCTCACTAGGCTGCTTATTTATCTTTTGATCCCCAAAATTTTCACTCCAGAGTGCTGTGGTTGAGGGACATTCATGCATATTTCTGGTCATTCTAAGTGCCGTGGTGGTTTGCGAAAACACCCCAGAGCACGGTGGTCCTTTAGTGTTCTGAGAGTACCTCACAATGGGCATCACAGTTGGTAGACATCCACTTTCATCCTCACTGAGTCCTCTAGACCCCGCCCCCAGGCTCTGAGCCCTCTACTGAACTGGAAGCCTATCCCTTACAGGAGTCTTTTCAGCTGCATACCCAACCCCTCCTGCCACTGGCCACCACTGGCCACCACTGGCCACAGACTCACGGACACACTGTGGGGGGACATTGCTGTTGCTCCACTGGCCAGTGTCCAGACACTCTGTGGTTGCCTCAGCACCTGTCTGGAGGTGGTAGCCTTCATTGCAGCTGTACACAGCCTTAGTCCCCACCGTGTACTCCTTGCCAAACACAATTCCATTTTTGGGAGCATCAGGGAGACCACAGGAAAGAGCTGGCAAAGGAGAAAGGATGCCGTGAGCATTTCTGGTTCAAGATGTTCTGAGACTATACTTTCACTTTTCCCCTTAAGTCTCTAAGGGGACTTAGACTTATAGACTAACAAACATAAAAAGCCCCACGAAAGAAAATAGGGGAACCATGACTAGAGATATCAGAAAAGAACAAACTGGAGGATGGGGATGTTTTCACAGATTAAATGGAGAGAAAAGGCTGCAGCTCAAAACCTACAGGAAGGGGCCTCAGGGAAGATTTCCTTCCATCTGCCCCACTGGTGCAGTGTCAAGGCATTCAAACCTCTGCTTGCTGAAATGGACCAAATGTCCCCTCTTCTTTAAGGTGTGGGGACAAAGTCTCTTGAAATAGGCAGGAATGCCAGGGTAGGGGTTAGCATTCCAAGGGATGCTCTTTTTAATAAAAAAAAAATTATTGTATTTTATTTAATTAATGTGTGGTGTGTGTGTGTGTGTGTGTGTGTGTGTGTGTGTGTGTGTGTGCACTCATGTGTGCATTTGCATGCATGGGGAATAAGAGGAAAACTTGCAGGGGGTCCTTTTCTTTTTCTACCCATGTGGGTCAAACTCAGGTGGTCAGGTTCAGCTGCCCTCATGGGCTCATCCCTGCTCTCCACCCATATCCAGATTTTACTCATGGAAGAAACACACACACACACACACACACACACACACACACACACACACACACACACACACACACACGCAAATAGAACCACCTGCCACCTGGCTTTTCCTTTTTAACTATGGACAATCAAATGTTACTACACAGATGAAGGAACCTGTAGTATCAATGTGACAAAAGTAAGACTAAGCACTTGTGGTTTGGGGCTGAGAACCCCGCCCCCCTCAGGAGACAGAGTTAGTTCAGGAAATGGAAGATATGGGATTGCAGAGCTGGGCAGCCAGTGGTATCCTGAGATTAAGTGACACACACTATTCATGAAATGAGGAGAGAGCTTTGCAGATGAGAAAGGAAAGGCTCCTTCGAACTGTCAAAATACACACAAAGCGAAGGCATTGGATATTAAAACTAAAAAACTTCCCAGAATGAAGCCCCAAAGGACAGATGGAAAACAAGGGGAAAGGCCCACTTGCAATGCCCAACGTCCAACTGTTTAGAGCTCCAGAAAGAGACAGGGGAAAGTGGGTGGGTTAACAGAAGTAGCCTACATGAACATTTCCGGTAGCTGAAGAGAGACACAAGTCTTCAGGCTGAAAAGGAACAAAGGGGACACAAAAAGGACCATTCAGAGGCAGAGGGGAACCTGGTGAAGGATGGGAGCCAGACTGACCCTTCCTAACCTGTATTAGGTATCCAAAGAAAACAGAACAAAGCCTTCAGCCTTGTGGATGAAATGATTTATAATCTAGGACTTAACCTAGTCACCCTGCTAAGCATATGGGGCAAAACTACTGACAACCTTCACACAGCTAGGGACTCAGAATTTTCCTTTCATGAACCCTCTCTGAGGAGTTTACCTGAGGGTGTTCTCCATCCAAAACAACATGAAAACCAAGAAACTGTGAAACATGGCATTTACATAGAAAACAGAGGGATATAAGTAAATGGAGTGTCAAGGTTACTGCTTCAGACATGTGCAGCAGTATGGAGAGATCTGTGATTGGATACATGTTCTGGACAGACATGCAGAAGGAAAGAGAAACAAGAGTTTGAGTACTCGCCACCATCCCTTACTCACTGCCCCCAGGACTGCTCATCTACGGCTCAGGCCTCCTCCCTTCAGATCCTGAATAAACTCTGGCAGAAGAAAGGCCCCTGATGGTGGCTAACAATGATTCCTGACTCTACTGAACTTTCCAGAATTTCCAGGGGCCCTAGACTAGGACTTCATTATGATGAGGGAGTATTGGCTGTCCAGGGATGGGGAGGTGCTTGAAATACAAGAGAGAAAAAGGATTCAAAAGTTGGTGATGGAAGCAAAAGATGGGGCAGGGTGGCATCTGGAGCTCATAAGGGATGACAAATCAGGAAGCATTTAGAGATAAGGCTCATCTAACGTCCACACAGCAATACTGAGCTGGAGTGGGACTGGGTCAGCCAAACCATCATAGTAGATCAACTAACTGCTCGGCTCCTCCATCCCCATGGCAGAGTTACCAGATCCCTGCAGGTGTTCTGCTTGGAGAACAGACCTAGCAGAGCAAGCGGAGGCAGTGGTGGCAGCCCCTTCTCAGCCCTGGTCTGACCCCAGATGGTATAGTCAACTGAGGAAACAGGTAACTCCCAATTGGGGAGCTTACATCTCAGCCTGAGTGTCCTTACCCTAGAGACAGGAGAGACTCTGTCAGGAGGGAGTGTGAGGAGGTAAAAGCACAGAGTGTTTGAAGGTTTGAAGTGGGATGAGGTACATGGGAAAGTGGATGAAGAGAGGGAAGCTGGCTGAGAGTGGGAGTCGAAGTCGTGAGTACACAGTTTCTCATGGAGAAGCCATGGCTTGGAAGCGGCGACAGAGAGCAGGCAGGATGCCAGGCCCTTCCAGTTGCTAAGCTATGTCAGAAATGGTGGCAGTGGGTGACTGACACTCTCTGTTTGTAGAGGGACTATGTGTATGTCCCCAGGAGAACCCTCTTCACCATGGAGGAGGAAGCCAGGCAAGCCTGCTGGGTAGTAAGCAGAGGCATTTACTTCCTGGTTGTGGAATATGGGTTCTAGAGAATACAGCAGCTGAGAGAAAGGTTAGGGTGGAGAGCAGCAGGTGAGGACACAGACCTAGAGGGGCAGGCTGAGACCTAACAGACCAGACACCTGGAAGTTTCCTAATGGATTCTGCAATAGAGCTGTCCAGGCTGATGTGGCTAGGGACACAGAGACTGAAGCCACGTGTGACAGCCAGTCGCTCTGCAGAATATTAATAACACATTTTTGGTCTTTTCCAAAGCAGACCCATAAGGGTTAGGAGGTTGTGAGGGTCAGAGGTGATAGATGCCATTAAAGGGGTCAACACACTGGGGACCAAGAATATAAAATCAAAGGGCAGTATCATTGCCTCCTTTGTCCACACTGGGCAATTAGTTTCTCCATTTTCAGTGTAGCGCCTGAGAAAAAGGCCTTCACTGTTGCTGGGAGAAGAGTACACGAGGGAAAAAATCTGAGCAGGGCACAAGGCTGCAAGTTCTGCACATGCCAAGGTCCAACAATCTCCTTACTGGGATTTCATTTGAGGAAATGAATAGGAAGTGCTCATGAAGACAGAATTATAACTATATGGTTACATAATACATAGAAGCTCCAATGACCCATAGTAGATGGCACCTAAGTGTCAGTTTTCCCATAATGCTATGCAGCCATCAACAGCAATTAACAGGGAAGATGGGCAATCTGTGAAAGATGTTAGTTGTTATTCAGAAGACCAAAAGAAGAATTAGAAACAGTAGTGGCCTCAGGGCAGAATTATAGTTCATTTTCACTCTTTTCCTTTGTGCTATTTATTATTCTTACTTCTTCAGATTTCTAGTCTGGAAGTATATTACTTTGCTTGTGTGTTTATGTGTATGTGTGCTCAGATGTACATGTGTGTGTGTGGGGGGGTGGCAGCCTTAACTGTTGTCCCACAGGCATCATCCTAGGTTTTTGAGGCAGCATTTCAACCTCTGCCTGGGGCTCACCAAGCAGGTCAGGTTGAAGCCTGAGAGATCCTTCTGTCTCTACCTCTCAGGCAATGAGATCATAAGCCCATGCTACTACCCGTGGTGTGTGTGTGTGTGTGTGTGTGTGTGTGTGTGTGTGTGTGTGTGTGTGCGTTCTGCAAGATCAAAACCCAGGTCCCATGCTCTCAAGGTATGCACTTGACTGACTGGGCCATCACTCCAGTCCTATGACTTTATTTTTTATTAGTATTTATTGATTATACAAAGCAAGATATTTCATCATGACAGAATGTATGTTCCTATAAAGGGAAAGCCCCCATAAATTCTAAAAGGTAATAAATGCAAGCTGAATGGCAGATCTCAGGGGTTTGCTTGACTCCTTTGCTTTAGGATCCAGACCTCACGTCTCCCTGCCTTTGGGAGTCCTTAACTGTGAGGAGGAGGCGGGGCCCCATCTTACCATGGGGTTCCTGACACAGACCTCCCATACAGCACTTCCTTCCCTGTCACTTCTTGTCTCACACAGCCACCTCTCCCATGCTGCTGGGAGCAGAGTTCACTGTGCATCTATCACCCCCAGAACTGGAGATGCATAGACCCTCAGTAAATGTTTGCTGAAGGAATGACTCCATCACCAAACCCGGGGAGGTTCGCATGTGGTCCCGACAGCTCCCAAGACCAGCCCAAGGTGACTTGGAGCTGAACCACCTGTTTGCTGCTGTAGCCCCTGCTGCTCACCTTGGCAGAGAGGAATGGCCTCACTCCACAGGTGGTAGCCTTGAGGGTGCCTGGTACAGATGGCCATGCTGTGTCCCACCAAACGGTAGCCCGTGTCGCAGCCAAAATGGATGGAGCCCCCGGGCTGAGTGGTTGTCTGGCCCAGGATGAAGCCGTGGAGAGGAGCCTTAGGCAGGCTGCAGTAGGGAGCTGAGGAGTGAGAAGAGGCTGAGTGGAGGAGCGGCAGAGTTCCACTGCCGGAGCAGGCGCGCTGTCCCATAGCGGCTCCCGCATTCCCCCAGCTCATGTCCACTGTCATTGCCCAGTCCTTCGCTATTTAGGAAGGCCTGAGTGGTTGACACAGAACAACAGTTAAGTAAAGCCAGAACAAGGGCAAACAAACCAAATCAAAACAAAGGGCAATTGAGAACGACACCATCAACAACCTGTTCTGCAAACTGCCGGCCTCCTTTGCTGCCTGGGCACACACAGTCCAGATTGCTTTCAACGCCCTTGTGACCGCAGGCAACCTTGTAAAGCAGGGCCCAGTGGGTCTGCTTTCCTAAACATGTGACAACCAGGTAAGTCACTGAAGCTTGTTTACTCCCTGCGACACCTCCCTCATAGGTGCTCGTGTGATGAGAGAGAGAGAGAGAGAGAGAGAGAGAGAGAGAGAGAGAGAGAGAGAGAGAGAGAGAGAGAGAGAGAGAGAGAGGGAGAGAGAGAGAGAGAGAGAACTGGACTGAGTAAAGCATCCCAGTGCAGTGCAGTGCAGGGCCCTCAGTGCTCAATAAATTGCTGTCTGTTGCTCTGTTGTGTTGGGGATGGCGGGGGTTCTGGGATATACGTTTCCCTACAGGGCTCATTTCCTGTCCCCCCAAAGTATGGCTTAACATATTTCATTTATTTATCCAGTGAAGAGTTTCTAGGAGTCCATTCAGTGCCAGCTGCTGGTTGCTTTGGTCCTGGGGATGCAATAGTGAGGCAGACAAATGTCCCAGATGGAGGGAACTCACGCCTGCCAGGGATCCTTGAGTTGTGTGACAGTTATCATTGACGGCTCCACAAGGCCCAGAATAACCTAGGGGACAACTCTCTGGGCACAGCTGTGAGGGAGTTGATGGGGGAGAAGGCCCTAGATGTAGGCAGCACTGTTCCATGGGCTGGTCCTAGATGGCATAGATAGCCAGGAGCTAGCTGAGTGCCCACTTTGATCTCTCTCTGCTTCCTGACCACAAAGGCAATGTGACCAGGTACCTCAGGCTCCTGTCACCATTACGTTCCCATCATCATGATAGACCATATTCCTAAACCACACGCCGAGATATACGACTTCCACCTTAAGTTGGTTTAGTCAGGTATTTTGTCATAGCAACAAGAAAAATAACTACCACTGTCTAGTTCTGTGAGTCTGTGAGGGGGAGTGATCTGGGGGCTTCACATCATGTCCCCGTTTCATTTGCCTGGTCTCTGGCTGAGCTTCTCAGATAGGTAGGGGTGAGCAGATTGGGGGCCAGGCCCTGTCCTCACAGGCTCTCACAGAGACCTCTGACTTCTTGTTTGAAGGCTTTGTGTGGGTAGAAATGGTTTCATTAAATTGTATTCTCTGAGCTGGAGAGATAGCTCAGTGGGTAAGAGCACTGTCTGCTCTTTCAGAGGACCCAAGTTCAATCCCCAGCACCCACATGGTGGCTCACATCTATAACTCTACTTCTAGGGAATCTGATGTTTACTCTGGCCTCTGCAAGCACCAGACACACATGTGGTACACAGATATATATGCAGGCAAAACACCCAATCACATACATGTGTGTGTGCTCCTGCTGTGCCTCCTCTGCCAAGCACATCTGGAATCTATGTACCTCCTTCATCAAGGAATGAGAATCTCAATATAATATACGCTTAGTCACTGGGACAGACACAGTGGTAAGTCACACACATCGGCTGTATCTTAATTATTAAGTACTAATTGCTGTACCATGTAATGAATTTCTTTTCTACTGGCATATGTACTGTAATTACAACTGACTCATTACTTCCAAACACATTAGTCTCTGAGCAGTAAGGCAAAGAGAACTTCTTAAGAGCTCTTAGCTCTAAATTTAGTAGTGGCGGCGGGAAAATGCCAGTTCCCCAACCACCAGGAACTCAGTCCTGAACTTCCCAATGGGTTATCGCAAGGTTTTGTTAAATGGCCTTATTGCCAGATAGTAACAGACAGATCGCTGATCATGGGGTCACAAGGCCATCTTTGCCCCAACCATGGGCATCTTGGAGAGGAGATGTATGTGTGTGGGATCTACAGAGGAAAGGGACTTCAAGGGAGTCAATGTAGGGCTTCCTCAGTTCCATCTGGTAGTTCCTCTCACACCCAGAGGCTCTTCCGAACCTGCCATGGGTCCTCATGGTGTCAGCTGGTCTTGCAATTAGAGACACATGAGAAGATGTGGATAAATGGTTCTTCAGGCAGAACTTGGTGATGTGCCATCCCTGCTAACCAATATTCGTGTGTGTGTGTGTGTGTGTGTGTGTGTGTGTGTGTGTGTGTGCACATATGTGTGTAGAAGGTTGAGGTCAACTCAGATGTCTATTTTATTTTTGGGGGTAAAGTTTCTCACTGGGACCTGGGGTTCACTGATTATTAGGCTAGGCTGGCCAGCCAGAGAGCTCCAAGGATCCTCCTGCCTCTGTTCCCCCTGGGTGGGATACCAGTGCATGCTATCACAATCAGATTCTTACCTGCATCCTAGGGGGTTGGACTAGGGCCCTTGTACTTGTGTGACAAGTACTTTGCTGACTGAGCTATATTCCCGGCTCCCTGAGACCGCTATGCCTTGAAACTTTGTCTAATACTTGTCTGGCATTCAGGCACGTGGCAGAATTCCCATGATCTGCAAACATTCTTTGCAGCCTCCAGGGCTGGCAAGCACAGCCAGCAGTTCATTGGATTGTCCTTCAAAGCAGACATCAAGGTTTCAGCTTATCAAACAGATCAGTGGTTCCCACAATGAGAGTTCAGAGAAAGTCCATTTTCTCCATCTAATTGTATCCTAGGGATATTTTTCATCAAAGGCCTAGCCTTTGATCTGACCATGCCCAGACAAGAGTGAAACCCTGTCAATTGCGGCAATGTAGATGGAGGACATAATGTTAAGTGATTCAGAAAGAAAATCTGTGTGTTCTCATCCATGTGTAAAAGCCAGGGGAAGTTGATTTTACACCAGTAGAGAGTATGATAGGGGTCACCAGAGCTTGGGCAGTAGAAGGCAGAGGGGGTGAAATGAGGTTGGTTATTGGACACAAAAATAAAGACTAAGTTCTTATGTTTTGCAGTACGAATGGGCAGCCACAGTTCATAATCCACTGACTATGGTAGAAAAATGGATTTCAACAGTCTCCTACACAAAGAAATAAACTTGTGTGGTGACAAGTGTGCTAATTGCTCCCATTGGTCATTATGATTGTATACATGCATCAACATGTCATATTGCACACCTCACAAATATGTCCAATTGACATCTGTTAATGAAATGATCATGATGAAAGAGATACAGCTTACACAACAGGAGAGGGTTTTCTCTGCTGCCTACCCTATGTGATTTTGTGTCTTGGGGTTGCTCAGTCAAAGGACTCCTAACCCTTTAAGGCTCTGGGTCTCATCAGATCTCATTTTTAATAGTTACAATCCTGGAGACTCACGGTGGGAGCATGAGAAGAAGTGAGAGGTGGGAAAGGACCTGGACATGAAGAGGTAGGAGATCTCCAGTCTCTAGGCCACTAGTCTCGCTTGTGCAGTGTCGGCTAAGGGAGACAGAAGACAGGAGGAGGCTGTCTCGCCTATATAGGAAGATTGCCACCTTGATGAGGGGATGGACCATGGCTTCTTTGGATGTTTTGCGTGAGAGACTTAAGGGGTTCAGAGCAGGGGCCCTTGTTAGGATTTCTCGTGGCCTACTCACCTGAATACCGAATCTTAAAACCCTTCCGATTATAGGCATGGTCAGATGACCATCGCAGGTACACAGAATTGCTTGAGCTGGTGACAATCAGGGGAGCTGAGTAATTCCCACTGAGAGCTTTCAGCAGGGGACTTTGTCCTGAGGGACCTGAGGTGAGAAAGACACAGAGTCATAGGCCATTCTCAGTTGAGAGAGAGGTGAAAGTATAGATAGCTGGGATGGCTGGATGACTTTGCATCTGGGGGCCCTGCTGAAGGGCCCACCCTTCTCCTTGGCCCCCCCCTTATCTGAAACAGTGCTCTGGAGTCAGCAAGTGAGATGAAATCCATTTGCTGTTCGCCAGGGTCAGGCAGTTAGTTGATGGAAGAGCTGATTTCGAGCTGGGAGCCTCTTCTTATTCCTCTTGCGCATGCTCAAAATAGTGTGGTGCCCACCACATAAAAATTTTGTTTATTGAACAGGTATATAAAGAGAGCCATAGCGCTAGAGCAAAGCGATAGCTCCCAGGGTCATAAGTAATAAAGCTCCCAAGGCTTCCCAGGGAAGTGCCTTCTTCTAGGCCCTATCTTAAATGCCCGTATTGCATCTCAGGACTCTGGTTCAAGGAGAATAATATAAATCTTGGGAACTCATAACCCAGGATTTATAGTCCTGGAGAAGGCTATGAGTGAAGGTTCCAATACACCATTGAGACAGCTCTTGGGAGCTTGGAAGACTAATGGGCTAAATTTATCAAAGTAGGGGGTATTTGAGCTGCTGTGGCAAACAGGGAAGGTAAGTATCCAGAATTGAGGAGAAGCAACGCAACTCAAACAGTTCGATCATGAGAAAAGAACTCCTGCCTGGTAACTTTGCTCCTTGGGGAGGGCTGTGGGGGACGCCACACATAAAAGCAATCAAGAATGGGCTGGTGAGGACTTGCTGTCCTCGGGAGGCTGGGCTGAGGAAAGCAGGCTCTTTAAGACTAAGAGGGATGAGAACACTCTGGAGCACAGAGGTCAGGGGGAGACAGTTTGCAGATGGAAGCAATACTGCCATAGTTGGAAATGGGTAGCAGGGCTGGCATGGTAGTTGGAAGGACCTAGCCTACAACATCCATGGGGATCGCCTACATGTAGTTACTATGGTTACTCCTAGGGGCACCGGTATGGAGGAGAATACTTTCAGTGGAAAGACTCAACCCTCTTTCTCTGTCCCGCTTACAGACTCAAGACATGCTTCCCTTCCCCTTCATTCCAGAACAGTTTGGCTAAAACAGAAGATAGGTTCCTATAAAAAAGGACCCAAGACCAGAGGAGTGACTACTGTATACAACTGGTTTGCATGCTGTTCTCATGTCTGTCTACAGCACTCAGCGTTCAGCTAAACAGCTGAATGCTGTAGACATGAGAACAGTTGGAGTTATTAAAGGCAGATTCAGAAGTTGGAGAGATGTGGACTCCTAGATATCCTGATCCTACCATGGCTGTTCTATCAGACAGCATCTCACAAAGAGAGATGCCATTTCTACCCCCCACAAACAAGCTTAATCAAATATCCACAGAGAGCTGAAGGCCCCGTGGCATCTTTACCAGAGCAGATGGGCACAGTCCTGGTTACACAGAATGTGGAAATACAGTGTGCTCTTCTCCCGGCTGTCAGGAAGGAGGAGCAGAAGCGGTTTGCACTGGCATGAGGTAGTGCATGTTAACAGTTAAGGCCCAGAGCTCTGTTAATAAACCGGATTTCTATCACGATACAGTGGGAGGGGATGGGGATCTGGTTGTCCTGCAGAATGTAGCATTTCTGTTCTCTACATAGGATTTTCTGTTACCAGAGACAATTGGTGTAGATATCTTAGTTAGTTCATGCCCCAGAGGATAGAAGATAAATCCTACAAAGTTTGCAATGGTATTTTGGTTTGGGACATATGACAAGATTTCTCTAGACACAACAGTAAATGACAGTCTTCTTGTCTGACCGCTAAAGAAGCAGTCTGGGGTTTGGCTGACTTTCTTGGCTTTCAGAGAAAGCCTACTCTTCACAAAGGGCTACCGATTGGCTGATATTCAGAGGTTGTAGCTTTGAGTAAGAAATGGTTTGTAACAAATCTAGACTACTATGCAAGCAACAGACATACAGCCCATCAATTCCCTGATCTTGGGTTTCTATGGTAGAGAAAGATGTTAGGTGGTGCCTCCAGCAAGCTTTTATAGAACAATGCAGCTCAGATGCTCCCAGGGACTGGGAGGGAGTTGGTGCTGTCTGTAGCAGAGAATCCCGTGGCCTTTGTGGGACTCACCATCAAAGATCTCAAACTCATCATACTGCTTCTCACTGAGGAAGTACTCCACTGTGATAGAGATGTTGTACTCCGGCTCTACCCTCACCAGCCAGGAGCAGGTCTGGAACTGTGGGTAGCTTCCAGGGTAGCTCTGGCTAAGGATCACACCGGTGGAGTCTGTCAGAAGCTCATTGGTCGGGCAGTGCACTGGGAGAAAGAAAGAGATACTCTGTATATGACATGGAGACAGAAGAGTGCTGGAATGTTAGCTTGTCCAGGGAGAGAACTCACTGTATCTAATATTGGGACATTTAAACTAGTCCTCACATTCACTGTCATAGTGTCCCACGCACCACAGGAAGTGACTTCAGATCTCCTGTCAACACAACAGTATTGCTGCAACTCTCAGCAGGCCAGTTGGTTGAAATCATTTCCTAGTTTGGGTGTGGGTGCTGCTCTCTGGATTTGAGGTAGGTAGATGAGGGTGGTATATATATTCCAGGCAACAGTAAGGCCACCCACACTCAAAGAGCAACTCTACAAAATGGGTTTAGATTGTATCAAGAATAGCGCAGAAGTAAAGAACACACACCTGGATTTTAGAGCCCAAGTCTACCGGTTAATACCTGTGTGGCCTCTGATAAATCATTCCCTTTCAGTGTGATGGCTTTTCCAACACAAATGAGAAATCCCCACCTCACAGGATGGCTGCATCCTAGAATACTACATTATATCAAATCACATATGCAGAGTCTACAGCATAGACTCAACACACCGTAGAGATGGCGATGCCAAGGATGATAACTGCATCAGGGGCAGAAAGATCAGCAGGGTTTGGCTGCAGCCTGATTAAGGGGGCTAAAGAGGACAATGTTGCCCTAAGAAAGACAGTGTGGGCCTCCAGAAAGTAGAAGCAGGGGGAGAAGGAGGAAGCAGAGGAGGAACAAGAGGAGGAGGGAGAGAAGAAGGTGGAGGAGCATGAGCAGGAAGAGCAGCAGAAGGAGGAGCAGGAGGAGTAACCGGAGGAGGGGCAGGGGAAGAGCAGCAGGAGGAAGTGGAGGAGGAGGGGCAGGAGGAGGAGTAGCAGTAGCAGGAAGAGGAGGAGCAGGAGGACCTACAGCTCATCACAAAGGGGGAGGAAGAGACTGGTACAGAGGAGCCCTGCATACGCCAGGCCCTGGGGAGGTGCTCTGTCATGGAGCACGGGGAGGTATCATAACAGTTTGCATGGAACAAATTTCTGAACAATTTGCTTCCATTTTCCTAGGCTGGGGACCCCGAGGCCAGGCTGCAAGAACCAAATCTGTTTCCTCGGGGCCCTGGGTAGCCGCACAAGTTTTCCAACCCCATGGCAGTTAGTGTGGGTCAGATGCCATCTTCACAAGCTTAAAGCCATCAGCTATCCAACACCCCTCAATAGCCCGTGGCCTAAGTTCAACCCCTGTCATCAGTTTACAGGACAGTTAGGGGCTCTGTACTGCCTCAGGTACCTCAGGAATGCGGAAGGGTTGGATTTGGTCTGGGTTAGGGGTGACTGGGTGATGTAAGTTTGTCTTTTTAAGGCACTGCCTTGGGATGCAGGCAGCTGAGGTATGGGGTGACAGGGTCACACACACAGGTCACACGTATACTTGCACCGGAGTACATCCCAACACTCAGTATGCAACTCCGGAGAACGCCCAGGTAACAAACGGGCTCTTTCACATTCCCCAGCTCAGAGCAGGTGGAGGACCCCGCAAAGGGCTCTCACTCTGCATTCATCCATCCATCCATCCATCCATCCATCCATCCATCCATCCATCCATCCATCCATCCGACACCACTGACCTGGTGACCTCTCTTCAGTGTGCAGGGACTGAGCTGAGAGTTGGGGACAGGAGGAGAAATAGAGACAGTGCTCTCCTGGGAGGAATGTGCTGTTTAGCGTAATTACCTTCGCATATTGGGGGTGGACCTTCAAACTGCAGGTAGGTTCCCAGCTTGCAGGTCAGGATTTCACTCCCCACTAAGGTGAACCCTGGAAGGCACCTGTAGCGGACGATGTCACCTGTCAAGAGAGATGAGCATGGGCATCCCCTGGAGTGGAGCAGTCTCACTCAGAGGGGTTCACAACTTAGTACCTCAAACCTGCTCCCACGGAAGGTGACCAATACTGGCCATGGTTCAGTAACCAGCTCCAGGCTGGCCGGGTGACCCAGGCAACTACTCCTTCCCCTAGCTCAGCCTTCTGGATATTTCCATACTCTAAGAAGTTCTAGGCTACCTTAAAGCTTTTGAATAGCAGAGGGAAGCCATGTCCCCAGCTCCCCGTCCTGGGGCTGTGTGAAGGAAGAGGATTTACATTTTCAGGGCAAATTAGGCTAAACGGCCATCCCCACGGCCTGGCCCTCTGCTTTCTTCCGCATAGATGGAGTCCCCACCCACTCTCCACCCCTTCCTGGCCCATCTCTGCCACCCTGGTTTGGGATCGCCGCCGTTTGGCAGAGGTACCTATATTGAATTCTTCATTCTCTGTGACCACTTCAGCATTGGGGAGGATAGTCGGGGGAGGACACTTGGTGAGTGGATAAGCTAAGAAGACAGAAAGACACAAGTCAGGGGTAAAGTGTCACCCATGGGCCTTGAACTAGTTCCCCACAGTCTGACTTCATTCATTCACACAGCAGAGATGCCTTCATTTTTGTTCGAGACAGGTCTTATAATGCATCCCAGGCTGGGCTGAGCTTACTGTGCAGGCATGGATAATCTTGAATACCTAACCCTCCTGCCTCAGCCTCCCAAGTGCCAAGCTTGTAGGTGCTCACGACCACCGCATCTGGTTTACGTGGTACTGGTGACTGATGGAGAGGTCTAAACATATTAGGAGAGCACAATACCACACGGGCTGCATCCCCAGCCATTCACACAACAGGCATGTATTAATTAATAAGTATCTATCTCTCCTCAGGGCCAGTTCAGCCACACACTCTTTGGCTTATCTTCAGTCATCGGATTTCGGTACAAAACCTAAGAAGTATGCTTCAACACTGGTAGTAAATGAAGGAAGCGTTACACAGACGACCTGCTCCTTGAAGATGTTGCTGCTTTAACATGTAGTTGCTTTAAGAGACATAGCAGCCAGAGAGGAGCCTGACCGCTACAGCTTGGGTCCCCAGACTTCAACAAATATAGGGACAATGTGCAAACAAAGGTACCTTCCTGCACCCTGCCTGCTCAGCTGCCTAGCCCAACTGGCAAAGGTCTTGAGTTGAGTTCTTGTTTCTTATCTGGACCCTCCAAGTCACAGACTCCTCATAGTAAAGCCTTGTATTATTTTTAGAATAGCCATTACCTCGGGCTGGAGTTATTAAAGGGCCTGTTTACCTGAAATGTATCTCAGCACATGTCATATCAAACCAGCAGTATTCACACTTAACTGATGGGAGATGTTATTCTGTATATATGTTTCTCATACTGGTTAATAAAGCACTGTGGCCAATAGAAAACAAGATAGGCAGGACTAGGAGACCAGAAGGAGGAAAGAGGAAGTGGTAAGGAGGAGTCAAGATGGAGACCTGGGAGGAAGGAAGACGGCCGCCGCTCCCCATAAGATGAGCCACGTGGAAATACTTAGATAAGTAGAAATGGGTTAATAATTAAGACAGAGCTAGCCCATAAACAATAATGGTAACTGGCCAACAGGATTGTATCAAATACAGAGTCTCTGAGTGTTATTTGGGGCTGGTGCGGCTGTGGGCCCAGACTGCAGCAGGTGGGATGGAGCCAGCGGGAAGGAAAAGCCTCCCGTAACATAATGGTGTCAGAACTGGGATTGAGAACTTTCACTTAAAACTTAACAAAAGCTTAAAAAATAGTTTTAGAAACAAGGGAACAGAGACTAGCAAGACTTCTTGGTAGTAGCATTTTCTCGGTTGGATTTGTTTTGCTAGACAGAGATTTGCCCGGCTCCTTTAAGGGAGGTTTCCAAAATTAGCATAAGCGGCAAAAAACCACCTTGCTTTTAAAGAGCTCTGCTAACAATTCATTGGTGTGTACGAGAACTGCAATGGAGGTTTACACTGTGTTTTAAAAAATACGCTGGCTTGGGAGAGAAAAAGAAACAGGATACAATGGTTTAAAAAAGAAAAAAGGAAGTAGAATGGATGGGTATGGTGGCGCACACCATTAATCCCAGCACTTGGCAGACAGAGTCAAGCAGATCTCTGTGATTTCAAAGTAAACCTGGTATGCAGTGAATTCCAGGACAGATAAAAGTTACACAGAGAAACCCTGTCTCAAAATATGTAAAAATAGAAGTAGAAGAAATAGAGTAATAAAAAAGCCACGTAAAGATGGAAAACACAGAGAGATTTTGGATATTATACGCGCTTCTGGTGTCTTTAAATTATTTGATTGCTGAGAAAATAACAACTACTAATAAAAGAAATGCTGCTAGATTAATTCAATTTATATATTTTAAAAATGCTTTGACTCCAAAATTTAAGCCTAAGGACAAGTTACTGGGGAAAAGGATTTCTATTTTTGTTTCCACAGAAAATGAAAAGCTATGGATTCTTTCCAGACTTATGTGGTTTGATCAAGCCAGACCCCCTGAAACAGTGCCCCAGATGATCCAACATTCAAAGCAGTTGAGACAACACCTTGCAGACTACAGCCAAGATTTCTGCGTCTTCTTTGGACCCCCATGACAGCGCTCTCTACCAGCAGGAAGTAGTTTGGAAAGAACAACGCCCAAATTCCCAAATATTATTTATAAATGTTTGTTTTCATTTAAATGGACTTGGTTATAAATGGCTATAACCACAAGCAATCTTTTTAAAGATAAAAAGAAAATTATGGTATAGATATGAATATTTTGCTTTGGAATGGATTTTCTTTTATTGATAAAATTTAAGATAAATTTTGTGATATGTATATTTCTCCTCTTATTTAGGTATTATGTATATATAGCTCATTTAGAATGTAATGTATACTTTAACACAGATTATAGATAATTACCTATGATAATGAGAATTTATAGTTAAGTTAGTTAGGATTTCTAGATATGCAGAGATATATCTGAGATGGATAGGCATTCTTTAAACCTTTCAAAGACCTACACAATATGACATTTAAAATGGTTTAGGGTTTTTCTTGACAGTGAGGCACAACTGCTCCTGGTACCACCACCTGCATCAGAAAGAAAGATGGACATCGAAGAAAAACATTATGGAGTTTGCTTCTAATATGGCAAGACTAGCCATTTGAGCAAGGTACTGCTCTTCTGGACTGTTTGACTTTATGTTATAGAAACTGGACATGCAGGACCCACAAAAAGGTGACTGCTGATTCAAGATGGACATTGCTACAGGATTCCTGCTTCATGGAAGAGGCTGCCAGACAGCCAGACAGTCTACAGGACACAGAGAAATGTGACTGACAAACTGCCATTACAGGTGGACAGTTTAAAGTTTCCTGCTTTGTTGAGGAGTCTGGACACACACTATGGCCTATGGGCTGAAGATGGAACATTACAGAAGAACTTCGGGTGACTGACCAGGAAATGAATTGTCTCTGTCATTTCTAGAGTTTATATATTATCCTTCTGTGGTCTTTGATGGAGTTGAAGACAGATAGTTATGATTATAGTTTTCCTTAGTTAGGATTAAAGATAAGTTACATATAGGATTTTAGACTGACAAAGATAGGATAGATGATATTTTCTTTAAGTCTTACAAAATGTTAATGGACTAAATATTGTTTACTGTGATTCTTATTTAATAACTATTGTATGTTATATTTTGCTATGTTAAGGTTAAACCCCTTCTTTTACTTTAGACAGAAAAGAGGAGATGATGGGAGATGTTATTCTGTATATATGTTTCTCATACTGGTTAATAAAGCTCCGTGGCCAATAGGAAACAAGATAGGCGGGGCTAGGAGACCAAGAGGAGGAAAGAGGAAGTAGTGGGGAGGAGTCGAGATGTAGACCTGAAAGAAAGAAGATGCCAGCTGTGGCTCCCAGATAAGATAACCACATGGAAATACTTAGATAAGTAGAAATGGGTTAATAATTAAGGCAGAGCTAGCCCATAAACAATAATGGTAACTGGCCAACAGGATTGTATCAAATACAGAGTCTCTGAGTGTTATTTGGGGCTGGTGCGGCTGTGGGCCCAGACTGTTATTTGGGGATGGCGCAGGCGGGTAGAAACAACCTGCCGTAACACTTAACAGGGTTTAAAAAACATTTGGTGATGTCACTGACCCCCGGCCAGTGTGGCCGAGTCTGCAGACTAGGTCTCAAATTCTCCCAGCAGCTGTCCCTGCAATGTGACTTGTGAGAGGTGACTAGATAATAAGGTAAAGTTACTTTCTCAAGAGGCTGCAGGAAATTAATGGTGCAGGCAGGATTTAAATCCGGGTCTGGCTGCTCCTAAGCCCAAGACTTCCCACTGGCCACAGCCCCGCCTCCCCATCCCATGTGTCTTCCCAGAAGACCTCAGTGGATTCTCTAAACTGGAATGTAGTCCTTGGGGTGGAGCCTGGGTGGTGCCTGGGTGTAGAACAGTTGTGAGGGCTTCTAAAGGTTTCTATTACCTGGCTCATGGCTGAGTGCTATTGATCACTCTTACCGTTGCTGTGACTGCCACATCGAGCAGCAGCGACTGTTTCCCAAACCTCCACATCCCCAGCGATGTTTTTTCCTTATGTATAATGCATTAAAAACCTGGGGGGTTTCTATGAAAATGTCAGAAAATGAAATGTATCTATTGTCTTCCCAGACATAGCTACTGTTAACCATGTACCAAGACTTCTTTGGGTATTTATTCCCTACACAGTTAAGGGGTTTTTCTGTCACCAGATCTGTATCATCTGGTATGCACCCCGTGCTGCGCCTTGCCAGCTGCTATTATATCAGAAGAGGTTTCCCATACAATAACATTTCTTCAAGAATGAGATTGAAACGACTGTGAAATCTAATCATATAGATTTACTAGAATGTATTTCAGATGCACTTGCAATAATCATTGCATTTAAGTTTTTCTGTTTAAAATTGTGACAAAATTATCTATCTGTGTGTGTCACGTGTCTAGATTTTTTTTTTTTTAAGACGAAATCTCATGCATCCTAGGCTGGTCTCAGACTCACTATGACCTTGAATTCTTGATCTTCCTGCCTCTACCTCTCCAGTGCTGGAATTTCAGGTGTACATCACCATACCTCACTCCACTGTATCTTTTGTATTTTTTAGAAGAATTCTTCCTTTTTTTTTCTGCTGCTTTTTAGCTAGAAATGATTAAAGCACATATCCTTCATAACACACAAGGCAACCCTTATCAGGTGTCGGTGGCCTTTTCTGAACATTACTGCTAACTCAGACCTCTGCCCTCTGTACTTTAAGAAGGAAAAGATTCTACTGAGTTGGACATCAAAGTCCAAAAGGAAATTAAAACACAGTAAAAATGTGTGTGTGTGTTCAGCTATTCTGATAGAAGCTGGATACTTTAAAACATTGGTTCATAATTACCTACAATTAACATGGCTATGAGAATGGCTTAGCACGTTGATAGGAAAGGTGCATCCTGGGTGTCGCGGACACAGTGTGTCGTGGAAGTCACAATGCGGATGTGTTTAGGACAGGTGTGCAGTGTGATGCCTTCCTGAGACCAAAGCAACCCAGACACGGTTCTCATCATGCAGTTGGCTCTGACTTCCAAATGTTCCCTTGGGATCTGACATTTCACCAACTGAGGGTGGAAGATAATTGGAGACTTCGTCTGTGTCTGGTTTTATGTGAAATGTTGTTCTGCATTGGGGAAATCTAGCTTTAAATTTTTACACAGGCTCACAGTGCCACATTGAAAGAGATACAAGATTTAGCAGTGCGTGAATCGACACTTAAGAGGCCCTCTTGAGGTACCAAAGTAGCTTTCAGCTTGATTTGACAAAAGCCAGACCCATGTCTGCCCTTGAGGCGTGCTTCTGTGTGTCTGTCTAGGAAAGCTGTGGACTTGCACTGCCAGCAGGGCGCCATCTTCCTCCTGTCATGCAGTTCACTGAGATTACCCATGGGGGTTCATCTTGCTCAAACTGTGCGGGTGCTAGAGATGCAAGAACCCACAAAGTTCTCACTCTTTCAAAATGTACAACCCACTGTGGGTAGAGTCATCAGCTGATTTGACAAACGTCCAGTGCTGGAAACCAGCAGTCTGCTGACCCCGCCCCCTGACGATGGGTGGGACATAGCTACATCATCGCTACGTCATTCATTATGGGGCTGCGTAGGGGACTCAGTTTCCCTTTTAAAGCAAGCGTGCCTCCCTTTTTCTCTCTCTTCCGTTCTTCCTCTCTCTTCCTCTCTTTTGCTTTCTCCTGCTTTTGGTTGGCCACCAGCTACCCCCCCTCTACACCAATAAACTCCATGTGGGCGCACTGAGTCTCGTGTTTGTATTTCATAGGTGATAACTGTAACAAAAGAACAACACTCAGTACTTCCTTTCCTTTTATTTTGTGGCAGTGTGTGTGTGTGTGTGTGTGTGTGTGTGTGTGTGTGTGTGTGTGTGTGTGTGTGAATGTAGAAATCAGAGTTCAGTGTTGGATGTCTTCCTTAGTTGATGCTTTCCACTTCATGTATTTATTTGAGACAGGGTCTCTTCCTTAACTGGGAACTCACTGATAGGCAGCTCAGGGACTCTGCCTGTCTCTGTTGCCATCTGCCAGCACTGGTTACAAGCAAATGTCACCCCTCTCAGCTTGTACATGCATGCAGGGATCTGAGGTCACACCCTCGTGCTTGTCAGGAAGTGTCTTACTCTCCTTGGCAACCTTGATTGTTCTTAACTTTTCATATGCTAATAAGCTTTATATGTTATTAATTTGCATTTCTCTTTTTAATTGTCCAGTCATGTCCTTTGTCCCTGCTTTTCTTATGAAACTGAAGGTCTCTCTGAATACTCTAGATCGACCTTGGCTTGTTAATTCTATGCACATAGTTTATCATTTGCTTCATTTTATTCATGTCATTTTTCAATTTCTAGAGATATGAAAATCTTATTTAGCCAGCTGTCATTTCTTTAACAGTTAAAAAAATTGATCCCTCATTCTCGCCTTAGAAACTTTTAAGGCACAACCAAGTTTTCTAGAAAAACAAAATCAATACACAGAAATGTACCCTAAATACAGCTTTCAGAGTTTGTGTTTTATAGTTGTCAGGGGGATTTCCCATTGTGTTGCATTTTTAAAGATAATAAATTTTCATTCTATGTAGTAAATTTGTGGAATACTGACAAGAAACAAATAAAAAGTTCTTGAAACAAAAACCAAACAAATCACTAACCAAAAACTAACAGCCAACAAACAAATAAACCTGTGATGTGTGATGGTACACACTTTTAATCCCAGTACTTCAGAGGCAGAGGAGGCAGATCTCTGTGAGCCTGAGGCCTGTCTATATACAGAGAGCTTAGGCCAGGGCTACAGAGTGAGAGCCTATCTAAATCCAAAACAAACAATAGGACCAAACCAAATATTCCTGAAACCCCGGGACCCTCTAAGTATAAGGTGTCTCAGCCATTTTGAGTGCAGATTCAGGTTAACAGGGTTTTGTCCCCGACTGACGCTGTCTCATTATGTCTGCCATGCTCTTAGGACCTTCTTCAGGGTAGGGACATTCAAGATGCCTTCATTTCAGAATGCCTTCCCCTTTTTTAGTTGGAGGTAAGGCATTGCTATGGCTCACCAGGCCTAGCACACATTAATGTGGTGTGGAAAGCATGATAGCGGTGGGGTCATCAGGGTGAGGCATTGCTTGGGTTTAACAAGGCTCTCATCCACGTTTGCATGGTAGCTAGTGGGTCAAGGGGCCACTGCTCAGGCCTGTTGCAGCCCCCACACCAGCTGCACATCCTGAGCTCCCCATGGGAGAGGTATGTTCTTCCTCGAGCTGCTGGACTGGCCTTTGACTTGGGCATTTCAAAGCAAACATGGATCATAGGGTTTATTTGCACTTATCAGGGCACTTGATGTGGTTCTGATTTTGAACTTGGGGTCCAAGCTCAGGTACTATTCAAATGCCCCCTTCTGCCACTCTTCCTTATATTCATAGCTCTTTCCCAAGAACCTCATGAGGACAGTGGCCTAGGGTAAGGAGGAGCCTGTAGTTCCTGCCTCCTGCCATCATTGGAGCTCTGGTGATAACCTGCTTTTTATTTCACTGAATGATACAAAGGAAATCTTTCCTTAAATCAATGGATTATCTGCATGAATGATATTTGGTAACTACATCTTTATCTGTGTGTATGTGTATGCATGTATGTGCCTGAGTATATAAAAGTAAAATGTGTGCAAACATAATTTGCATGCCCCATCTATTATTTTATACTTAGATTATTGCTAATTCATTTGTTCCAAATATGTTTCAAAGACTGTCTTCAAAATGTGTATCTTTTGCAGGAAGGTGGAAAGCAAGGAGCCAGAGGGCCTTCAGGACCCAAGGGGGTTGCTCTCGAGTGGCCCAGTGTTTCTTTCTCTACCATGGGATCTTCTCCTTCCCAGTTCACATGACTAGCACCAGGGAGGCAATCCCCTATGTAGAGAGCTGCGAAGTGCCGCGCCTTAAAGATGGCGCTGGCTTCCGCCTTCCACCTCCCCAAGGGTGAGCGCTCTCTGGCGTAAACAAGCCCTTATTTGGTTAAGTCTGTTCAGCCTGTCTGCTTCCGTGCATTAGAGTAGCCTATCTGCAGGGTCCACATAGCTCACTGGGGTTGGTTAGCACAAGGGGATTTAAGCCTGTGCAAGGGTCCCCCAGGCTCCCGCGGGTCAGAGGAAGCATGTTCAAGGATCCTGATTAAAACTGCATGAAGAAGATCTTCCTGGAGTCGCGTCTTCCTTGCTGGCGAGGGTAGGCGCTGTATACCCTTACACTTGGGTGCATATCCTCCCTCTTTGGGAGGTAGATGGGATGAATTTAGGCACCAGCAGGGGTGAATTTAGGCACAAGCAGCATCTCTTTGTTTTAGTTTCAAGTTGTCAAGAGAAGTCATTGAGTTAGGTCACATGTCCACATGTGGTAGAGGATGTCCAAGCTGTTGTGGCTGCAGGCTATACAGAGAGAGGCATCAGGGGCAGTGACATCCACCTACCCACTCAACAATGGACAGGAAGATCACTGTGAGAGGTGCGGACTTCACAATTGATCTAGCTGTATCCTGTTAAATCTTTCAGTATGGGTTCTCAAACTACTGGCCACATAGCCATTTTCCCTACAGGCTTTCCGATAGGATTGTCATTTAAAAGCTGCCACTGCCTATGGTGTACTGATGCTTCCCTATGGTTTTGATTGCAACAGCCAACAGGAGGAACTCATGTCCACCAAAAGATTACTAGATAATGGAAACCGTGTAATAAACACATCATGGAAATCCTGACACAGGACAGCACACATAAAATGTGAAGGTAGTGTGTTGTGTGAGACAAACTGGTCACAAAGGGGCTTATCTTACATGCTTTCATTTCTCTGAGGCACTAAGACTAGACAGACTCAGAGACTGCAAACAGGAGGTGGGGAGAGACTCAAGAGGACAGAACTTTAGTTTTAAAAGATGAAACCATTCTGGAGATAGGCGGTGCTGACAGTTCCATGGAGAGGCCTATACATACAGTGCCTCTGAATGCCTGATTAAATATGGTGTTCGCTTGTTCTATCACAGTGAAAAAGTAGACACATTCGCTAATATAAAACAACTCACTTCTTTCTATTTCTTTTTCTTTTTCACTCTAAATCCTGTTTTTGTATTGCTGTTGTTCCTCGTGTTTGCCCAGTATGTCACTGATCACTTATTTATTTTTGACACAAGGTCAGACCATGTAGTCCAGGCTGGCCTTGAGTTTGCAATCTTCCTGCTTCAGCCTGCCACATATTAACATCCTTTTATTTTTAAATGAATAAGAAGCTTCCACAGAGGATAGAGTTGGGTATTAGTTAGGCAAATTTAAGAGTATTTTTATAGTCAGAGAACTGGACTTGAATAGACTTGCATATTGAAGAATAATGGATTTTATCGACTGTTGCTTCATCTTATTCTGTTTTCTGTAACTTTGTTCCTCACTGGTCTTCTTGCTTTTGACTTTTTATTTGGGATTATGCTGCACTTGCCTCCTTGCTGGTGGTGATTCAGAAGTGCTGTGCTGGGTTTAAACATTATTGGTGGCTGTGGTTGATACCCCAAGCCCTTCTTGCTCTAACCATCCAAGCCGACAGTTGAATGATTCCTACCAATTCCATTGTCCCCAAGATAAGGGCATCCTCCTGTCTCTCTCCAACTACGGGGATGCTCACTAATAGAAAGACTATTGTTACCATTTCACCATCACAGGCATGCCTGCATTCTTCTTAGCAGAAAATTCCCCCCCTGATTACATGGGCAAAATCCCTGCTTAGCTGGCATCAGCATCCTACTTGCTCTTTTATGTATTGTTGGATTCTCAGTTCATGTCTTCTTGGGTGACCTTGGAGTGATAATTTAGACCGAGGCAATAGCAGTATTGTCTTTAAGCTTCTGGGTCCCTGCAAAAAACAGCCTTATCCGTTGGCATGTGAAAGAAGTTTTCCCTCTTTCACATCATCTACAGCAGTGGTTCTCAACCTTTGACGCTGTGACCCTTTCATACAGTTCCTCAGGTGGTGACCTCCAACCATAAAATTATTCCATTGCTGCTTCATAACTGTAATTTTGCTACTGTTGTGAATCGTAATGTAAATATCTGGTATGCAGGCCATCTGACATTCAACCCCAAACAGGTTGAGATCTACAATATGTAATCTTTGGGGTGGGGAGATGGCTCAGTGGTGAGGAAGGCTTGATGTGCAGGTGTGAGAATCAGAGCTTGGGTCCTGACACCAACCTAATAACTGGGTCTGGTCATGTATATGCCTGCAACTCCAGCGCCTAGCAGGGGCAGACCGGAAGATCGCATGGGTTTGTGGGCTACTAGTATAGCCACAAAAACACGAGCTCCAGGTTCAAGCAAAGTCCCTGCCTTGAATGAGTATGTGGGGACTGGTGCAAAAGGACACCCACCCACTAACTCCCTCTGACCCGCGTGCACACCTGCATGCAGACGTGAGTGTGTACATGCTCTCTCTCCCTACCCCCTTTCCCCTTTTTTCTCTCCCTCTCTCCTTTTATTTTCTCCCACCAAATGGCAACAATTAGTCTGAGAACTGCCTGGTTTGGGTTCCTTTGAAGGTCACTTTCTCGCACTGGGTCCTAGTTCTTATCACTTGAAAACACTGTCGGGCTTTCCCCCTCCAGGTGTGCAGTCGGCCCTTTGATTTTCCACCGTCCATCTTTGCTTCTCAGAGAAGCTCATTTATTTCTGTCCCACCCCCTTTTCTTTCTGCATGCTGGTTATCTGTCTACTGTCTCCGGCCCCGCCCATCTTCACCATAGTCAAGCCCTTACCCTTCTCTGTCCTGCAGCCATTGTCAGCCCTGTCCTCTTTCCCCTCAGTCACTTCTCTACAGTGCGATTCTGCCCTGTTCTGATTCTCCCGCTGCCTTTGAATCGTGATATTGCATTTCTTCAATCTCAATTCTCACTACTTAGCTCCCTTTGTAAGTAAGCTTTAATTTGAAGTAGTCACGGGTTTATGAGAGGGCAGGGGATGTAAGCTTGGTTGGGGGAGTGCTCACCTGTCATGCATGCAGGCCTAAGTTCCATCCCAGTCATGGAGGAGAGCTGTGTGGTGGCACAGGCCTGTAATCCCACCACTTGGGAATTGGAGGCAGGAGGATTGATTACAGGTTCACATAGGTTCAAGGTCATCCTCGGCTACATAGTGAGTTCAAAACCAAACTAAACCAAAACAAAACTATGATTAAAATTAGGAGCATAGCACAGCCCCTAATACTTTTGACTTTTTAAATATCCATAAATATTCAAAACAGCAGAACCTGACTAGGACGCTTCGGTGTCTGCTGTCTACTTCCTGAACAAGTGGAGGCTCCTGTGTGACCACAATAGCTGTGAGCCTCTGGAAATGCACACAAATACACAATTGCCTTGCAATGATCACATCACATGTAAGTTCTCAGAGCTGAGGCTGGGATGCATAAAGGAGATCTTACCCAGCACACACAGCAGGAATGGTCCCATACTCAGGACCACGGAGGGAGCAAGTTTCCCTGTTTGTATTAGTTATTTGTCTTGATGTGGCAAAACACTTGACAAAAGCAACTTAAGGAAGGAGGAGTTTGATTTAGGATCACAATATGAATGTGCGGTCTATTATGGCAGGGAAGGTATGGCAACTAGAGATTGAGATGGCTGGTCACATTGCATCCTCAGTCACAAAGCAGAGAGAGATGAATGCTACTGGCTCCTCCATTTGGTACAGTTCAGGGGTCGCAGCCCCCAGGAAGGTACCACTCACACTGGGGTGTATTTTCCCACCTCAATTAACCTCCTCCAGAAACGTATCTCCAGGTGACAGTCATTACTGTGAGTCATTACTATGAGTGCCTGCAGACTGCCAGAACAGGAGACCTGGCGCCTCCTTTAATGCAGAGAAGTCCAAAGCCTTCCTCTGACCTTCACTGCGTTTGATACTCTGGATGTTCCATGAGGTGAACTGAGGCTTGACAAAGCTTCTGCTGAAGTATATCCAGATTGAGCACCTTTGGACCATCATTGAAGTGAGGCTCTTATGATTCTGGCATTGTCCTGCTGCACCATTGCCACCGACACCTCCTGCAATCACTTGGTTAAAGTGGCATGCTCCAGGCTTCTCCACTGTCCTTTTAATTATGGGGAGGGGACGACGGGGGGGGGGAGGATGATTTGAAAGTGTGTAAACATCTCATCCTTAAACAACTTTCAATTTACTTCTGTCTGTTTTGTTTGACAGGTTACTTACTATTTCTTGCTATTATTAATGACTTTTCAAATTATCTCCAAGATGGCCAGCAGGTGGCCCTTCAAGCCAATTTCTATGTCTTTCTGACTCATCTCCGTCATTCCCTGGACATTTCCTTATTTTCAGCTCTGAGATGCTTTTGGCTTGGCTTGTGCCCTCTCTACCCCAGCTTTGGGATTGGCTATTTCTTCATGGAGCCCTGGTCCTTCTAGTAGAAAATGTTATCCAGAAGCTAAGACCGGAGCTAGAGACCTCACTCCCGGAAAGCTCCCGGAAAGGCTGCTCCCAGCCTAATGGTGGCAGAGCAGAGGAACATAAGCATACATGTCCGCATGTCTCCATGCAGACACACACCCTCTCACACTGCAAGACAGTCTCAGGGTGAGTATGCCAGTCTGGGTCCAGCACCGATGGTTGCATCCTGACCTTTGCCCTCCCTTTCTGTGTCTTTGTGGCACGCTTTGTGGCTCCTCTAGTCTGAGAAGCTGGCCTTCTGGTGTCCTTTCCTTAGCTGATGAGTCACCTCGTGGAACCAAATTCCCATTTTACTGTCATTCTTCCTCCACACCATTCAGAGGTATCCTCTAGATGGACGTCCTCTGTGCTCTGCTTGGGCTCAGTTCCTGACAGGAGTGTGTTCTCATCTGTCCCAGGGTCTGACACCATGTGCCTATTCCCTCCCCTTCAGATACCTACTCATCCATCACCAAGGGTGTCAACCATCTCTGTCAGACAGCCCCTCAGTGTCCCCCTCACCACCTGTCACCCTGGCTGAAGCCACAGCAGTTCTCATTCCCTCGGATCCTGGCAGGTGTAGATGCCATTGTCCCACTTACTGTCTCATTGTCTCACCTTTTATTTGAAGCCCATGCTATCTAGACTTCTGTGCTGGAGGGAGATGCTTTCCCCAACTCTGCCTATTCCTATACTGCTTCAAGGACATTTTGTCTGCTATTCAAATCCATTTTCTCCTTTTGAAAGCATGTCACAGAGCCGTTTCATAAGTCTCCCTGAGGTATCTTGTCTTCCTGCTTATTGATGTTTACATGAAAACAAAGCTACTAGGGCTGCTGCTTAGCTATGGGACGGTGAGTACTGTTCCCCCTCCCCCACATACACTCACATCCCTCTCTCCTCATTCCTCACTTCCCATCCCAAAGCATCAGCTCTCCAGTGTCTCCAGAGAAAGCAGAACTGGCCTCCATTCCACCCACCATTTAGCCACATGCTTTGCCTCTTTTCCAGCCTGAGCTATTAACCACAGAGGATTCGCTGCTGTCTTCTCTCCCTGGAAGGAGCGGGGTCTCTGGGGAGTTGGCATTTGATAGGGCCGGGAGCACGAATAGTCAGTGAAGTGTGAAAGGAGGGTCACCAGCCCCACCAAAGTGGAATGCCATTTGGTGAGTCCACCAGACGGGTGGGGTCAGTGGACATGAAGGATAAGTCTTCTGTTTCTGGTAAGAATCTCCTTTGTTATAATCATTTCCTAAGAAACATTTTAGAGCCCTACAGTGGTGGTGCACACCTTTGATCCCAGCATTTGGGTGGCAGAAGCAGGCAGATCTCTGAGTTCTAGGAAAGCCTGGTCTACAGAGTGAGTTCCAGGACAGCCAAGGTTACACAGAGAAACCCTGTTTCAAAAAAAATATCAATGATACATTTTACATTCTCTAGCAACCTTGGACACGTGAATGCTTGTAATCTTACAATACTGCGGGGGTGGGGATTGTTACCTTAAGAAACTCTCACACATGCCTGTAATGAGGAATAGATAATGCTTATATTGAGCGAAATGAAGTTGGTGCTCATTAACAATAGATTAGGTAAACTACTCTATATTTATGCCATGAAATATTATACAGCACAAAAAAGTGAACTAAGCATTGTACTAATGGAGCCCTGGGCTGGGGATGCTGCCACAGCCTGTGGACAGCAAGCTCACAGAGGTCACACAACTCACTGGAAACCACACAAACAGCAAACACAGCCTTGACTGGAAAGCCCATGTGCCCCACCCTGGCCACCTCTCCTACTGACCTGAGAAGGCGATGGTGAAGATCCCACCCGTGGCTGTGTCCCGGTGGAACTTGAGCAGGACCTGGTTAGAGGAGCTATGTGCTATTTTCTTGGACAAACTCCGGGTGAAGACACCAAGCTGTAAAGAGGTCTGCTGTGGCCCATCCCTGCACACAGGAAAGAAGTATGTCATCAGCTGCCTCGAGTATCCGCTGCTCCTGGATCCATCAGGGGCTCCGAGAGAGACCTTCAGTGGGTGGCTGCAACTCTAGGAAACTCTCCGATCCTTCTCTGCGTCCTTCCAACAGAGTTGATGGAACCCTTACTCACTTGATTTCCTCACTAGTTCTACCCCCTGGTGGGCTTTGGGACCACACAGGCTCCATGGGGCATGGCTGCTGGTCTTCTTGTCAGGGGTGGAGTGGTAGAAGCCAGCTCTTTGCCACCCAGGCAAATGTGCACCCATGTTACCTTTTGGGGAAAATGGTTTCTCATCTGAAACCTTATCTAGTGCCCCCTTCCTGTTCATATTCTCAGGGTTTCGAGAAAAATTATTTCACTACTCTTTGGTGATTCTCAAAATGGCACCAGTCTCTAATTTTTTTTTTAAATTCTATAAATATATAGTCCATAGATTCAATTGTTTGGGGTGGGGTTGTATAAGAAATTTCCCTTATCAACTAAGAATCTATATTTCCATGTTAAAAACCTACTCTGTAACTAAATGTTGAGTTGCTCAATTCAGCAACAACCAACTGTACAGCTACTAACATTTAAATTCATTAAAATTAAACAAAATTTAAAAACCAGTCTGATCTGCAATGTTGGATGGATGGCGTGGGCATAAATTGTCACCATCAGTTCAGAATGTTCTGCTAGGCAGCACTGGGTCAGCAAAGATGACCAGAGAAACTTTGCATAATGTCATGAAAAGTTTTCTCTGTTAGTCTGCACAGCTTGGTATATGAAGAATGTGGGAATAAGTTCTTGAAATATGAAGGAAAGCCTGCATATTCACTCCACCCCAAATCATGTGCTCCTGGCACTTTCACTGGCTGTAGAAAGGAACCCAGGCCGGGGATCACTGACCTTTCATCCCTCTCCCTTTATAGAGCTGGTGGCCTGATGCTGAGCCTCAGCTCATCCCCGAGCCCCACAAATGCCTCCTATTGATTTGCTGTTGATATGGCTTCTGATCTTACCAGACCGTGATGTAGTCTCCAAAGGGCTCTATCTGCAACAGGCTGAGGTTGAGATGGACACCATGGCCAATGGGCACAGTGATCAGCCAGACACAGTCCTGGGAGCTGGAGTAGGGGCTGGGGTAGCCAGGTGAGTACACGGTGCCATTAAAAGAGGTGATGTTCCCACCACAGGGGACTGCCAGGGAGGAAACACAAATAAATGAGTATTTGAGCATCCTGCACACCCAGCTGAGAACCCAGATGCCTTCCTGGAAAAATCCTGGCTCTCATTACTGTTTTGCAAGGAGGTTGATGGAGCGGGGAGGAGACACGGGACTGTGTGGTTGTGCCTGGTTCCATTCATCAGCCCTGTTCCCTGACTGTCATCACTTCAGGTGTCTCTGCAGGCATTCCACTTTGACCCCCCTCTTTCTCACAGCACAACCTAGTAGAGAAGGAATTACCCTTGAGAATCCTCCTGTCCTCTGAGGAACAGGGCTGTTAGGATTGGGACTGTAATACATTTACTGGGAGGAGCTGAGGGATTGTGCCAATCCCTCTTTTCTCTGACTTGTTCTTTCTAGAGTGGTGCTTCTGGTCTATTTTTTAAAATTAAATTTAGTATGTACACGTTGGAGATGTGACACAGATATGTGCATGTTTATGCACATGCATGGGTGTGCACTGAGAACTGAGGTTGATGTTAGCAATCTTTCTTGACCACTTTCCATCTTATTCTTTGAGGCAGAGTCTCTCAATTGAGCCCAGAGATTGCCAGCATGGTTAATCTAGCTAGATTCTTATTCCAGGGGAATCCCCTGTGTCCACCTTCCAAATGCTAGAATTCCGGCTGGGATCCCACAGCCACCCAGCAGTTATATGGATTCTGGGAACCTGAACTCACGTCTTCATATTTGTATAGCAAATAGCTTACTTGGTTTTTGGATTTTTGCAGTGAGGCTAAAGTTGGGTTAAAATCATAGTTCTGCCACAGTCACGTGCCATAGACAAATAGTTCATTCTCTCTGTTTCCTCAGGAGTGAACTAGACGAAGGATGCCCTTCATGGGACTGTGGGGGCTATTAGGTAAGACAATGTATAGGCAATGGTTGGTCAGGCCTAGAAGAAGGCTTAGAGACAGAGAGCTGGTTGCCTAGCATGAGTGAGGTCTCTTGTTTGAACCCCAGTATATCAGTCAATAAGTCAATGGGTGAATTAATTAATCAATTAACAAACAAAATGTTTGGTTCAGTATCTTGCCAGAGATGTTTTAGGTCCTCTTCTCTATAGAAAGCGACTGAGCCACCTCTGGAACTTTCTGACTCTCAAAAGTGTCCTGCTTCACTAAGGAAGGGAGTGAAACTCAACGACATGGTACAGGTAGGGAACTGACAGCTGACCCCAGCTGGAGCCGGGACACTTTCTTCTCCCGAGTTCCTGTCCTTGCCAAGCCTCCCATTTCAAGACCGATTCTAGCATCTCCTCCAGGAAAATTCTGGGCTGTCGGAGCAAGGCAGGAGAGAAAGTGGAAGTGGGATGTCTCTATGGGGAAAGGAGGCCGTCCGCATGGCCTTCTGGTCATCTCCACCCTGGTTCTGCTTAAAAAAGAAGGCCCAAGAACATTCCATCTTCAGTAACCTGAGATTACCAGCTCAGCTCACACCAAATGCATGTGGGAAGAAGGGGGAGAATAGAGGAGGTAAAGAGGAGCCGGCGTTCTTAGCAAAAGCCATTGTCCTCTTTCCTTTGGGAGGGCTTCAAGTCTGACTCTCCACCACTCAGCTCCTACAGTCTCATTGGGGGACATTAGTTCATCAGAGTGGATCATCCTGCAGGCTGGATATGTCATTCCCCTGGCTACAGTGTACATCTCCAGGTCTTTCCATAGAATTTGCTCAGAGCTCTGTCTCATGGGCTCTCTCCTTGGCTGGGCTGGCTCCCACCTACATGGAAACAGGATGAGCAAAGCTTGCCTGAACCTCTGCCTTTGGTGATTCCATGGAGTAGCAGGTGGAGTAGGATGCTCTGTCTCTATGACTACTCCAGGAAGGACCATCGAGGCAAGAGAGGGACATACCTTCACACCTGGGTAGGGGATGGTCCCAGTTCCGATTGGTGCCATGTTGACATGTGAGGACAGGCTGACCAGTCAGTTGATATCCCGGAAGGCACTCAAAGGTCACCGATTGTCCAACATTATAGCCAGCTCCCCTCACTATGCCATTTGCAAAAGGCTCTGGGTCTGGGCACTCTTGAAGTTCATAGGCTAGAAAAGATCAGGAGAAAGGTCACTTCATTCTTTTCTGGGGCATTTCTTCCCAAATATAAGACTGTGGTACCCAGGGGGTAGCATTGGAGCAGGGCCCCAGGACTGGTGTATCTACAGAACTGACTGTTGTCAGCTTTGGATAAGTCTCTCAGCTTCTCTGTGCCCCCCTCTAATTCATAGTTGTTACAAGGACTGAGTACAATGGCACTTGAATAGCCCTTTGCATGATACTGGCGTGTGGGAAGACCCCCATAGACATTATTGATTGTTCATAATTCCACTGGGAAAAGAGGCTCAAGGAATATGCTGACAGTGGGACTGCTATTCACTGGACATCTTTTCGGGGTCAGACATTGTCTAGGTGTCTTCATGTTACTTATCTCGAGGGCACAGACACAGAAGCAATGAGGTGAAGAGGTAAGTGATGCTTTTCCAGCTCTGCTAAGTTAGAACTCACGAAAGCATTTAGGAGGAGTAAGTTAAATCTGTAGTCAAGATGGGAGCTTATAGGGGTTAGGGGGGGGAGACTAGGTGAGCCACAAGGAATGTGCCTGCCATACAAGAATGTTCCTTGGAGGAGCAGGAAAGCTGCCCTCATGGCAATGGCTGAGGCCTGTCCAACAGGCGGAGTCAGCTGAGGCGCTGGCTGAGTGTGTACCGCAGAGCCATGCCTCCCACTAATTGGGTACACTGGACGAAGACTATTCTTTGTGGCAGTAATTGGGTGCTCTCTACACAGGGAACTGGCAGAAGGAGGAGAAGGACTATTTCCACGGCAGAAGCACTCAGTAGGAACAGCTGAGGCTCAATGATGCCCTGTGGAAGTGGATGACTTATCACATGTAATAAGAATAATTGTGACATCAAGGCTAACGGTTCCTCCATGCCTGTCCTTCAGTGGTGGCTGAGTTCCGTGTTTCCATTTGACATTGTGGAGGGCCATTTCAGTGGGGAAATTTGCACATCTCACTAGAAATTACTTTCAGAGAAGCTTGGGGAGAAAGCTCAGTTGGTTTGCCCTGCAAGTATGAGAGTGTGAGTTTGATACACAGGATCCATGTGAGTTTGCTTGCCTGCCTCCCTCCCTCCCTCCCTCCCTCCCTCCCTTCCTCCCTCCCTCCCTCCCTCCCTCCCTCCCTCCCTCCCTCCCTCCCTCCCTCCTTCCCTCCCCTCCCTCCCTCCTTCCCCTCCCTCCCTCCCTCCCTCCTTTTCTTTTCTTTTTTTTTTTTCAGGAGTAGTAGCAGTGTGCATTTGTGATCCCAGGACTGAGGAAGCAGAGACAGGCAGATCCCTGGAGCTTATTAACAATCAGGCCCACTTGATGAGACCCAAGCCACGAGATACCTGGTCTCAAAAAAGGGTACAAAGCACCTGATGACGGATGACATAGGAGGTAGTCTTCTGGCCTCTGTGCACACACATACATATACATGTACCCCTGCAATACACACACACACCGGAACACACACACACACACACACACACTATATATATATATATATATATATATATATATATATATATATATATATATATAAATCACTGAGGTGAATGGATGTTTCAAAGAGCTGAGTAGCCACCACTGGGGCATGGGTGGGCTAGAGAGGTGTCCCTGTCAGTGGAGGGCCTTTGGGTGATTTGACCATAGAGTCTTGGAGGAGACAGGAGTTTGTTGCCCGGGTATGCTGCGTTGGAAGCCTCAGTTGGAACTTGGTGGCCTAAAGACAGACAGCAAGGAGACTGAAGGGAGCAGCCACAAGTCAAAAGCCAGAGTAGCTTTGAAGAAGGTGGCAAGTGTCACATAAGGAGGTAGCTTTTCCAAATGGGAAAAACTTCAAGGGGGGGGGTTGTCTGGATTCCTTTCACTCCAAGACAGATCTCAGCACTAGAAGGTGTTTCAGAGGGAGACATGTATCCTGAAGGTAAAGCAGGTTTACTCAGGGGGAGGGGCTGGGCTGTCCCAAAGGGAGATGTTACTGTGGGAACACTTGTAATTCCAGACAAACTATTACCGTTTGAAATCCAAGTTTTGACATCTTCTAACATTTTGGAACAGTTGTATACTTTAGTTCTCATGCTGTGAATGAGATTCCTCTGAGGTTTTCTTGTGTGTGTGTATCTGTCTAGTGTATGTATGTGTTCTCAGTGTGTGTGTGTGTGTGTCTAGTGTATGCACATATTCTCAGTGTGTGCATGTGTGTATGTGTGTGCGTATGTGTGTGTGGGCATGTGTAAAGGTCTGAGGACAATTCAGATGTCTTCCTTTCATCACACCACATTTTGAGGCCAGACCTCTCGCTGAACCTGGAGCTCAGCTGTTGAGTATACTTGTTGGCTAATGAGCTCCTGAGATTTTCCTGCCTCCACACCCCAGTACCAAGGTTGCAGACACAGGGATTTTATCTACTGAGCCATGGAGTAAGTTAAAAGTAAGCAAACTTGGCTATCATTAAACATCTTATGGAAATGTCTGTCTATGGAAAGACAGGAAGCAGCCGCCTAGGGATGCTGGACTGTCAGTTGGGAGAAGTTTAAGGAGAATGAGCTAGACTGTTCCAAGAAAAGTTAAGTGAAACAAAGAGAACTGGGGTCCACAGAAATAGCATCAGAGGAAACTGGAGACCCTGAAGCACATTTCTTTTGGAGAGGAAGCATGGGAGGGGGCAGACGGGGAGGTTTCAGCTCAGAGCCTGTTTACACTGAACAACTGTGGAGCATGTGGGCCACTGGGCAGAAAGAATCATCTGCATCTATCACAAATTAGAGGTCTCAGTGGAAGCAGCTGGGCCTCTGGCACTACAGACTCCCCAGGCTGAGAGGTTGGGACCATCACAGAGAGAAACCTTAATGGAAGTTGAGCTCTGGTCCGAGAAGGAGCAGGTGGCCTGATGCCGAGTGGCATATAGGTAGACTCGTGACTCAAGGGAGTGTGAGGCAGGTCCTGATCATAGAAGATGGGCTGACCCATTATGTGATCCTTGACTCCTCAGAGGGACAGCTGGGGACCTGAGGTAGGGCAGGCTCAGCTCTTCTCTGGGAAAGCCAGGAGGATATTCTCTGATGCAGGGGTGGCAGCTGTGTGGGTGGGAATGGTTAGGTCTCTTGTGGGCATCCAGGAGCCAGTGGTGGGTCTGAGTAAGACACCTTTACAAAGACAAGTGGGCTTGCCACCCAGGAAGCATTCAAGGGCAGTCATCCTATTGTATGGGCTCAGCATGTGGGCTTACTGTAGCAGCCTACTGTGACCCAACAGTGGTGTTGTCAACACTTATATTTATGACAGAGAAATGTGTGTGTGGCGGGGGGAGAGCATAGGTTGAACTGTCTTTACCTAGTCACACATTTGAATGACAAGAACATCAGGAAGTGACTTTATTTGGAGCGATGACCTCTGCCCATTTCACATAAACCTGAGCGGCTGTAGGGCAGATGGAAATCTGATGGAGCTGGTGTCACTATAAGAAGGAGGAGTTTGAGGAACCTCCATTCTACATCCCAGGATGTCGCTGCTTATTTACCTTTCCACCAATAGCATGGAAGATTCCTTTTCTTCCATGTCCTTGCCAGGACACAACAGAGGACATATTGAGTGTTAACTGTATCAAATAAATTCTGAACATTTAGGTCAATGGGAATATGAGCCACCTTGATTTGATCAAATACAACATTCCTGCCTTGAAACATCACACGGCATTCCATACATATGGACAATAAGTATGTATCAGTCAGGAAGGGGGGGCTAGAGTTTTGGAAATGGGTACCATAGGAAGATGAAGTCAGAGACTGGGTGACGATTCTACAAGCTGACACAATGCCAGTGATGTCTGAAAAATCCAGTTCCCCACCTGGAGAAGATCTTTACAACCCTCAGGAAGAACCTGGCCCACCCAACACCTTAATCTTGCTCTCATTTCCATCATCAGATCTGTTGTTCAAGTCACAGGTTCTTTGGTACTTTGTGATGGTCTCCTAACAAACCAAGATCCAGGAAGTGATGGTGGTGGTAGTGTGTGTGTGATGGGGACCACATCTGTTCCAACCAGAAAATGGACTTTGTAATTGGGATTAAGTGTCTTCCACGACAGACCATTGGGACAGAAGATGATTACTGGAGTGTTCTGACTCATCAGTCCTATATCCTTCCCTCATCAGTCACAGACGGGGAGCATAGGAGCAGCTTCTGTGACAACTCTACCTCCCCTGGGTGTAGCAGCCTGGTCAGTAACAACAAAGTGGCATGGTTTGGGGAGGACAAGCTCTTGTGACTCTGCAGTATGAGCCTGACATGCGCACATGCAGGCCTCCCCTGTGCAACCATTCTAAATGCTCCTACCTCAGGGGACACACTTTATGGCTGTCCTAGAATGAGAAGCCTCGTACTTGCTAAGTATTCCTGTCAGATTAGGAAGGGGCTCCTAGCCACAGGGATGAAAAAGCCAAGGCTCCTAGGAAACAACACGTTGCATTGTATTTTTTTTTTCTATATTAAAAGTATACGTGACCAAAAACTTTGTAAAACTTTACATTTTCTTCCAAGATGTGTACTCGCACGCACACATGTGCACTCAAAAGAAAGGAGAAATTGTGGACCACTGCCAGGGACACCCAAAGGGAAAGTGATGGGCTACCTGCCCAGGATGCTGTTGGTTATCAGCTTTAGACACTATGGAGCCTCAGTGGACACTGTGGGGCCCATGGCTCTGGAAAAAAACGGGGCATATGTGAACTGTCTGTCAAATGGGGTTATGTAGCTACTGAGGTAGCTGCCAACCCAAAGCCTCCACAGAGAGGCCTGCTGCCCCTCAGCCCTTCCGGCATCTCGTCCCATGCATTAGACTGTGGAGATGGGTGGCTGTGGACCAGACACGGAGATGACCGTGGTGTCACTGTGGTACTTCCATCCTTACCCTGGTACTCCAGCTTGAAACCTGGCCGGTTCTGGGAGTGGTCACTGTGGAAGTACACAATGGTATCATGGGATGTGGAGAGCAGGGAGCCTGGCACCTCACTACCGCTGAACCTTCCCATCATGCGGCTGGTCTCGGAGGGACCACTCCGGATTTCTAAGAAGTCGTGGTTAGGTTCCGTGGAGAAGTTCAAAAACTGGACGTGAGCACCTAGAAGAAGGACAGAGACAAACGGTGTCCAAAGCCACAGAGCACTCTTCTGGCAGAATGTCCCACTACAGTGTCTCCTTCAGCCCCCCCCCCCGCCAAGCCCCAACTCAGGCAGGTCTCCCAATGCACGCTCTGGGCTTTACCTATGTAGTCCTCCCTCTGGCCATCAGGAAGGGTCAGAAATAAAGACACCAGTTATTTCTGAGTCCTACCCCAAGTCTATTTGATTTTATGGGAAGCCAGCTCTGTGGTCACCATTTGATTCCATTTGGATCATGTCTAATACCAAATAATATTATAGAATAGTTTATTTCTATAATAAATGTTTAGTTAAAAAAATAATTACCCCTATTGACTCAAAGGGCACACATGACCTTTCTTGCTGGTGTTTTCTAGAATCTTTAGGTGATTCAGAAGGACATGGCTCAAAAGTGTATGTCGTCCCAACTGATCCTACCAGAAGCCAACTGAAGTTTACACCTTGGGACCTTGGTGAGTTAATCAAGATCTCTTAGCCACCTGTCAGGTGACACAGATTTAATTAAGCCCCTGAGGTACATATTTATATAAGCCACAGATAAGTGAGGTTGGAACAGCAACATGGATATTTGTTTACAGACAAGGTTTTTCAAAATTGGATTGCTACAGGAAAATGTTCCCTAAAGAAACCTTTTCACCATGTCTAACAAATGTCCACACATTACACTGTTAGCTGAGAAAATCAGGTTGGAAAAAAAAATAGACACTGGAAACAGAAAAATGCAGACATCGATGGCAATTTTTGTATTTTAAGAGCCTGGAAGAATATGTATGTGTTTGCTAATACCGGATGAGCACATGCCATGGGCACGGCCATGCTAGGCCCAGGATGAACAAGGTGGATGGTCCTCTTGTTCATGAGCACCAAGCTGTTGTTACTGAAGATTTTAAAATGTGCTCATCTGCATTTGCTAATTTGATAGAATGAACAGACACGCACAACTCTTTGTGCACCTTACTTTGTTAACAGTGAAGACTTAATACGACGCCAAAGGCCTTCATTTCCCGTCCTATTCATCCACTTTACGCATCATCCACCTCCTCAGCCCATTCTCCTCCTATGAGCATAGGCTACTTCCAAACCCCAGACTGTTTTTCTCTGACTGTTTTTCTCGTCCCTAGAGCTGTGCCTTGCTCGCCTGTGCAGCCTGCCATGTTGGAGAACTGCAGCCTGTGTGCCCCACCTTGGGTTCTTTGAGTTGTCAGGAAAGGTGGCTGTGCTCGCCAACTTGAGGCAGAGGCATGTTACTGCAGAGGCTCTTTCCTCAAGAAGAGCCCCAAGTGTTCCAGATGTAAAACTGGAGCTCACTGGAAAAAGATCCTGCTTTGACACTGGGCCTGCAGCAGGCCATTAGAGACAGAGTGCCTGGGCGGCTGAATACAAGGACTCATGGGGGCAGCTACCCCATTTAGAGTCCTGTTTGCCTGTGTGTTACCCGCTCCTGCCCTTTGCCTTCAGAGGGTCTTCAGTCCCAGGCTTAAAGACAGTGATAGGGACCCTGGCCCTCTTTGCTAGTGTTTCAAATCTGGACTCTGCCAAGGCTGCCAAAGCTGTCTGCTCTTTCTCCGGTTTCCTTCAGGAGATGGTACTAGACACTAGACTCTAGCCTTTGAGGATCACCCCACTGGCCCCTTCCCCCCATCCAGATTTAAAGGCTAGGCAGACCACAGCGGTCTCTTATCAGAAGACAGACTTGGGACCTATTAACAGATGACCAAACAAGCAGTCTTCATACTGAGGCTAGCAGACTGAGAGGTTCAGGCCTTAGTAGAAATAATCTTCATGGAAAGAGGCAAGAGATGGAGGGGCAGCACCCCGTGAGGTGTGGTGGTTATCATCAAAGTTTTTTATGTTTCACAGTGAAACCCATAGAGTTAATTATGCTAATGCAAATGTATAAGAAAGAGGAATCCCCAGGGAGAGTTCTTTTCCTAGGGACAGAGCAGAATTGGGCAAAAGGACCCCTATGGACAACCTTCAGTTCCTGTTGGCACAGAGCCTCGATCTCCTTGGCAAAGATAACCAGGGTTAAGCTATATTGCTAGTACATACTACATGAATTGTCAGCAATTAAAATTTGTACCTAGACTAACATCTTTCATAGCCAACAACCCCCACACCTGGCATAGTCCATTTCCCCTCTCCCCATCTGCAGGCCAGCTAGAATGTGTCTACGAAGAATGCCAACTCAATTTCATATTGACCTTGGCTCAATTTAATTAGGATGATAAATGGGATGGGGAGTTAAAAGCACAACTTGTGGTCTAGTCTCAGTAAATGGATTTCCTTTTCTTTTATTCCAGGTAATTTCTTTTCTTTTCTTTTTAAAAATAGTCCCGGAGATGGAACCTTATGTCTTGTGCAAGGCAAGCTCTCTAGCCCTGAGCTATACGCTTAGCCACATCTCAAGTTGAGCTTCTTATTCTGTATCCCTGGGTTTAGTTTGGAACTCAAATCATGGTAACCCCTAAGCTTTCTTCCCCTTACACTTTAATCTCTGCCATTCTTCAAGACTGCACAAGACAACACCAGATGAGCCCTATGGAAGGACAGTTCTGGGGCTGAGCTTACACTGGGATAGGACAGATAGCTGGTTTAATTCAGTCCAAGGATCCAAGCCCCTGCCTCCCTGAGGGCTGCAGACTCACCAAATCCCACGGGCAGTGCAATCTTCCAGGAACAGTCCATGTTACTGGGGTAGTTGCCTGGGAAACCGGGGCTCAGGATCACCCCCTCCATCTCTTCCACTTCTCCCCCACATTGTGCTGTGGCAATGAGAGCAGTCGGGTTAGGTCATCAAGGAGAGGGCAGGGCTATGGAGTGTTCGTAGCCACAGTTTTAAACATTTCCTGAGACACACACCCCCTTGAGGACCCAAAGGGTCTCTCTGAACATCTGTACACACATGTAAACTGAGCATGTACATTCAGGACTGAAGCACAGCATAAGGCACCCAGGAGTGCCAGCCTTGACCATGACCTTCACAGGTCAATGACCTTGTCAAGGACATGCAGGAAGCAACAAAGCTGTGCTCCAAGAGAAGCCTGGCTCTTCTGTTCTTATGTGATAGCAAACCCTCTCTTTCCTTCCTCTCCAATGCAGCCTTCAGACAGCAGATAAAGGATGAAGGGAAGAGAAGGGACTCGCACACATCGTGCTTGCAACTGTGCCAGGCTCTTTCCAAATCTATCTTCTATGGGGTAGGGTGGCCTGCCGTCAAGGCTCACCATGACCACTCAGCTGTGAGGGAGGGTCTGGAGACATCTGATTTCAGGTTGCTGAGGAGCCTCAGCAGCTGCTCAGCCGAAAATGATTTTAGGTTTAGTGTTCTCAGAGGAAAGACTGTGTGAGCAGAAGGGAGCTAATTAATCAGCCTTGGAGGTCCAGGGGAAGGAAATGCCAGGGTCCAGACCAGCACCTGCTGGGCAGACAGTGACTAGGAAGCACATTGGGAAAGAAGAGCACCACCATTTACATCATACTTCCCACTTCACTTTCCTGAGGGACTGTGGGTGAAATGTACGCCCTCTCCCCAGACCAATTTCCAAAGCAGAAAAATGGCACCGAGAACAGCACCCATCTCAGGGACTGCTGTGAGGGAAAGTGCGGAAGGGTGTGCTTCACTTGGTGCAGGAGAAATGATGCGTGCAATAAACTGTATGAGTGGCATAGCTGATCCTAATATGGTTTCCATGGCCAAGCCTGTGGTACGTACAATACCCAGGCTGACCTGTCCTATATGTGAGTGAAAGCACAGGAGCGGATGCTGTCATGCCAATGTGACATTCCCTAGAGTCACTTACTTCTGGGGGACAAAGAGGTGCTTTATATCAGCCCAGCATTGAAGATCAATCACATTCCATTTCTCACTTCTCTTTAACCTTTGAGGCCAGATTTCTGGGCTGGGGAAGATTACTCACTTGGTAAAGCGCTTGCTGTGTAAGGGTGAGGGCCTGAGTTTGGATGTCAGGCACCCACACAAAAGCCAAGTGTAGTGATATACCTGTAATCTGTGTGCCAGGGGCAGGGAGAGGAGGGCCCTTAGAGCTCAATGGCCAGTCAACCTATCTCAACAGGTGAGCTCCGGTTTAGGGAGGGACCTTGTCTCAAAACACTGTGGAGAGTGATTGAGGAAGACATGCATAGGCACACACCCCCCCTGCACCAAGTGCATACAACACACACACACACACACACACACACACACACACACCATTTATGAATCTCCACTGGAGGGTTGCTTCAATAGGAAACACTTTGCTTGGAGTCTGGCACTTAGTAGACATCTAATTACTGTTTATTTCCTGCCTTCTAGACCTGACCAAACTCTCTGAAGCACCTCCATCTTTCCTTATTTCTGCTCATTCCCTCAACATTGCCTAGTATGGGCTAGGAGCAAAACTACACCAAATCTTCTTTTTTAATGTGGAACCCATGACTTTACAAGCAGATTTGTCAGTCTGTACTGGTACTAAAATGCCTCCTGGAGTCTGGCTGACTATGTGGTTCACAGCAGCCTTTATGATGTTCTCAAGCGGGCAAGCTTTTAGTGATTTTTTTTTTTTAGTTGGTGGATAGAACCTTCCAGAAGTCAGGACAGCTTTGAATGAGAGTTAGAAATTGCAAAAAATAATGTCTTTCAGAAACTACTGACTTGGAACAAATCCAGAACATCGGAATTTCTTTTGACTTGAACTTGAACTCAGCAATAGAGCAGAGAGCTCTGATCCCTAGGGATTTAGACTTCAGTGGATTTTAAAGTCTGGTTCTCTTACCAATGCAGAGTGGAGGAGGGTAGTTCCATCGACGCACGGTTCCAGGCATGCAGGAGATGTGGGCATGGCCCTGGAGGAATCAGAACAGTAGTGGGCTAGTGTTCCCCAGGGGCACAATTATACTCATAACCCAGAGCAGGGGCTTGCTCTAGGCCTCACATCAAGAGACAAGACATACAGACATATGAGATCACCTTGGGATTTGAGGTAAGACAGAAGGAGAGAGATTTAGGGGTGAGAGAGACCACTTACTAACAGCCATTACTAAAGAATTCTCATTATAGGAGGTTTCCTTGTGAGTTTCATCTAATTACTAAATTCCCTCATGGCACTCAAAGGGAAATTAAATTTTCCCAGAGTCCAATCAAAGCCGACTTCGCAGGAACACATTCCAGGCTGGATTGTCCAGGGTCCTTACCACCAACAAAGTTTGTTTTTGTGAGAATAATTCCAGGAGTGGATAATTGTCTCCAGGGGATATGGAGGCTACATCCATCCTTGATGGATATAGCTTTGCTGGCACAGGATTGGGCACTGAACTCAGGGAAGCCTGCTCCCTGCCCTGGGTTTTTGGTCGAGGGGAGGTACCTGGAGGGCATATCCTGGCTCACAATGGAAGGAAACCACGTCATTCACCAAGTACCGCTCGCCGGTCTTCACCCCATTACTGGGTACAGCTGGTTCGGGACAACTGCTCAGGCCCACCGCTACATAAGACAGATAGGGAGAGAGGAGAGAAAGATGGGCAAAACTGGCAGGCTAAGGTGACAGGCTGAGGGTACTGTTGGCTTCTTGGGGACCAAGGCTTGTGCCTTCCTGGGTTTGGTCTTTACCCAGGCATACCGAGGAAGTTAGAATTTATAGTGTGGGGGCTCATCAGATCAAAGAAGGGACAGGGGGTGTCGTTTCAGGGATTTGGGATGTTTTGTTCATCTATTGAGCCTAGCATCAGAACTTCCTGGTTGCAGACTCCCAAGGCCTTTCTGCCCAAGCCCCTCCTGTGTCTCTCTTGAACCTGCTCTCAACTTCTGTCCCCTTTCTCTGCCCTCAGAAGACAGTGTCTATCAGAGATCCTAGCAAAGCTCATCAGAGCACCTGATGTGTGTGGAACACTCAGTGGTTATTTGCTGGCACCCTCTAGTTCCCCCCTGCACCTAGTGTGAGATGTGAGCAGGGGCCAGCAGCACCAAGAAGAAAGCCATCTCTCCAGAAACCTCTATATGTCCTCAAAGGCACAGTTACAGTTCTTGCTGGTCAGGGATTTTAGCAGTGACTAGAGGGAATCTTGTAGATGGTAAGTGAGACTTTGAGTAAGAGAAAGACCTTTGAAGATATAACTGTATCATCCAAATGGGCATCAGAAGCCAGTTTGCTGAACCAGAGGAGAGAGCACCTCCATTTTCTTGTATCTCAGATTATATACTGCAGCCAGAACTGAAGCACTTTCTGCCCAGGCTCCAGGGTATATCGAGTCAATGCTTCAGTGGGCCCTGGCTTTATCCTGTGGTTCAGAGGGTTTCAGACCTTCTTTCATCCTCAGCATCTTCCTCTGGTCAATGGAAGGCTTAAGAGGGAAGGAGCAGGCACAGCCCTGAATAGCCCCCACTGAGGGTGGGGATCCAGTCACCATTTGTTCCCACCCAGAAATCCACACATGCCCACGGCCCTGGATTCTCACTTTTGTATTCCAAGTGGAAGCCAGCAGCAGACACACTGATGTCAGAGTAGAAGTGGAGGTAGAGCTGGTTGGAGGTGCTGTTGAGGAGGGCAGGCACCGTTGTTCCTGGGTAAGAACACCAAGGGTCATCAGGTACACCCTCCACATGCCAAACTCCACCTCATTCCTCTGCTTCACTACCTGCTGACGGTCTACTCCCAGGAATCCCAAGCCCCCCTTATCAAACTTACTAAATGACAAATGCCAGGTAGTTAATGAGCCAGGGAAGGGGAGCCGACCAGGAGGTGATGCTCCTTAGGTGGTGAAAGGGCTGTGAGTCTGGGCCCTACTCAATCATCTTCAAAATGATTCCAACATGTCCAATTATCTGGTCAACTCAGCTGGGCAGACAGTTTATCTAGATGTATGTGGATCATCTTTCTATCCCAGCACCATGATCTCTGGGCCTAGTCACTTCAGGTAACTTCCATGGCCATTGGGCAAAACCACACACCATGTTCTGGAACAAGTGTGCCATTGAATGGGCAGTGGGGAATCTACTTTGGGGAAAAAGTTTTGTTGTTTCTTTAGAAATAAAATAAGATGATTGTGATTCCATTTCTGGATATACTGTCTTGAGGACGGACAATATATGGGACACCAGCTCTAGCATGTGAATGTCCATGCCAGTGTTAGTCACAGCAGCACCATAATGAAAGTGACACAGACATCACTGAGTGAGTGATTTATAAAGAAATGGCCTACCCACACAGCACGGTGCTGACTCAAATGGACACAGGGTGAACCTTGCAAACATGGTGAATCCAGACAGAAAGCTACATGGTGTAAGATTTTGATCCTATGAACTTCTTGGACAAGGGCAAGTCCATGGGGATTGGAAGATGAGTGGTTACAAGAGGCTGGGGACAAGTCGGTGGGTGGAGAATGAGTGCAATTGGTACTTGGTTTCCTTTCAGAACTACAGAAATCCTCTGGGGTTATTTAGAAGGGTTGCAGATCACTGTTAGTATCACTGTTAGTACCACTGATGGTGGTAATGATGATGGTGATGGTAGTGATGATGATGATGGAAGTGTTGAAGATGGTGATGGTAGTGATGATGATGATGGTAGTGTTGAAGATGGTGATGGTAGTGATGATGATGATGATGATGGTAGTGTTGAAGATGGTGATGGTAGTGATGATGGTGATGGTTGGTAGTATTGATGATGGTGATGGCTGTCATGATGATTGTGATGGGAGTAATGATAGTGATGGTGATGATGATGACGACGATGATAATGATAATGTTCACTGAAACCCTCCGAATGGAAGCCCTGGATGTTCCGTCTTACCTGAAAAACTCCCCAGCATGGTTACAGTGTTATCTGCTCCATCAAACACCTCTAGAGAGTCCCAGTTCTGCTCTGTGACAAAACTGATTACTTGAATCTGGAAAGACAGAAGGACTGAGTTGTTGATCACACAGCTCAAGTGCCTCTCTCCTTTCTCTTCCCATGGAAAATTCAATTTATCAAACAACCCCTCTGGGCCCAACACTGTGCTGGTTCCTTCCCATAAAAGTAAGATGTGGTCCATGCCTACCTCAGGAGCTCATTGTCTGGCAGGGAAGACAGACATGAAATATGTGATGATGGGATAGAAAGACACTTAATGACATTTTAGAAAGTGGGAATGCTGCAGCCCAATGGGCTTTTTTTCCTGCCTTTTTATTTTTTGGAGACAAGGTCTCACGTAGCTCAGGCTAACTCTGAGTCACTATGTAGCTGAGGATGACTTTGAACTTTTAATCCTCTTGCCTCTGCTTTCCTGTGCACAATCACACCTGGTTTGTGTGGTGCTGGGGATTGAACTCAGAGCTTTCTGCATATCAGGAAAGAACTATACCAACTGAGCCACCTCTCTGGCCTCTTCTCACATCTGGAATATTCTTTGGGTTTCTTCCTCCCACTGGGCGTGTCCAGCTGTGGTGCTGATTATTCCATTGTCCTGGCAGGCTGTGAATCCTCTCCTATGCCTCTCTATGTGTTGCTCTTACCTTGGGCACATATTACACATCGCAGTACCCCCAGTATCCCCACTTGTCCTCCCTACCTCATTTGTAGTTGGTGATCTACTCTTTCCCCATTCATCAGCAAGGCCACCTTTTTTTCTTAATGGTCTTAGAGAAACTTGAGCCATCTGAAAGTCTCCCAAGAACCCTCCAAATTCATATTCCAGTTGTAAGCCCGTTTTCTTCTCCTGGCTGGAGCTAATTTCTACCACCCACGCTCCCTCAGTTCGCTGACTTTCCTCCCATCTTCCCCCAGAGGTGCTATGATCTCTTGTTTGGAAGCCATGTCACCACATCTGCACAGTGCCACCAAAGCCACAAGGACAGAGGTAGAAGTGCCATTTCTCCTTCGGCCTCAGCCTGGCTCAGGGCCCAGTGACAGCCAGAATCGTTGGGCAGCCACTTAACTGAGGTGGCCACCTCCTTGCTCCTACCTGGATGCCAGCGCCTTCTGGGACCATGATCTTCCACACACAGTTGAGGCTGTTGAGGTAAGGCTCTGGGAAGCCAGGGGACAGGATGGTGCCCCTGCGTTCAGTGAGGTTGCCACCGCAGGGCACTGGGAAGAGACGGGGCTGGTCAGGCTCCTCAGCTCACCTTTGTTTCCCTCAGGGCCTTGGTCTCTCCTGGGCCAGCTTCTCCTCTGACTTTCAGTCCCACTTCCCTCAGGATCTCTGGCCTCTGTTGGGTTCCTTCTGTGTGCTGACCTCGTCTCCAACTGTCCCCTCCACCCCCTGCCCCCGGGGCCCATCTCTCTTAGGGGCTTCAGTCTGAGTTAACTCATCCTTGTGCTGGTTTCTCCTCAAGCTCCCAAACCTCCCAGTCCCACCACATGTAGGGACCCTAGCCTCTGTTGGGCCTCCTTCCCATGCTGCCTTCTCTCCCTTGGGGACCTCCTGCTCTCAGCCTTCTTGGTGACTTGATCTCAACAATGGTTCTCCAGTGGCTTGTACCTGCCCCTCTCTTCACGGATACCCCTCTCCAGCTCCTTCCCTCCTGTATTCACACTGCCCCACAGGACCAGAGAGTTACTAGGCCTGAACAGGACAGTCTCCTCAGATGCTCCGAGGGCTGATGTGTGTCTTGAGGACATCGCTGATGATTGGCTGTGTCCCTCGGGGAGAGAAGTCTGCCCTCAGTCCTTTCTCTCTCCACCTCTCCTTGCCCTGTCTCAGTCTTGGCTATCACTTACCCACACAGGTTGGTGCAGAGACATTCCACTGGGCCAACGCCCCAGGTACAGGGAGGCACTCGATTTCTGGGGACCCCTGAAGGGCATAGCCTGAGTTGCATTCGAAGCGAATGATGGCCCCCACGGAGAAGTCACTGCCCAGCCTTTTGCCGTAGCGAGGTTCTGGCACAGAGCTGCATTGTGTGGCGCTGGTTCGGGGCACCGCTGTGGGGAGAAAGGCACTCAGGGAGCAGGGCTCATGGCTGGAGAAACTGGCCCAGGGAAGCATTCAGGATGAGACCCGAGGGGACCCTGGGGGCCAGGGTCCATTTTCAGGATGGCATGGACACTTCCCAGGGCAGGGCCCATTCTGAGGCACACTGTTGGATACAGTGTTGCAGTACAGCTTCTAGGAAGCAAGGCCGTGAGAGGCCCAACGCCAAGATGTGAGGATCAGAACTCTTCTTTGCTCCCCTGTGACATGCCTTCCTTACCAGGGTCTCATGTTCCCTAATGGCAATATCAGCCCTCTCTCAAGCCCTAGCAGCAACCCCTCGCCAAGGTCTGCCAGTCAATGACTTGAGTGTAATGGTGGCTTGTGGGAATCGGGAATGGTGCTCCTTGTAGTGGGATCTTCCCTGCACAGGGCTATCCATGGCCTCCTGGGCAGGTGTAGAAAAAACAGGGAGGGTCGTGCTTAGAAACGGGTGGCCTTAACAATGTGGCTGTTGCCGGGCAAGTGAAAGCAAAGATGCTCCAAGGTGCTGCTGGGTCTTAGTGACCCAGAATGAACTCTGATTGCCTGACTGGTTGTGGACTCTTTTAATACAATCAGCACTTATTACCCGAATTTCATACTTGAGCAAATGAGGGTTCTAAGAAGTAGAATGGCTGGTATCCACCTCCGCGATCAGAGTCCCTGTTTGCCCCGTTGCTCTACTATGCACTGCAGACAAAACCAAGCTCCTTGAGATAAGAGGACTGGGGCCAAGGTCCCCAGCACCATCAGAGATGTACCATTGGGTGGGGGTGGGGCACTAATGCGGGGAGGAAAGGAATTAACTTCCCATGTGTGGTTTCCTTTCAAATTCAACAGGGAATCTGGCCCAGAAACTTGCTTGGGTGCAGTTGAATGGATGTCAGGATATCCCTCACATTAGTAACTGCCTCCCAAAGTCCTCACAGGAAGGTGCAGATGAGAAGTGAAAGGTCTCTGTTCCTTGGGACACAAAGTCACTGGGATGACATCTGATCCTTCAAGGTCTACACCCCACGTACCTTGGTAGACAAAGTGGAACCCTCTGGCTGGTACTTGGCCTTTGGCGCTGAACTTAATGAGAACTTGATTGGAGGTGGCCAAGGGCAGCGACTCTCCTGCCAACAGGAGTGGGGAGAAGGAAGACAGTGAGCCTGGCTGTCATGCTCAGCAGGTAGAATCCGGGCCGGGAAGGAGGGGCAGCCATGCTGCACACAGTGACGCCTTCCATAGTCCAGGACTCACTGCAACCTAGCGCACAGCCTACATCTTACGCTGGAAAGCCCACAGGTGGGGCTGGGGGTGAGAATCAGGTGGTAGAGTGCTTACCTGGTATCACAAAACTCTGGGTTTGATCCCCCAGCACTGCATGAACTGGGTAGAGTGGTAAGCACCTCTAATCCCAACTTGGGAGGTAAAGGCAGGGGGATCATAAGTTAAAGGGCATCCTCCATCCCCAGTTACACAGCCATCTGAGGCATCCTTGGCTATATGAGATCCTCCCCCATAGCCCCCCATCCTCCCTGCAAAATAGAGATGGTTTTATATCCATGCTGTCCCTTGATACTCGGGGTCACTGTGAGGCCTGAATGGCAGTACTCAGCACCCTCATTTACAAAGCAAGATGAAGAGGTTTGGAAAATTGCATGACCTGTTCAGAAAAGAGAGAGATGGTAAAAATATGTTGATTTATGGGGCTGGAGAGAATGGCTGTTACCATGCCAGCTGGAAGTTCACTTGGAAAAGTGAAATCAGACTGATTAAAAAAATAAATACATAAAAATCAGACACTGGTTTGTGGGAAGGAATAATAAGATCTGAAAGCTCTGGCCTTTCCCTGGGATAGAGCGACAGAGATGCATGACTCAGACTAGCACATCTCTGTGAGCAAAGGCAGTGCTTGTCAGGATGCTGGAGACAGCTCAGGGGACGCTGGAACTGTCTCAGGCACTCTAGCATGTGTAACCCTCCATTCACATAGTGCAGAAGATAGGAAAAGTTTGTAAGGATCCAGGGCACTGAGGGGTGCTGGCCTGGATAGCAGAGACGGCTTAGGTCTGGGGGGGGGGCCAGAGCAGGACCCACAGTTAAGAAGCACAGCCCTGCATTTCTCTATCTTCCCATGGAAACCCAGGCAGGATGTAGTGGTGAGCAGGGCATGACCATTCTGCCTCTCCCCCACCCCAACTATCTCTATTACCATGGAAGATGTTGTAACACACTACACTCAACCATTGCTATACCAAATATAAAGCCACAACAAAGATGCTGAGATGGAGACCTGAGGCTTTTCTCAAGCCCCGCACACCTTGGTCACAGGGGCACAGTTTGCATTGTGCTTCTCCAAGTGAGGAATCAGACATGAGTACCACTCTCCTTCCTCCTCCACTCCCGCCCCCTTTCTCCCTCTGCCATCCACTTCCTACTTGTCATTCCTTCACTTGTCCCCCCTTTTCTTCCTCCTCATCCTCACCTTTCCTTTCCATTTCTGGTCCTTCCTCCCTTTCTGTCCTCTTCTTTTTTTATCATTTCTCCCTCTTCCCATCTCTCCCTTCTTTCCTTCTATTGACTTTGTACATCCATATGTACATCCATAGAGTCCTAAATGTATAGCCATTTACACGGTAGATCATGTTCCTTTACTTCTACACTTTAGATACAGTCCATCATCAAACCCCTATCATAAACTAAACAATGCTCTCAGCTCAGAGAGTTTCCTTCCTTCCTTCCTTCCTTCCTTCCTTCCTTCCTTCCTTCCTTCCTTCCTTCCTTCCTTTCAGACAGAGTCTTACTATGTACCTCAACCTGGAAGTTACTGTATAGACTTGGTTGGCTTTGAACTCACAGAGATCCACTGCCTCTGCCTCCCAGGGATTAAAGGCCTGTGCCACCATGCCTGGCTTGTCATATTTTCTTGAGACAAGGTCACTCACTGAACCTGGGACTCAGCAGCCAGCTGTCCCCCTGTCTTCACCTTTCACAGCACTGGAGCTGCAGGCATTGTACACACCATGCAAGGCTTTTTATGTGGGTGTCGGGTATTCAAGCTGAGGGCCTCACACTTGAGCAGCCAGTGTTCTTACCCACAGAGCCATCTCCTAGCCCAGAAGACAATCTTTTCAATTTTAATTGAAAAGGATGTTTAGATTTATTTTTTTTAGATGATTTTTTTTCGCCTGCATGTATGTATGTGCACTATGTGTGTGCCTTGTGCCTATGGAGGTGAGAAGATGGTACCCAGTTTCCTGCATCTGGAGTTACAGGTGGTTGTGAAAGAACATGTAGGTGCTGGAATTGAACTTGGGTCCTTGTCAAGAGCAACAAGAGATCTAAACCACAGAGTCATCTCTTTAGCCCCAGAAGAGACATCCTCGACTCTTGGACAGAGAGTACCACCATGTGTTAGTATCAAATAATATATATAAAAATGAATGACAGGGAGCCCAAATGAGTTCACGGATGTAAGCATGCTCAAACTGAGCACATTATTGTAAACATGTGTGTTCTTGTACAGGGACAAGTACAAACAACACTCTCCACTCAGGAAGTCAGGACAAAAAGAACAGAGTAATTTGAAGAAGTAACAGAGGACAGAATTTATGGAATAAAAACAATGGCTAATTAGAAAGTAACAAACTCCACAAAAGTACTGATCCATCGGAACAATAAGAATTGCCCCAAAAGGGAGGGGGTGGAGAAAAAGAATTTCCCAACGCAACAGAATCCCATAAACCTCTGGCACAGCTAAGCAGAGACTGGAAACACAGGCACTGGAGTGAGGGGCATCAAAAAACCCATCATTGCATATTACATAAATGGCATTGCTAAAGTGAAGAGAAGCTATGAAATGCACTTCATCGAAAGATAAAATATTAGCATTGAAATTAAAATGATACACCTGGAGAGAACAGGGACCATGGAAGGAAATCAAAGAAAGATGACCAAAGAGGAGGAAATAAAACGAAGCAAATTTACTTGCAAACGACGGTGCTTCTCACCCAGCAGCCAAGAATTAGTCTGTGATACTATTGAGGACTGTTCAATGGGTTTATAAGAGGGATATACTCTGAATACCAGTCTTAGAGTTGATTAGCAAAGAGCAGCTAGAAAACACAAAGGGAGCAAAAAAAAAATCCATTTATAATAAGAGAGCAATAAAGACAGCTTGAAGACCTCCATGGGATAGCTGGGAATAAAGCTAACAACAGCAATAAATCACTGCTACTTAAACGAAAGTGACAGCCTGAACCCCAAAGTTTCCAACAGATAAATGGAGAGACACATCATATTCCCAGCTGGGAACAAGTGTTAATATAAAGATGTATGCTGTTCCCAACATAATCTATACATTGTGAAATTCTAGAGATAGTTCTTACATACTTTCTTCTTGTTTTGCATCAGTGTCTCATGTGGCCCAGGCTGACCTTGAGCCTGTTATGCAGCTGAGGATGACCTTGAATTTCGGATCCTTATGTGTCCACCACCCAGCTGTTGGGATCACAAACCTGCACCATTGCACCGGGTTTATGTGGTGCTAGGCATTGAACAGGCTTGCCTTAGTTCATGCCAGGCTAACACTACCAGGCTGAGCTATATTGCCAGCCCTAGGCAATGTTTTAAACTGACAACATATTTCTAGATAATATTTGGAGATTAGAAACAAGCAAGAATGGCCAATTATAGTCATAATAGATAGCTGTGGTATTGCATGCCTGGGAGTCGGGGGGATGAGACCTTCGAGGCCAGCCTGGGCTAGGTATAAAGACTTGTGTCAAAAAAATAAAAATCAAACAAATAAAGAATGACTATTGGGATGATTGGGAGTATACCTTTTAAAATTATTAGGACAGGGCTGGAGAGGTGGCTCCGTGGTTAAGAGTACTTGATGCTCTTACAGAAGACTGGAGTGAGTTCAGTTCCCAGCCCCTACATGGCAGTTCACAATGGATCTATCTCCAGTTCTAGGGTATCTGATGCCTGCTTCAGGCCTCTTTGGCATTATATACATGTGGTGCACTTCTATACATGCAGGCAAAACACCCAAACACATAAAATGAAAATAAATCTTTGTAAAAGTTATTATGACACCAAGTACCATCATAGCATTTTTTTTAAGTGTTTGGTGTTTTGTCATGGGACGTTTTGACTCCTCGAAATGGAGTTACAGATGGTTGTGAGCTGCCATGTGGGTGCTGCGACTTGAACTCGGGTCCTCTAGAAGAGTAACCAGTGCTCTTAACTGCTGAGCCATCTCTCCAGCCCCTCCTCCCTCCCCATTATAGCTTTGTAATAGCCAAAACCTATACAGGGAGAAATACATACTTGGAAGAAACAGATTAAAAGGAAAAAGACCCAATCACCATAAAAATTAGAGTATGTAAACTTGCCATTTTGGAAATTCTATCTGAACAACAGATTAATTGGTTTGAGTCTCCGTATTAAACAAAAAAGTCAAAATAAAATCCAGAGGAATCAAGGCAAAGCAATAGAACTGAAAAGAAGAAACAGAAAACAGGGACATCCATCTATTCTGTGTACAAGTGAAGGCATAAATGATGAAAGAAAGAGCTTCTGCTATCAAGGGGTATTTCCATTTTCTGATAGAAAAACATACCCCGAAGAAAATTACATGGCAAACGGCAAACTGGAGGTGAAGGCTTTTCATAGTGTATAAGATTCCTATGATATAGAATGTATTTTGCCTGTAACCATGTGGGGTTCTACTTCATGAATAAGAAGATGAGGGCTAATTGAAAAATCAACACAAATTTGCAACAAGGTTGCATGGGCCAATAAAGACATTATTTAAAAAGGTTACCACTTCACCAGCAATAAAAAGGCAAATTAGAAAATGATATACTATCTGAATATTTCAAATTGATAACTTTTTAAAAGTTACCTCACTTTTGGAGAACAAAGCTTTCTATTAGGGCTATTTGACAATCTATATAAGAAAGCCTCAACGATCTCACATATTCTTTAACACACCCATTCTTAGATATGCTGAGGTACAGTCAGGGATATGTATAAAGATATATGTATAATACATTGAGTTATTATTCATAATGCAGAAGCAAGCTAAATGCATAGCCCTAGGGAATTTATTATATAAATCTTAGATAACTATAGGAAAAACCACTAAAAAGCATTAAAAATCCCATTATAAAAGAGATTCATAATGATGGAGAAAAGGTCATGGTGAGAGTAATTACAATGGAATATAATTTTATTCAATAAAATATGTAAAAGTCTGTCTCAGTGGATTTAAAGAGTAGGACACATATTACACCGTGGTGATCATTTGTTCGGAGTGTTGGTTATGATCTTGGTTTGGCCCCAATTTTTTTTTTTTTTTTTTTTTTTTACAATGAAAACACAACACATTCATAGTGAAAAGAAAAAGGTGGTGTTTGGGTATGAGGCTGAGATGTGCCTGGGTCCTCTGTTATGGGTGGCCCTTTTGATGTGCAGACATTGTAGCAGATTATAAAACAGAACACCTTTGGCCATGACGCATATAGGGCCTCCTTCCTGGAAGTAGTCCTGGGATGGCCCAGCCTCCCCTTACTCCTCCCTCAACCCCGCCTTGTCCCACCGATCCATCCCTCACTGGCCCTGGGTACCTGTGTGTGAGCCTGAGAGTGAACTGAGGAGCCGGGCGTGCTGGCTGTAGCCATCATGTACCTCCACGATATCGTTGAGGGCTGTGTGGAAGAAGGCGAACTGGCCAAACACCACTGCGGAGGAGACACGTGAGGCGTGGAAATCAGTGCAGAGGACATGCGGGCTGGGGTGTGGGGAGGAGATGGGGATCTGCTGGCCTTGGAGCAGGAAGAGAGAGGTTGGAGGGGTTGCCAGCGCAGGGGACAGCCCTTGGGGGCCTTTCTGCTGCAGGGTTAGCACTCTGACAACACTGGGCACAGGGACACAGAGTGAGGCCCTGGTCGGTCTTCTCCATGGGGGTCAAGATGACACTCACACCCGCACCCAAAGGCAGTCCCGTGGAGGTAAACTCAAACTCATTCTTTTCTACACAGCAGCTGTAGCAGCTACCTGAGGTCTCCCAAAGGCTTCTGGTACCATCATCTACCACCCTCCTCCACCCCACCACAACCTGATCTCAGGAGCCTGTGATCACCTGGAGTTTTCTTCAAATTCCCAGGCAACCAGGTCAGCCTCTCCCTGGGCACCAGCTCTTGGATATGAGAGTGGGGAGCAACAGCCTAGCCCCAAGGCAGCAACAACAGTCTACAGAGCAGACAACATCTCCACCCTACCCACCCCAAAGGGGATATGACATTCACCCAGCACCCACTGGGTGCCAGGGACCACCCTGGCTGTGTGCACTATTGTCTTTGACTGTGGCTTTCCCAGAAATTCTTCATGTTTTGTAGACCAAGAAGCAGAGCTCAGAGGTTAAAAGGGTTTCAGATCACTCTGTTAATTTGAGTAGGGACCCCGTGAACTGAGGCCTCCATCTGGGAACAGCAGGGATGTCCTCAGCTGAGGGGCGGGATCACTGTGAGCACAGCTCCCAGCCACCTGACTACACCTGTCTCCCACTGCTGGCAAGAGCCAGGTGGGTTCCATCCCTGGTTTGGCTTTAGCTCACAGGAAGTAGGATGTGTGCGTGAGTTTGTATAGGTTGTGCCTGTGTTGTGCGTGTATGTTGTATGTATTTTCTTTAGGCCACATGTTGTGTTTGTTTAGGTACAAGATGTAGACTTTCCGGGATAGGACAGCTATTAGAATAATCTCTGTAATTTGCCAGTTACCCATGGCCTGGTCATTTAGCATGGGCTTCTTGCTTGATGCTGTTCTTGTTGGTTGTAGTTTCATTTTTGTTTATTATTTTGTTATTATATTTGTTTATTATTATGTTATTAACTTTTCTTTCTGCTGCACAGTACTTGGTAGTTGTTCTTATTATAAATAGTTTTATGTTAGGATTAGAACCTTCATATTTAGACAAAACGGGAAGTGTTGTGGGCATTGGATCCATTAGCCAATATCTTTTGGGGCAGCAAACTCTAGGGCGTGGTCTTGTCTGCTGTGACAACAGATAAGCTGAGAGGGAAGGGCCTCTCTCTCTCTCTCTCTCTCTCTCTCTCTCTCTCTCTCCCTCCCTCCCTCCCCCCTCCCCCCCCTCTCTCTCTCTGACACTGGCCAGGCTGGGGGATGGGTGACTGGCAAAGGACTGAGTTTCCTGCCATGGGAAGAACTGAAGCTCTGCATTGCATGCTAGCTATCAAGGGTTCTTGACTTTCTGAACAATGTTTCCCAACTTTCCTCAGTGGAACCCTGTGGGCCCAAAGCTCCTGACTCAGGGGCCTGGGGTGGGGGAGGGGTGCATGCACACACTGCTAAGGGTGCAGGTGCTGTGACAGAGCTACTGGTGTGGGGGAGGGGGACTGGGAGTTACAGAAACAGGAACGTCTAGGTGGCACCCGGCCTCAGCAGAGCAGATGGCCTTGGTGGGTAGCACTAAATGCTTGCAGAATGTCTCAGGCATCTGGGCCCTGCCCTGTGCTCTTCCCATCCTGCTTGGGAAGTAGTCTGCTTTCCTAACAGTCTGGCTATCTTGGGATCTGGAAGTTTCTCTGACTCCTTAGGGCAGACACTTGCCTTGAGAGTTTCTTGCTCCTCAGATGGGCGACTGCAATGACATGGTTCCCAGTCTGCCTCCCTTACTGCTGCCTCCAAAGATACCTCCATCCTACCCCTTCCCTCTTCCTCTCTGCTCCAGGCCACACACTGCTAGGCCCGACAGGCCTGGATCTGCAGGCCTTGTAGTCCCTTCAATCGGTGCTGAGGAGACTCGGGACACCTGTAGTCCCTTCAATCGGTGCTGAGGAGACTCGGGACACCTGTAGTCCCTTCAATCGGTGCTGAGGAGACTTGGGACACCTGGCTTTCATCAGCCCTTGACCCGTTCATCTTTGCACCCCTCCCCCAAACCACACCATGCCTGTGAACGCCCTTCTTTCTCCTCTTGGGCAGCCTCTTCCAGGTGTATTCCAGGACAGTCTGCTGTCCTACCCGAGAGTCTGTCCTTCCAGGTCTCACAATGGGACTGGGTGACTTGGAGGAACCCAAGGGCTTGCCATTTTGGAAGAAAGGGGGAAGAATCAGAAAACACAGAAGCATGCCAGGGAAACCCTACCGTAGTCCTTAGGCACGGTGACAAAATACAAGCAGGTCTGCCCACTGGTGTAGTTCTGGGGGTAGTTTGGGGACAGGACCACTCCATCTGAACCCACATACTGTCCACCACAGGGAGCTGAAGGAGAAGTCAGAGAGGGGCCTGGTGACTTGGTGACATGTTATCAGCTGTTTGTTGTCCCCTTTCCCAGCCTGAACCTCTGGCCCTGCCCTGACCAAGCACATCTTGTCCCTAGCCTGAAATCCACCTAAGGACATATATCAGCCTTTGCCCTCTAGGTGTTGTCCCTGGCATGGATCCTTGAGGACACACCCTTGGGACTCTCATCACCAGAATTTCACACTTATATGTGGGATCATGGCTGATGCATGTGAGCACTGGTGTGTGCTGAGCAAGAGGCTAATGATTCTCTTCCCACAGTTACCTTCCGGGGGCCACTCAGTCAAGCTGCTTCCTGTTCCCTTTCTTGCTGTCAGCTTCCACAAGTGGCCGTGGTGCTGGCCTCGCCCACTTACCCAGGCAAAGAATCCTCATTATTTTTCAATTTGGGTGCCCCCATATTCTGGGGGTTTCTGACACACAGGTGTCAACACAAGACCACACTGTGGCCTTACTTTACTCGGACATCACTCAGAATGTCCTCTGCCCCAGGAGTCAGCCCAAGGCCACGATTGTCTCCCCTTTCCTGGTTTGTACTTCCTCCATGGCAGCCTCGCTTGAGCATCTCTCTGAATGAGAGTAGGCACACTCAAGAAGGGTGACCATCCAAAGGGACTGAGAATCCATCCCCCTTCATTGCAAACCCTGCTTGCTTCGTAGGAGACCCCTTGAAGCCATATTCTGCTTCCCCTCCCCGACCACAGAGCCTTCTGCCCACCATCTATCTCAGGCCTCTCTTGGCCCTTAGACCCCCTAGGGTCCTGGCTGTCCTCACCTGTGCAGACTGGTCGTGGGTTGTTCCACAGCGGCTTCCCGTCAGGCCCCAGGACGCAGCTCAGGGTGGAGGCACCCTCAACCTCGTAGCCTCCGTGGCAGTAATAGGTGATGGAGGAGCCCAGCTTCAGGTCAGAGCCCACTCGAGTGCCGTTCTTGATGGAACCAGGGTCAAAACATGACTCCCTTGGGTTTTCTGGAAAACCAGACAGACGGACAGAGCCAGGGAGTGGGGGTGGGGGTGGGCAGGGGACTGTTCATTAAAGACTTATGAGCAGTACAGAAGTGCTCAGTATGACCAGGCCATTTCTAAAAAGTTCTCTAAACTTTTTAGAGCTCTGAGGCTGGGAATGGTATTCAGGGGTGGCACTCTCCTCCCAGGTCCTTCTTGCTGTGACCCACAGAGGAGGAAGTGAAGTCTTCACCTCGAATATTCTTTTTCATCTCTGCTGGCTTCCCCAAGGGTAGCAAGTGCTGCTCTTCCTGCAGTGAGCCCACGCCACTGCCTGGCTCCTCTCTTACCCCCAGCTGGTACAGGCTAGTTTTCCTGGGCTTCCTATTTCTGGCCATCAACCTGGAAACACCCAGCATTTGGAATCATCTTTCTCCAGATCTTTCCTCCACTGTGCTGGCCTCAGGGTAGAGCTGATAGCTGCTCCACAGGGCTCCCATATAGGACACTAAACCCAAATTCAGGGAGGAAGTGGGAAACCTCATCCCACCTCTAGTTGGATGCCCCAAATCCCTGTGATGTTAAAAGCCCTAAAATGGGTTTCTAGGTCTTCACTGGGTACCATGTGTTCACCCAGTCATTGAAGTAATGGTGTTTCTTGTCTGGCTACAAGACTTTCAGGTCTCCTTTGTTGTGGTATATTTGATCGCACTGTGACGCCTCAAGACTGTGTTAATAAAATCAGCCCTGGATCAGAGGGCAGAGACAGTGACTAGCTGACAGGAATTAGCCATAGAGAGTACTGAGGAGCCAGGAATATGGATAGAGAGATGCACAGGAAGGAGTAGGGAGGGACTTGGAGATTCACAGTCTTTTTGGTTTGGGATGGCTGGAGAGATTCTCTCTCCCTCCCCCTCCCCCCTTTCTCCCTCTCTCTTCCCCCACTCTCTCTCTCTCTCTCTCTCTCTCTCTCTCTCTCTCTCTCTTTCTCCCTCCCTCCCTCCCTCCCTCCCTCTCTCTCTCTCTCTCTCTCTCTCTCTCTCTCTCTCTCTCTCTCTCCCTCCCTCCCTCCCTCCCTCCCTCCCTCTCTCTTTCTCTCTCTCTCTCTCTCTCTCTCTCTCTCTCTCTCTCTCTCTCTCTCTCCCTCCCTCCCTCCCTCCCTCTCTCTCTCTCTCTCTCTCTCTCTCTCTCTCTCCCTCCCTCCCTCCCTCCCTCCCTCTCTCTCTCTCTCTCTCTCTCTCTCTCTCTCTCTCTCTCTCTGTGTGTGTGTGTGTGTGTGTGTGTGTGTGTGTGTGTGTGTGTGTGTGTGTATTGGAGACTGTCCTGGGAGTCTCTGTAGATCAAGCTGGCTTCTAACTCAAAGAGATCCGCCTGCCTCTGCCTCCTGAGTACTGGGATTAAAAGTGTGTTCCATCATCACCTGACCTGAGAGATGCTCTCTTGCTGGGTCTCTGTCCAAAAATGAAGGTCAGCTGGTTGTCAGCTGTTTCTCAGCCCCTCTGAGCTAGCAGGGTTTCACCCAACAGCTGGTTTCCTAGGCTTCATTGGTAATAGAAAGACAGAGACTACATTTGGTGGTAGTGACAGAACCAGGTGCCAGTGGGACAGTAAGCTCTGCCAGGCCACTACCTGAGCAGGATGGTGGTGACTGCAGGGGCTGGGAGGTGGTGTAGATGGTGGATACAGTATCAGTAGATTCAGGTACAGCCACTGTGTTGGAGATAAAACAACAGTTTTCCCAGGCAGGCAACTGTGGATGTCCCCAACCCATTTGTTCTTTTGACAACTCGCTGCACCATACTTGGTGTTTCCTAAGTGCTGGGGGTACCAGCTGGGCCTGGGTATCTGAAGAAGACCTGACACTATGGTCTTTCTTCACATAGAAATTCCAAGCACTCCTGGAAGGCAGCCCTTACGTTACCCGTGACAGCCCTTTCTCATTCTTGTCATCAGGACTGTCAGCTAGGCAGTGGCAAGACACGGCTAAGGCCAAATGGCACCAGGAACCTGTCACTGGCCCTCAGGGCTTGGTTAGAGCGTCAGTGTAGGGCAAGAATGGTGTACGACTCTTAACATGCCAGGAGGGCTCGGCCACTGAATGAGTGGAGCTAAGTAAGGAAGGGCTGGAAGAGAAGATACCAGAGTTCAGAGATGAATGGCTCAGGAAGAATTTTGCTGAGGGCAGTCCTGTCACCTGGGTACCTTTTAGAATGCATATACACATGGCAGTCGTTGCTTGAGGCTGTCACTTAGCTGCCAATCAGCCTGTTGAGTGATGGGAGGGACCCTGAGGGTCTACAATCCTGTCATGTCCATCAGCTCTTACATTTGAGCCCTTCTAATTTCCCTGTTCTTCAAGTCTTCCCCACACAGCTGAGCATACAGTAATCCTGGGTGCACTGCTAGCGCTCACTGCCCCATGGTACATCACACTGAGCCCTGCATCAAATCTGGCCTGAGGCTCTAGACTTTAAATGGCCATTGGGTGACCCACATTCCAACAGCAGAGATATCATGAACTGTGACCATAAATTCATAATAAGTCAAATCCTATTTGAAATTAAGAAATTGAAACCAAGCTCACACAGAGTCTGAATCAGCTGTGGTACCTGCTTTCTACTCCCCCTTCCAATTTCAATGACGGAACCCAGGTTTGACTGACAGTTCCCAGGCACCAGGTAAGACCTATATAGCCCAGGCTCTTGGGCAGCCAGGTCTGGCTTAGGAGATGGAAAACACAAGCTAGACCTTCTGCTTTCATCATAGGAGACAAAATCCTTCCAGGCCTACAAGGCTCTGAAGGTGCTGCCCCCATTGCTCCCTCTGTGATACCCTCCCCAATGTTCCTTTGCTGGCTTTCTCCAGATGCATAAGCCCTGTGCACAGTGCATCCCCACAGCTGGATAAGGCTCCCCTCTCACTGCCATCAGGTCTTGTCAATGTAGCCTTCACAGTGACATTTTCTTTGGGCACTTCCTTAAAACTACAATACTTAGAGCTGGGGAAACAGCTTGGTTGTAAAGTGCTCGACACACAAGCATGACGACCTGAGTTCAGATCCCCAGTACCCGTGTAAAAAGTTGGGCATGGAACTCCAGTGTCAGGAGGAGTGGAGTCATTTGGTTTCCTGGAGCTTGCTGGCTAGCCAGTCTAGCAAAATTGGTAAACTCCAGTTTCTGTGAGAGGCCCTGTCTCAAAAAACTAAGGTAGAGAGTGACTGAGGAAGACATGTGATGACGCTGGTCTTTGGTCTTTACATGTATGTGCATGCATGTGCATAGGCATGTAAACACACACACACACACACACACACACACACACACACACACACACACACACACACAGTCATGAATGCTCCTTTCCCTGGTGCTCTGTGTGGTTAATACTTTCTTATCTGTGTCATCTGTCCAACCAGATGACACAAGACACAGCAAGGCAACCTTACAAACTCCACATGACAGCCTCCTGATTTCTTTCACTGGGTGGAGAATAAAATTCCATCTTGTTTAAACAATTGTGTTTTGAGGACAATTGCTGCAGTATCATTGCCCAACCCCCAATGGCTATGACCATCCGCTATGTCACAGTGTCCTTTACTCTTTGTGGCTTACTCCCACACTTTTATTTATTTTAAAATATTATATATTTTTATCAATTTTTGAGAATTTCATATTCTATATTTTCATTATATCTATCCTGACCCTAACTTTTCCCAGGTCCAACCCTGCCTCTCTAATGCTCCAATTTCATGTCCTCTTGTTTTTTTAATTGAATAACCCTTGACCCCAATCTATGTACTCCAGTATATATACATATACTGCTGTACATATATTCCTGGTATAGGGTCATCCACTACAGCATGGTTGGCTCATTAGGAGACTCACCCTTAAAAGAAACTAACCCTTCTATAACCAGAAGTCACTAATTGTCCATAGGTCCCAGGTGAGGGTGGGAGCTCATGAACGGCTTCCCACTGCATGCTAGAACAATGATTGGCTGGCTTGCACTTTTCAATGTTCCCCTGTCTGAGCAAGTTTCTCAAACTTGGCTTTCTCTCTGGAAGAATCTGTTTCTCTTTCCTGATGATAATATGCATTATATTTTCTGGGTAGGCTGGGCAAGGACATTTGTTTCCAGTGACTTCCAAATTGCTGGAGGCTGGGAGACAACTATCTAGTCTTCTTGTATCCCCAGAAACTGTCATAGAACTTAGTGCAGGGCTTGCCACATGTGGCACAGAGAATATGCCTGCTAAATGATTCCTCGATTGTCTGGCTGAACACGGAAAGGCGTGGCCAGCCAAAGAGCTCATCGGTGATCCCCACTCTGGAATGTATTCACATTCACTCACATTTCAGAAGAAGATAGGTTTGCCACCCTGAGTGTTATCGCACCAATAATAACGATGACAGCCCCACACTTTGGAATATCACTGTGCCATTCACAAAGCCCTTCTAGATCTGTCATCTCATCTGTGTCCTCAACAGGCAGAGCCAGGTACATTCACACTCAGGAGCTATGTGAAGAATGTGATGATCAGAGAAGCAGAATGGGTCCCCAAGCCATTCAGCTAGAGACAGATGGAATGAGGACCAGAAACAGATCTGTAGCTGGCCAGAGCTTGGCTGTAAATAATTGAAACGAGATGACTAAAACATCACCATCATGGTCATAAATAAAACCCAAGCTGCCCAGAGCAGCAAAACAGGAACAGTGTCTCTCTGATCTTCATGGGTGAGGTCCATTCCTGATCTTTCTAAGAGCAAAATCCTGGGAAAATAGTTCAAAAGTGAAGAAGAGACATGAAGATGACATTGGTGGCATCTGGAGTGAAATTTTGGTTTACATAGAAGAACACAGTTGAGAGAAGTTAGTCATTGCTGCTGGAGGCTGACACTTGACTGGGGCTCAAAGGGCTCTACAAGGCCTGTCTTTTTCTTGATGTCCTTGGCCATAGGGCTGTGCCCCACCTCACTCCCCCATTTTGGCAAGTCCTATTCAATAGAAAGACTGAGAGGCAGGGAAATTAAGGTACAGGTAAAAACATGAATGAAGAAAAGAATAATAAGAAAAATGTTCAGGATGACATAGCAGTGGGATTGGTGGGCAGAGCAGCTGCACAGATTCCAGATTGGCTTGAAGCTTTAGTTAGAACATCGGAAAGTCAGACTGGGGAGATGGCTCAGCCAGTAAAGTGTTCTAAACAAGCATGAGGATTTGAGTTCAATTCCTAGATGCCACATAAAAGGGCTGGGCATGGTAGTGCACATCTACAATCTCAGCCCTGGAGAGATGAAGGAAGGAGGATTGATGAGCTCCATGGGCAGACAATGTGGTGGACAAGTCAGTGAGAGACCCTGACTCAAAAAACAAGACGAGAGAGATGCCAGAGATGCACCAATGATCTCCACATGTGCACATACATGGTCATGTAGACAGACTACATATACACAAGCACACAGGTATGCACACATACACATCAGAGTGTATGATTGTTCTGGATGGGAATGTGGAGAATTGTGGGTAGATGACCTCTCAATGATCCTCGAAGGAGAGAGGTGTCATGCTAGTTACTGTTAATGATGAGCTTGACAGAGTCACCTGGGAGATGGGCTTCTATGTGTGCCCTCTTGATTCAGTTAACTGAGGTGGAAAGATCTGCCTACTGTGGAATCCTGAACTACAGAAATGGGAAATGAAATTGTGCAATAGCATGGCCCTGCCCACCCTCCACTTTCTGAATGTGGATGTGATTTGACCAGATGCTTCAAACTTTTTCCGTGTTGCCTTCCCCACTACGATGGTTTGGATCTTTGAACTTGGGGCCAGAGCAAACCCTTCCTCCATTCTCTTTCACCAGCATATTTTATCACAGCAATGGGAAAAGAACTGAGACAAGAGAACAGGGCGATGTCCATTCCCCAGGCCTGCCCCTGTGGCAAGAAGACTACTGGGAGCACAGTCTGCATGCCATGCTCTGCGCTTCCTCTAGACCTGCACATGTCAACTGGAAGACAATGACAGGCATCAAACCAGTTGCTGGATAAGAAATAACCAGAGACATGGACTAGGTGACCATTCTGGTTAGCATTATTTGTGAACACATATGCGGTATTCCCAGGGGCCACCAGAAATGTTTAATTAAAGGGCAATTTAAAAGGTGGCTGAAGCCATATCCTATGCAAGTGGGAAATGTGAGCCAGAAAAAAATTTAATTTTAACTGGTAACATGAACCTGTTTGTGCACAAAGGCTGACGAGGTCTGGTTGAACCTAGATGATGGTAAGAGGAAGGGAATGGGCTCTCTAGAGTATCTGGTACATTCTGGGCACTAAGGCTAATGCATCACTCTTCTTCATATGCATGAAGTGTGCGCACATGCGCGCGCACACACACACACACACACACACACACACACACACACACACACACACACACACAGTCTTTAAATCTTAACCCTCTGCAACATAATTTTTATTGGCCCTATGTTGTAGATGGTTTCTGCAAGATAATAACTTGCCAAGTTCACAAATCAAGGAGTAAGTGGAGCTCAGATTTGGGTAATGCTGCTGGGAAAACTAAGGAAGAAGAGAAAGTCAAAAGAGGAATAATGGGGTAGAAAAATGTGCAGTGTCTGGGAGCCTAGAACACTGTCTTCATTATTAACAACCTCTAAAGAGTGCAGGGCATTTGATACATGGCAGGTACTGTACCAATGACTTTAATGAGAGGTTAAATAACCTACCTAAGGTCACCCAATTGCTAAGTAGTAAACATGAACTTAATCCAGTCAACTGGCAGGCTATGCTTTTGGTCAGGCAAGGACCTCGGCTGTTTTTTTTTTCTTTTGGTGAGATTTAATTGACACATGGTTATGCACATTTTTTTTTCTCTATTTTGCCTGTGGCTGCCTTACTCCTTCAAGGGCAGAAATGAATGTCTATAACAAACAGACCTAAAGTACATATGTGTGCATGTGGTATATGTACTTGTCTGTGCATGGTGTATGCACATTTGTGGGGGGCATATGTAGATGTTTGTGTGTGGATAAACACCAGAAGAAGAAATACCCTGTCCCACTCCACCACTTTCCATCTTATTCCCTTGAGGTGGAGTCTGTTTTTGATCCTTATGTTAGGTTACAATCTAGCCAACCTTTAGCTTGCCTCCTGTTTCTGTCCCTCACTGCACAGGGGTCACAAGTGGGTGGGTGGCTATGCCTGGTTTTTAAGGTATATTCTGAGATCTGAACTGAGATCTTTATGCTTGCTTGTTCTCCATGTGTTCTTATCCACTGGGTCATCTATTCTGTTCCCTGGTTTTTATGTGGGAACTTAGGATCTAAACGCAGGTCCTTGCTTTACTGACTGAGCCATCTCTACATTGAGTCCTGCCATTCCCCAAGTGAATTTCCAACAAGTGCACATGCTGATTCCTTTATGGTTCTGTCTATGGCTATTTGAGCCCAACAAGGACAGAGCTGAGAACTTATGGCAGGGAAATATTTATTATCTAAAATATGTGTTATCTTTAAGAAAAAACCCACAACCCGTTCTTTTGACCTCTCTATTATCCACTGACCTAATTCCAAAATCCCATGGCAGTACATGAATGGGAAAAGCCAGAAGGGTAGCAAGATGCCACCAGATGGTAACCAGTCTATAACAAAATGCCAGCACCCAAGCACTAGGACTCTAAATTTTCAGATCTGTTCTATGTGGGGGGAGACAATTTGGCTGTGGTTTGCACCTTTAACAAGTGGCATCTCCTGGGGGGTGGTCAGGTCACGGGCTCACTGCCTTTGTAAAGGATTAAGGCAACTCTAAAGGAACCTTAGTTATAGTGAGTGGTTATAGGAACGGGAACCCTGGATCTCATATCCTTCCAGTTTTGTAACTATCTGGCCATGTAATCTCTGATGCATGGCTTCCCTTCGCCGTGGTGCTGCTCTGTCCATCCTTGAGGGCCTCAGAAGAGGTCAACAAGAAGGCCAGACCCAATATTGGACTTTCAGCCTAAAACTATGAGCCAGATAACTTTTTTTTTTTCTTTAAAAAGTATCGAGCCTCAGGTATTTGTTATAGCAACAGAAGATGGAGTAAGACATGGTCAGTTTTCCAAGATGATGGGAGGCTCTGGCTGTGTGCTAGAGAGAGACTGAGATTCAACATGAACCCTACAATATAGGGAATGACCAGGAAGGTGTCAGCTGATGGGTATCAAGGGAAACTATGACCCTTATAGAGAAGTTATTAATGACCCTTATAGAGAAGTGAAAAACAGAAATGGTGATTTGAAAACAGAAGACTAAGCCATGGCAGCGGCAGTGGCAGGGGGTGGGGGTGGGGAGTCCACAGGGAAGACATCCTCTGTAAGGGACCTAGGCTCCCTGTGATGTAGCCTCTCTCCTTCCCTTCTGTACCTTTGTTGGGCACTCTGGCCCTACCCGTTAGACTCTCTAGCACCAGGCCCTTACCTGTGTAGTCAATAACGAAGCCGGCATTGCTCACAGATGCATCACTGCGAAAGGCAAGGAAGAGGCTGTTGCTGCTGCTTTCAATGCGGCTTGGGAGCTGTGAGCCATAGAAGCTTCCTATGAGAGGGCTGAGAGAGTCCCGTCCATCATAGATGTGAAGAAAATCATAGCCAGGCTCCAAGTTAAATCTGGAGAACAAAAACAGCCCATCCCCACCCCAGTAAGGTCAAAGGCTTTCGCTGGGGCCTCCCAGAAAGCAAACCCATCATCCCATGGGACCTGCCCCTGAAGTCTGAAGAGGATGAGGCCCTGGTGACTTTCTAGTTAGGAAGATGATACTAAATGTGGTTTAGGGCACAGGTGGCAGGTTCTAGCCAGTGAGTGTTCTCAGTTCTGTAGCCAAAGACCTCAGGCCTTGCTTGTGCAGGAGGGAAAGCTAGTTGCCAACTCCAGATGTGAAGGGGTAAAACTGGAGGATCTGAACCCAGAGCTTTTATCGGACCCAGACGCTCTGCTGTCATGCTAGTTTGCACTGACTTTCACAAGAGCACAAAGCTACCCAGGGAACCATCTCCATCAGGGACCTGCCACCAATGAAAACCCTAGTCCCCCACCCCCATCTCATGCCAGCCATGGAACTATTCAGTATATGTCACCTCTTGTGTCCTAGCATCACTTTAAATGTCTCTCTCTGAGCTACCCTGCCCCAAGTGTGGGATGAAAAGCCATCCTTAAAAAATGGTTCTCACTCTAGCAAATTGGGAACTGGAGTCCATGGACATAATTTATCCCCCTAGGGTGCCTAGCAGGAGCATCTAAGCTTTTGATAATATGATGTAATTGTCATCTACAAATGTGTCAGGCCACATTTGTAACTATTGTGGGACACCTGAGGTCTACAGGCTGCAGGCTGGACACACCTGCCTAGAGTGGAAAATGACAGATACAGAGAAGTGTGGTGTTAGCATTCCTCATGCCCCGTTGGGGTGTTGTGTTAACTGGTTCCCCATCCTTGGAACTCCGTGGGGTCTGTCTGATAGCTCTTAATGTGGAGCAGCTCACTGATGCATGATTCTGCTTTCAAGCATGTCCAATAAAGGCAATTTATACTAAGTCAAGTGTAAAGAGATGAAAATAATAGAGAAGTAAATGTGTTTTCAGAAAACAGATTCCTGACACAAAGGCACTCATGCCCAGGAACCAGTGGGGACACTGGGATGTACCCTTTGGATGGACTGCGGATGAAGTGGCCCTTTTACCATACAAGTGGCATTGAGAGGGGGGCCTCAATCAGACTCCAACAGAGAGGGTGAGGTAAGTAGGGAAACAGAGCGGGAGTCTAGGAAGCAGATGTGTGTCCTCTATCCATGGACTCTTCCCACACTGATGTTGACTGCAAGACTGTCTCCTGTTTCTGGGTGACATGTCTTCTTGCCCTGGAAACTACCCATTCTTTCAAAAGTCTTCAGGGAAAGGCTCTGGCTGAGTCTGCCTTGGTCATGAATTGTGGATTGACCTCATATTTATTTTTCCCCAAATTTGAGACAGTTTCACATTGTGGCCCAGACTGACCTTGGGCTCTTGACCTTGCTATACTTCAGAGCTGGGGATACAGGCATGAGCCACCACATGCCAGTGGAACCAGCATTTTTCTTCCTGTACCTATCCCTACTTTCTTCATGTCATTTATTTGAGCCCTCTCCAGATGTGTCTGGTGTCAAGGATGGGGGCATGATAGATACCCATGCCTTGCCTTCCAGAAGCAGCTGATGGGAAGAGGCAGTGATGGTCTGCCAGTGTAATGTTCACTACGTTGGTAGATTGTCATGTGCTGCTTTAGCTCACGAATAAGCTGACTCTCAAAGTGGGGCTGCATCCCCCACTCCCACATTTCAGATCCCGGTGTCCCCTCCAAGCCCCTTATCCAGGAATGAGCGGCCTTCCCCTAACTCTGTGATGGGGTGGGCAAAACAGCTCGAGAGTAAAATCCCAGGGAGTAAAAACACTGTGTCCTTGATAATCACTAGAAGTTGAGCCATTTTCAATGGAAGCCACTATTGTTTATCCCATGTTGCAAAAGTTCCTACAGTAGGAAAGAGAAAGCAGAAGTCTGTCCACATGGGATGCTCATCCATGGGCAAAAGCTCACAGCCATAGGATGCTCTTCCATGGGCAAAAGCTCACAGACATGGGATGCTCATCCATGGGCAAAAGCTCACTTGGAACTCCAGCTGCCTCAGCTTGCTCAGTTGGTTTCTGTTGGATGCTGTGGGTGTCTTATTTGAAGATGCTATCACTATTTGTTGCCCTTTCTTCTTTCATTTGAATAATACCTTACTACAAGGGGCACTCTGCTCTGTCTGGGACAGACTTTGCTGGGAACTCCAGCTAGCTGCCTTAAATGGGTTTCCCAGTTGATTTCTGCTGGATGCTTTGAGTGCCTGACTTGGTGACAGTTTGCTCGCTCACTCGTTATTTATTCTTTTACATTGGCTTGCTGTAAGGTTAATAAACTTAGTCATTCAAAACCAAAAGCATGCCACAGTAGGTCACTCTCCTGATTGTACAGAATGGCCAGTAGTGTGTAATATAAGGTCCATAATAATACATACAGTCTCCAGGGAGGGAATCACTCAGGCTTTCATGGTGGTCCAGCCTGAGATTATTCTGGGGAAGATGACTCTCAGGGAAAAAAGTAAGTCACTGGCAGGCAGAAGCAGGGGTGAGGCTGCAGGGCATGGGAGAGTTTTTGAGTTCAAGAAACCACTTGTGTTTCAGTCTGGCTGGAGCCCAGGGCACAGGATGGATGGTGGCTTGCTTGGAGAGGAGTGTGTGTGTGCCAGATTGTAGGAGCCAAACTCAGAAACTCGCTCTGATGTACAAGCAGGATAGATTTAGTAAAGGATGAAAAAATAAGGGGCCCATTTGTTTCTTTGCTTTTAAGTTGCCTGTAAGAAAGAGTACCTTGAAAGGCTAAATGGAACAGAGGGGTCAAATGAAGACTAGGATATCACTGTGATGCAAGATAAAGGCTCAAGCCAGGCGTGAGTAGGAGGAAGACACGTGGGAGTTTGCTGACATGTGCACATACATATGGTGGTCATCTTAGGGCATTGTTCCTCAAAGGGTGGTTTTTGAGACAGAGTTCCTCATTAGCCTGGAGCTTGCCAAGCAGACTAGGCTGGGAGCCCCAGGGAGCTGCCTATCTCTGCTTCTCCTGTGCTGGGATTGCAAGCATGTGCCATCATGCCCAGCCTTTTAAATTAAGAGCCTTAGGCTTGTCTGGCAAACGCTGACTGGGCCATCTCCCCAGCCCATGCTGAAGATTTTGTTTTGTTTCGGCTATTTTGTTTTAATCAGAAATGTTCCTAATGGCACTGCTGGGGCAGCGGCCAGGCTTTAGTGGCCCCGGGGTGCCCCTGGATGGAGGAAGCAGGGAGGAGATAGGGCAGATCTATGGACACTGGCTTGTGAATGGATGGGGGTGGGAGTGCACGGGTTAGGTGGAAAGGTCATGAAGACCTGCAAGGCCTCAGGATGGAGGGAGACACTGGAGAGAGGGCATGCAGTGGGGTACAGGAAAGGGGACCCAGGTGGGGCTCTTTTCTGACTTTAGTGGCTTCAGAAGTGTAAGAGAAAGAATGTTAGCTGCTTCAGGAACTATCACAAGGACTCTGTAGACACAGGGCCAATGGTCCAGAGAAGACAGCCAATGCTGACACTGGACAGCCCCATGCATCTCTGTCTCCGTCTCTATCACTCCTATCCTTGAAACTGAGAACTCTGTCACACACCTGTGTGTACTCACCTGAACACCCAGGTCCTCAGCCCCCTAGGCGTCTCAAAACCCTTGGTCTCCCACCCTGGGAAGGATACATACATGTTAAATACCAGGGCGATGACGTAGTCTGGAGAGACCGTCACTTTCCAGTCACACTCCTTGCCTGGTGGGTACGGTTCTGGGTAGTTTGGTGACAGGATGACTCCTGATGGTCCAGTTAGGTCTCCCCCACAAGGAGCTGAGGAGAGAAGAAGGTGAGGGCAAGGTTGTCCCCTTTACACGGTCCCTTAAAAATAGGTCATTTCATACTATGTACATTTATCCTCAATAAATAATAACACTGTCATTACTGTTATTGAGACAGGGCCTTGTGTAGGCTATGTTGGTTTCTAATTTGCCACGTATTAAAGGATGATTTTCAATTCCTGATTTTCTTGCTTCTACCTCCCAGGTGCAAACCACCAAGTACACCAAACCTGATTTGACATGATGCCGGAGATTGTGCGTGCTAGGCAATCGCTCTACCAACTAAGCTGCATCCAGTTCTCAATGAATTATTTTTAATAAATACCTGGCTCTTCCTGACTGTGGCCTTAGGGACATTACCTAACCTCGCTGGGCCTGCATATTCCCATTTGTGGTAAAGAGAGGTGATGTTTCCCTTAGGGCAGGGAGTGTCTATGATGCTTAGTGGAGGGGTTTCATGGTTAAAATGGTGTCATTTTTGTCTGTCAGGCATATGAACTATTTGGCATCTTCCCACTGTCTTGTGTCCAGAATTCAGGAGAGTCTCATGGGTATTCACGGTATCTTCCGTGATACAGGCTATCATAGGAAGCAGAAAACACCATCACGACTGCCTGCCAAGCACTGCTGGTCTCCTTGGCTGCCAGTTCTGCTGGCATCTACTTGGAGCCAGATGCCTTCTAGCCTCTCAAACTCCTTGCCTAAGGATGAGTATGCACCTCATCAGGACCAGTGTGCTACAATCCCCAAAGAGTCCACAGTGTCCAGGGCTGATGGGCTTTTCAACAGATGGGAGAAGGCGGCGGCCAGGGATCCACGGAGCTACTTTCCAAGGGGGCTTTATTCAATCTCTGCAGGTCCCAGGAAGCTCCCTGCATCCTGGCCAGAGATATGATACAGGGTGCTGAGTAGAGCAGATGTTAGGAGCATAAGGAGTCAAGAGCAGGAAGCTGGTGGGGACTGGTTGATGGCTTCAATTGAAAACCAAGGGCACTACCAAAGTCGGTAATGGATAGCAGGCCTGTTAGAGTGCAGGGAGATGGACGAGGTGACCGGAAAACCCAAGAGAGGCTCCTGGTTTGTACCAGAATGGAGCTGTAGCGCTGCTTAACAAACTGCTGAATTGGTCAGCTCCCACAAGAGTGCCTGAAAAAGGCAAAGTCCCCAGTCAGGCCACAGAGGCCTTAGAATGGCTGAATGTTAGCCGGGAGGACTCACTTAGAAGGTGTCTTCTCCATGGAAAGGCACATCCTATGAACCATGTTGGGTCCAGAAACACTTGAGCAGGACATGTCACCTCAGATGGAGTGTTCACTCACTCAGTCTTATTGACAGTTTGTTCAGGGAGGTTGGGAGTGATGATGGAGGGTACCCTCTGGATTATACACAAAGAGGAAACTGAGGCCCAGAGAGGTGAAGCCTTGTCATTCTAAGACTCAAGCCTGCACTTCCTGGCTCCACAGTCTGCCTCCTCCTCTGAAGGAGTATGGGAGATCCTCCAAGCTGCTGGTGGCCCTGGGGGAGAATAGTGTTGCCTTCTACAGGCCCCCAGGAGAAGCACTGGCACGGATTTTTCCTAGCTGACCACCTTGTTTTCTTTCTTTTACTGATCTTTCACCTGAGCACAGGGGTGGGCAGGGGCTGGCTGGGGACAGATGAGGGACACAGTGGAACTCAGTAAGCTACGATGCCAAGTTGGGGTGGGAACCAGCTGCTGATAGCTCTGGATGCTTGGAGTGAGAGTGGTGAAAGGCCATCGGTCTGGTGTCACACAGTCCTGGGGACAGAAATATGACAGGGTTGCTCTTTAGCTGTGTGAATTTGGACATGTTCTCCCCTTCTCTGAGTCTCCGGTTCCTTATTTCTAATGATGATGGTGGTGGTGGTGGTTTCTACTTTACAGTGTTGAGCGGGCATGCTTCTAAGTGCAGGACAGATACTACCCATTTCCTGTTTTACAGGTAAAGGAAATAAAGGCACAGAAAGTTCGAGTCACTTGTGTGAGGTCACCCAGCTGGTTTTGGTGAAGCCAGACTTGAACTCAGGAAGTCAGAATGCAGAACCAGAGCTCTAGGCTCATGTGCTGATTTCACTGTGATCATGGCTAGCCTGGTATTGTCACAGATGATGCCTGACAAATATTTGCTTCCTTTCTTTGTTTCTCTCCTGTACGGCAGGGCCACGAAGGCTAGCTAACTCCATTCCTGGCAGACTGCCAAGGAGCTGGAAATGAGGGGCTTATCCCTGGGACTTCCAATCTGTTTGTGAGAAGAGGCAAAGGCATTTATTCTGCAGCCCGAGGAAACACTCCCTGAGGCTGCGTGTGGAAGAATGTGAAATGAAAGCTGAATTAACCTCACTGCCCTGCTCTGTGCCCGTCAGCTCAGCCCAGTCCAGCTCAGCACAGACCTTCTCTGGGGCATGCTGGTGCAGGACTTAACTTTTCTGGGAAGTACACTAGAGGGCCATACCTTTAGGGGCAGAGGACTTCAAAAGGGGCCATGGAGGCCTCTGGATGCTTCCCTGAAGAGCCTCCCCTCCTCCCTGCAGCAATGAGATTTCAGCTCAAAGGAAAGGAAGGGACCCCATGATTTGAAATAGGAAACAAAGGGAATTGGGAGCAGAAAGAAGGCAACATTTGATGAGATGAGGCCTAGGTGTGTGGCTACTCTACACTGCCCCAAGGGAAATATGAATTTTCCCTCCAAGGGGAGGACTCAGGCTGAGTTGAGCGATTTCCCTGAGGCCACTGAGCCAGTGGATGGAAGATCCTCACCTGCACGTGGTCCAATCATGCCTGCAAGCCTGTTCCCAACACCGACCTGGCTCCAGGGCCCTCTTTGGTCAGTGAATGCAGCTAACTCCATTTCCACCAAGGGAAGTTATTCAGTATCTCGCTTTCAGCACCAGGTCCCAGAGCCGAGACAGGTAAAGGTAAGGCCCCAGGTAACAGGATGGCACTCCCACAGAACCTTCCAGTGTGAGCCCCATTGGGAGAGGTCACAAAATGTCCCCTGAAGCTCTCTCCAGCAGGGATGGAGCATGGGTGTTGGGAAATGAGAGTTTTTGTGCTCAGCCTGGTGTGGGTGGGAATCTTGGCTCTTGTGCTTCTTAGCATTGCAATTTGGGACAAGATATCCAAATTTGTCTATTTCAGTTTCTGTAGCTATAATAAGGGAATGGTGCTAAATTCAGAGAGCTGAAGGGAAAAGCTAAACAGGGTTATCTGAGCGAGTGTCTAGTGTGAGCCCGATACATTTGCAGACTCAGTAGCCATGGGTTCTCTACTCTTCTTAGTCCACCTGCCACCCACACACCATGGGCACAGGGGACAATTGAATTTATCATTTCACCCAGGGGGAAAAAGAACCACAAATATGTGAGCACCCGGGGTGAGTGGGCACCCGGGGCGTGTGGGCACCCGGGGCGTGTGGGCACCCGGGGCGAGTGAACACCCGGGGGTTGGCTTCTCTCTTTCTGCCTTTCCTTCTACCTCTCCCTTCAAGTCTTCGCACCCACCTGTCTCAGGTAGCTGGGGGCAGGATTATGGAGCCCCCTTCCTTTCTAAGCAATGTGACCTTGAACCTTTTTTTTTTTTTTTTAAGAGTTTTTATCTGTCAAATGGAGAGATTTTTAAGACAAAGGGCAGCTCTCAGGAACCCGAGCCTAGCCAGTCAGCAATTCCTTAGGAGAGGGACACACAGTGCCTTTCCTTTTGCCTCTGGAATCTGCTCACTATCTTCTGTCCTACCTATCCAACCTAGACAGATGGGCCAGAGGGAAAGGGACAGGCCTGCCTGGCTCACAACTTTCTGAGATAACTTTTGAAAGTGCAACATTGGTAGTGGTGTGTGTGTGTGTGTGTGTGTGTGTGTGTGTGTGTGTGTGTGTGTGTGTGTTATACCTTTCAATGTGGTGGGAAAGCTGGAGAACTAGGTTTATTCTACCATTCTTCTGTTCTAAAACTCCTGGCCCAGGCTCAAAGGCAGTGCCCCCCTGTGGGGAGGAGCCTGGTGCCCACAATCCCAAGGCTGGAGAAAAGAGCAGAAGCCTACAGCTGCTCTGTACCGATGCATGTGGGTGGGCTGGGCTGCCAGAAGAATCTGTTCTCGATCTTTACACAGCTGATCTCCGCGCTTCCCTGCAGTGCGTAGCCTGGGTCACACTGGAACACTGTGGAGTCACCAGCTTCCCAGCTGTTGCCACTCCGACTTCCATTCTGTGGGACTCCAGGGTCATTGCAGGATGTTGCTGTGGACACTGAGGCAAGAAAACAGAAGAGGGGGTGGGGCTGATTTAGTGTCTATCATCAGCCAGACTCACAGCTCAGCAGCAGAGCTGACCATCCCTGCCCTTGCTAGCAACCACCACTGTCACCTCCCTACTGCTGTCATCAGCTGTAGCAACACCACCATCTTTCCTGGCCCTCCTTTCATGGCCTTCACCACAGTGTACTGTCATCGCATCCACCAGTGTGATCCATTGACATCACCGTGACCGTTGGACCAATACCTCACTGTGACCATCATTCATCTAGCACAGTGGTTCTCAACCTGTGGGTCTGGACCCCTCACAGGGGTCACATATCAGATATTTACATTATGATTCATAATGGGAGAATAATTACAGTTATGAAGTAGCAATGAAAATAACTTTGTGGTCGGGGGACACCACAACATGAGGAACTATATTAAAGGGTTGCAGCATTAGGAAAGTTGAGAACCACTGCTCTAGCAGGAGGTGTAATTTTTAAGCCTGGTTGTACAATTATGATGGCAGAAGTGAATTCTGTTTATAAATACAACCTCTGTTACACAGACAAAGCTTTGCTATCTCATTTCAACACCGTGGATCTAAGCCGAAGGGTTTGGGAAGGATTTAAAGCTGGCCTGCTGAGGTGCAGAGTAGTTTCCCACAAGGGACACCGGGAATCTGCTGTGGTCAGGCCTCTCCTTATGTAAAACTACACATGGCCCCTTTAGACCTCTACCACATTTAGGGAAACATCAGCTATTTGTGGCCAGTGGCAGAACAGAGCTCAAAATCAACCTAAGCAGCTCAGCTGCATTAAAAAGTCAGAGGGGGCAGGACAGATGACTTGGTGGTGACAGCCTGAAGGCCAGACATCCCTTGGAAAAGCTGTGTGGTCATGGCAGCTGGCCTGTGGTCCCAGCACTTGGGAAGTAGACTGGAGGGATCCCAGAAACAAGCTGGCTAGCTACACTGACTGAATTAGGGAGCCTTGGGTGCAGCATTCTCAGTTAAAAAAAAAAAACATAGCATGAGCCAGGAAGACACATGTGGTGGTTTGAATAGGTATGGTCCCCATAGACTCTTGTTTGAATGTCTGGCCATAGGGAGTGGGGCTATTAGGAGGTGTGGCCTTGTTGGAGGAAGTGAGTCCCTGTGGAGGCAGGCTTTGAAGTCTCATATATGCTCAAGCCACGCCCACTGTGACAATTCACTTCCTGTTGCCTGCAGGTAGAACTCTCAGCTGCCTCTCCAGCACCACGACTGCCTGCATCCCACTGTGCTTCCCATTGTGATGATGATGGACTATACCTCTGAAACTGTAAACCAGTTCCAATTAAATGTTTTCCTTTAAAAGAGTTGCCATGGTCATGGTGTCTCTCACAGCAATAGAAATCCTAAGACGACATCCAACATACCAAGCAAGACATGCACTTGCATCCATATATAAGAACATGCATTTACACATACATGACACACACATACATATACATACAACAAAAACAAAACCCAACCCCCCGAAAAATACAACAAACAAACAAACAAACAAACAAAGGCTCTGGTACTTACCAGAGTCTAAAGGGAGTAGTGTTTATAAAGTAAGCAGCGAATTTAAGGGTAGAAGGAAGGAATAAACTAATAAAGGAATGAGGGAGTAAGTGGGCAAATGTGGCCCAGGAAAATGCAGCAGAGGTGGCATAACAGAGGGCAGAGAAAGAACTCTGAAGCAGCCAGCATGCCCCAGGTGCCTCCCCGCCCAAAGCAGATGGCAGGTCCTATCCTTGCAGCACCTCTGCAGACCCCAGGGGCAGGACTCTTCTGGAGGTCCTGTGATTTACTTACAGCTCCCTACCCCACAACTGGGAACTTTTATTCTATATTCAAACAAAAGAGCCTGCTTTGGTCTGGAATACACAATTCACATTGGCTTTTACACTGAATGCACGAAGCCTCAAATAGATTCTTGACTGGCTATGCCTTCTGTTTGGTATCGGGAGCACTCCAGTAGAAAGGACCAAGGAGTGGCAGCCTAGGGAACTTGTCACCAATGTTACTCAATACAAGATCTGGGATGCACTTGACAAACTACATAGCCCATAGGCAAATTCGCCTCTGTACTTTTTTCCACAAATAAAGTTTTATTGAAACACAATGGTTACTTGTTTACATGGCATCCACTCCTGCTTTCGTGCCTTGAAGGGAGACAGCAAATTGCAACAAGAAGCCACATGGACCCCAAAAGCTGAAGGACTGTAGTCTTTGACAGAAAACACTACCGAAGCCTGCTGTATGGTGTCCTATCTTCCTTCTTTCTTTTTTTCCTTTTATGTCTCCCTCTCTTTGCTGCTTTATTCATTTGTTCCTTCTTCCCTCCTCCTTTTCCACCCTACCCTCCCCCTTTTGCAAAAATTATCTGGGAGTCAAACCTCGGGCCTCTTCATGCCAGGCAAGTACTTTGCCACCGTTCTGTTTTGAACATTTAAAATTTTTAGTCAAGAGCTCACTGAGTTGTGTGGCTGATCCTTGAACTGGTTCTCTTACTGCCTCTGCTTCTTGGGTGCTAGGATTACAGCCATGTGCTGCCATGCCCAGGTGGCATCCTATCTGGAGCCCCATCTTCTGAGGATGCACCATCACCATGTTCCAGCCATGCTCCTTGCAATCTTCACCCCCTCCACTTCCTCTTTATAGGACCTGGCATACTGCTGGTCCTTCTGTCTGGAATGACCCTATAGCAGGTCTTTTGTGGCAGCTCCATGTTGACATTCTGTATCTCCCTATTTATCTACAAAACTTTTCAGACAGGCTTCCTTCGTCCCCTTTTCTGTGTTCATCCCTAGCTCTCCCCATCATTTTTATTAGGCTATCCTGTTCAGTTCTCATCCAGCACAATCTGTAACAATCTGACTAATATACTTGTTTGCTTCTTCCTTGTCTATCACTTGGGCATCTCTCTGCCAACAGAGACAATTCTGCTCATCACTGTATCCCCAGGGTACTCAGTACTCAGCACACGGCAATGCTTAGTAAATATTTGCTGGATAAATGAATGAATGAAAGAACAGATCATTGCCGTTTGACACTCGCTGAACTTATTTAGAAAGTCAAATAAGAATCATCTTCTGCCTTCCCAATTAAAAACAGACTTAGTTTCCATCTCCAGGGTCACGGGTGCTGTACACATGTAAATGATTGCCTGGGGGAAAAAAAATCAGCTTGCAGTTCCGGCCACACTCTGAAAGGTTATTTATATGATAGGCAACAGAAATGCAAGGATTAAGCTCTCCATTTGGGAATTGGGTTTGGGTCCAGGCTCTGCTACTTAATAACTACATGGCCTTGTATGAGAAACCACACAGCCTGTGTGGTCCACATGAATTAATAACAGTGTCTATGGCATCATGTTTCTGTAAAAACTCTAAGAGATGACCTAGTGGAGAGCTTAGGGGCTGCCTGCTCTGTAGATGGTTCCTGGATTGGAGCAGCTTGCCAAAGCCTCCAGGGAAAGGCTAGATCCTCCAGGTACTGACAGGATGTTAGATGTTACACAGTCGTGTTTACTTAATAAAGCCAAGCTTGTGCTAATCATCCCTGGCATTTCTACCCAATCCCTCATCAAACATGCACTACCAAGTTCACGTGTGGTAAGCCATTTCCTCTCCCAGGGGGAGTTCTGGTATTTGCTAACTGATGACAGCAACAGGAAAGGTGACCTTTCTGAACCTTGGCTATGCCCAGAGCACTGCGGCCAGGTTGTCATGGCCTTTCCAGAGCCCAGGCTATATAGCTGGAATTACTTTGATCAGCATAAGATTGCCAAAGGAAGCCCTGAGGTTGGGAACCCCTCCGCTCACTTGTTCATGACATCATCCATTTGAACACCTGCTGCTTACATCTACTCCGGAGAGCCTGACAGGTCTGGCATGGCCTTTATATTTTAAGAATTATGCATGATGCCAAGGAGGTGCCACCGCAACAAGACAGGAGGACTGGCGTTGGCTGGCACTAGAGAAACAGGAGTGTGATGCTTAGGGCTACTAGAGACGGCAGCAACTTATTCCATTCAGGGAGATTAGATGTAGTGGCATCTGAGACCAACCCTGAAGGATGACTGACTGTTGCTAGCTGGGCAATGCACAATAAAGCTGTGTGTGAGGCTCAGCTGGAAGAGGATGCCTGCCTGGGGACCGTCCTGTGTGGCTACAATGAGAACACAAAGAAGGTCAGAGGATGCAAATCTGTGGGAGACTCATCTGGAATCGTGGGCTTTTTGTCGTTTTGTTTTAAGCCATCTCTGCCAGCTTGGGCATAGTCAGAAAATGCACGTGTGCTTTAATTATTCATGTTGTTCCTTCCCCGTGAGAGTGCCTGGAAGTCTCTTCCTCATTCTCCTCTCTATATGCTGGGAGCCTTCCATTGTTTCTATTGCTCATCCCAGTAGTTGCTAACGTTTGCTCCATGAGATGCCAGTCTCCCGAGAGGGCCTCAAAAGAAGTCATTCATGGTCAAATGCATTTGGAAAGTGTGACCTACCAGACATGTTTTGAATTTATGAGCGTGAGCATGCAAAATGCTCTTAGAAGCTGCATTTACGTTTTGGATAATCTGTTTAGGTTTGCCTCAACTGAGCTCCTTTCTAACATGACTGCATCTTCAACATTTGTGTTTTTCAGTACCAATTAATAATCCATAGAGCTTCAAGAATAGATTGGAAATGCCAGGCCAGAAGACTGCACATATGCTATGAGGACAAGTTACTAATTCCTCGTGTCCCTCAGGATCCTGGAGGGACTCAAATACATGATGCCCAAGTCCCCTGTGTGAAAATGGTGCAGTTCCTGCATATAACCCTATGGTCCCCTTGTGTATTTTAAACCATCTGTAGATTATGCAAATGCAATAATCTATGATATACAAGTAACTATTATCCTATGTTGATTGAGAATAACTATAAGAAAAAAGTCTCCACATTTTCAGTATAGATGCGATTTTTGGTTTGGGATTGGTTGAATCCATGGATACAGAACTTCATATACAGAGGATGGAAAGTGGGAGCTACCCAAAACTAGCTCCCCCACATTCTGGTAAATGCTCATCTCTACAGATGTCTATAGAAATGAGCTGGGAGTGGGATTTGACATCTTGCCACAGTCTCATGGCTACCTGGGGCTGACCTAGCTAGGAGGGAATGTGGAACAAAGCCACCTGTCTCACAATCACACAAAAACCCCACCTTGTACAGTGGACTGAGGGGATGGTAATGATGACAGTCACCATATAATAAGCCTTGGCACAAACAAGGGTGAGCCTGTTGCCCAGTAAGTTGAGAGACAGAGAGATACTGAGTTCTGGGCAGATTAGTCAACGTAGGACCTGGGCACTTGAGCGCTGCCCCTTTGGGGTAGCTCTTTGTCATGCGTCTCTGTAACTGGCCATGTCATGCACACTTAACTAAATCGAGATCACTAAGACTCATGCTTGGCTTCCAGTCCTCTCTAAGACCTGAACTCAAAAAAAACAAAAAAACAAAAAAACAAAAAAACGAAGCATGGATCACATGGTGTCAGCACTTTGAGAACCACATCCCACACCTTTCTTCATCACATCCCTCCATTCACCTCATGGCATTGACCATTCGATCCTTCAGGCACTTTCTTTTCCTGAGTTACTTCTATCCATTCTTCAGGCATGAGTGTGGATAACACATTTTCTAGAACATTTTCCTTGATGCGCATGGTAATCTCAGCAGTAAGGATTTCTCCACTCATACACTTCTCAGAACCTGAGTGTCTCGAATTCTGTCTGTACTCTCTACCCCAGCAAGAAGCTCCACATGCATGGAAATGCTTTTGTGTGCACTGAGGAGCACATACACGTGCTCGTGTGTGTGTGTGTGTGTGTGTGTGTGTGTGTGTGTGTGTGTGTGTGTGTGTACATGTGGAGGTCAAAGGCTAATATCTAGCATTGTGAATTATTTCTGAGAAGCTGTCCATTTTTTTTTAAGGCAGAGTCTCTCATTGTCTTGAAACTAGTCTAGACTAGCTGGCCAGTGTGTCCCAGGTACCCAGATTGGGTGACAAGTGTATGCTTTGCTATTTTACCTGACTTTTTTTTTTTTTTTTTTTTTTTTTAACAGATTCTGGGGCTCAAACTTGTCTTCATGCCTGTGTGATAAGCACTTTACTGCCTAAGCAGTTTTCTTGGCTCCTCCGCACAGATATTTGAATAAACCATGAACCAGATACAAGGATGGAGAGGTGGGAGGGAGGAGAGGCTTAACGGCACTGACAGTGGGCAAACACGCACCTGAGAACTGAATGGCAAAGCCCTGCTTGCTGGTGAAGAAATCCGTGCTGAACTGTAGAACCACTGAGTTGAAGGTGCTGTGCAGGTCCTTGGGCAGCATCGGGCCACTCAGCTCCTTGAGGAGAACCCCGCTTTCCACAGGCCCATCCCAGACACGGAGCACGTCATGGACCTCCTCTGTGTCAAACACGAGGAAATGGAGCCTGGACAGACAAGAGACAGGGGTCACTCCAGGATCTACGGCTTTCTTCCCCCAAACTTGCAGTCAGGAGACATCAGCATCTAGGAAGATTGACAGGGAGTTGGAGCGGCATCATTTGGAAGCACACTCATGCTTCCAGCTGGCTGGCTCCATCCCCTGGGGCCACTAGCGGTGGGGACAAGGGTGCGAGGGTGTGGATTTTGTGCATATTGGCATAGCCACACTTCATCCTTCCTCTTCACTCTCTACAGACCAAGTCCCTGACTATAAATCTGTATAGCTCTAGATTGAGAGGGGATTGGGGCAAGAAAGGGTATGGATTCTTTTAAAAAGTCAAGAAGGTTGGTGAGATAAGCGTAGTAGATAAAGGTGCTTGCCCCCATGTCCAAAGACCTGAGTTTCATCTCTGGGACTGGTTAGTGGATGTAGATTCTCCTCTGACGTCTGCATATGTGCCATGGTGCTCGCACACACACACACACACACACACACACACACACACACACACACACACACACACATTTTTTTTAAGACTCAGGCAAAGAGAACTGTGGGGTATCTCAGAGGCTGACCTGTGGTGATCAACTGTTTATGATTTATTAAAGCCACTGGAGATCCAAATAGCAAAGCAGCCACAATAGTTAGCTATAGAAACCAGGTGGCTATGGTACCCACCTTTGATCCCACCACTTGGGAGGCAGCAGCAGATAGATCTCTGTTAGATCAAGGCCACACTGAGCTACACCAAATTGATCCAGTCCTAAAGAGAAACAGCTCAGACAGAGATGATCTCAGCACTTGGGATCACACGCCTTTAATCCCAGCAGTAGGGAGAGATAAAAATCAAAGGGTCATGTGCAGACTAATTCTCCAGACACACTGAGGAGAGGCAGCAGTCTGAGGCTTGGTGAGAGCTTGTGGAGACAGGATCAACCCTTTCAGGCTGAGGTAGAGATAAGAGCTAGTGACTTGGCTGCTTTGCTTTTCTGTTCTTCGGCTTGAAGCTTGAACTCAATACCTGTCTCCGGGTCTTTTATTTATCATGCTACACTGACCAGCTGCAGGAGATCTAGGTTATGCCTATATCTGGGTTTCTTAGAGCAGAATGCTGAATCTGCTAGCTACGGATACACTTGGCTTAGTGAATCCCTGCAAAGTGGTGAAACCACACAGGGGCCTCTGTCTGTTTGAGGGCACACACCACACCAGACTCTTAGAGCCTGGTAGGAAGCTCAAGTCATCCCAGACAAAAAGGGGGTTGAGCAGCTGAGGTTACTATGGCTACAAACCTGGGTGGCATGACTCTGCATGAATCAATTTCCTTTTATTTGGCGATACACAGAGCACAGAGACTTCAGCAAAGCAGCAGAGATAATAAAGAAGATTCCTATAGACCCCCACTAACTTCCACCATCTATACCTGTGGCCTATTTGTCACAACTACAAAACCAACCCTGGTACGTTATTATTATGAATGAAAGCCCAGACTTCATATGGATGGCACTCCTTTCTACTGCCATCATTTTTCTCGTCAGTATTAATGCAACTGCTTTAAAATATGTCTTTTTAAATTATAAAAACGAGACGCATGCAAGGCAGAGAAGCAAACAGCATACAGATGCTTTGAAAATTTGAAGTCTCGCTCACACAATCAACCGACTCTCCAGAGTTTACCACTTACTATTATACATATCCTTCCAGACTTCTCTCAGTGTGCACATACACACATTGTTTCCCCCAACATGGGTTTGTATCTAACATAGCTTTCCTTCTCCCTTTTCTTATCCTCTTCCCCTTTTAGACAGACAGGCTTTGAACTCACTATGCAGCCAAGAATGACTTTGAACTCTGATCTTTCTGCCTTCACCTCTGCAGTGCTGGGAGGACCAGTGTGCACCACCCCACCCCGCTTTGTGTGGTCCTGGCATCGAACCCACGGCTCCATCCATGCTAGGAGAGAATTCTATCTACTGAGCTGCATCCCCAGCCCTGGTTTTAGGCCACTCTCTTTTTTCAATAGTTTACTATGGCCGTATATACTTACTTAATATTTTTCCATAGAAATGGATAATCTGTTTCCCAATTTTTCATCAAACTGCAAGGGACATGCTTGTATAGGTAGGACTTTTCCCATTCTGCCAGACTTGTAGAAATAATTTTGGGGGGCCAGGAAGTAGAAGAGCATCTAAGTTTTCCCCTAATAAATGTTGTTAGATTCCTTTTGTGTGGCTCTGTCAGTCTCAGCTCTCTCCAAACAGCATTGAGTTTTACTATTCTATGTAAACTCCACCTCTTCAACACCAGATATTACAGTGTTGCAAATATATTCTACATTAAAATACTCTCCCATCTGCTAGACCAAAATGGAACCTCACTGGCATTTTGAATTTAGATAATTTAGTATTTTACATAATGTTGAAAATCTCTGAATATAATTTAGGGACATTTTTATTTCTTCATATTCTTTTATCCATCTTAATTGGGCTACTTATCTGCAAAAATTCTGTTTGCATACCAAGCTCTTTATTTGTTATTTTTACCTAAATTGGCTCCTGTTGTGGGATATATTTTTCAATGCTAGTATTATCTCCTAGTGTCTGGTACCCTATTTTCACTTTAAATTTTGTTTATGGTATCTATATCAGTAGAGAAGTAACTCAAATATGTTAATCTTCTTCTTTAAGGATACAGGGTGTAATGTTATACCAGGGCAAACTTCTCTGCCATAATTAAAAATCCAAATTACAGGACTGGCAAGATGCTGAGTGGCTAGAGGTGCTTGCCATCAAGTGGGATGATCTGAGTTCAATCCCTGGGATTCACATGGTGGAGGCAGCCAAATTGTCCTCTATTCTCCATTAGCATGCTGCTGCACGTGTACAGATATGCAACCAAGAAGAAATAAACGCAGGACTTAAAAAAATTACTTAAAGGGATGGAAGGATGATAAGAGCCAGAAGGCGAATGACAGCGTGCTGAGAAAGAGTAACCACTTTAGGGACAGAACACGTGGAGGACCTCTCAGAGAGGGTGACATTTAAGCAAGACGGCAGGCTCAGAAGGAGCTGGCCACAGCAGGGCAGGCCAGGTTAAGAGGTGGTAGGCAGCATCCCTCAGATAAAGGGCAGCATATACAAAGGTCCCGAGTGGGAAGCTACCCCAGGGCATCTGGGCAGCAGAAAGGTCGGAAGGGCTTTGAAATGGCAGGCAGGGGCCAGGCCTGCTGAGATGCTTTGGGTTGGCGGGGGTGCTTGGATTTTATTGCACTGGCTAAGGGAAGTTGCTGAAGAATTCCAAGCTGAGGCCTGACAGGGTCTGGTTTGGGATTGAAGACCATTATTGCTGTACCCACTAGAACAGGTAGATACAAGCAAGAGTAAATGTAGGGGACTTAGCTGGGCACCAGCAGGGACCCCTCTTATGGTGGAACTTGATGAGAGTCAGTGAAGACTGACTTGCCAAGTCACACTCTTGGTGAAGACGTTTCTCATGTTGTAGAGATCAAAGTCTGTAGGTGCTGGATGGAACGTCTGATGGATAGCGATCAGTGTAGGCCCCCAAACTTGGCTTATCTGGGCTGCCTCCTGCAGGTGAGTGGTGAAGATTGGCATGGGTTTAAAGATGGCATCTGTGCTGTGATCCCAGGTGATGAGGTACTGAGATGATGAGGTATCTCGTCCTGGGGATGCCTTGATCATACACAAGTGCCTGGGGCCATAGACATAGAACAGGCTGTCTCTCGGGAAGAGGAATGGGGCATATTGTGCATAAACCTCTTCATTTGGAGATTCCAGGGTGTGCAGAGCTGTGTCTGCCTTGGAGCCTGCTGCTTACGGAAGGAGACATGGCAGAACACAGTAATGTATCTGAGTGGTTTTGAAAGAGTGGTGAGTACAAGGCACTATTGAAATAACAAAAGGAGAAAGAACACTAAGCTTTTGCAGGCCATCTCCTACTTGCTGATTGCTTTGTGTGTGTTTCCAACATCCTCCTGGGAAGATGATGGGTTAGAGCTTCAATTTGTCATTTTGCAAAGGCGGCAGTGAAGTTCCAAGGGGTTCATGTAGGTGACTGAACAGACAGCAAGGAAGGGCCAGAAACCTATGTTGAAACCCTGTCTTCCTGGGCCAGCATGCAAAGCCCTATCTTTGACTTCATCTTCTAGCTCCCAGATGCAAACAAGCTTCAAGGAGGAGGTTTCTTTGAAGCAATGTTGGAGGAAGAAATGAGACAGACCAAGGGGTCGCCAAGAAGACAGTGCAGCTTATACAGATGCAATCAATAAAGGGGAAGAAAAGTCAGAGGTCTCTCTGGGTCCAGGCTCCTTCTCACCCTGTCACTCTCCACCCTAGGGCTGGGGAGATTTCCAAGCCACACATCTGACCCCATCTGTTGCAGATCTCTATGCCAACCACAGCGTGCATCTAAATAGCCAGGAGGATTCTGGAATGCCATTGCAGGAACCTCCTCAACCCCTCCTCGCCTTAGGGCTGTTCCCAGGCGAACCCTTCTAGAATTCCTCAGTGCTCTTGGGCCAGAGGAGATCTGAACACATCCGGCTTCTAGGACACAGCTCGCTCAGTTGGCCTGTCTGTGTCCACTGAACAATGGAAAGACATGCCAACATGAGGAAGAGAGAAAGCCAAACGTAGCACCTGAGCTGTTGATTTCACACGCCCTCCAACTAGGACATTCGCAAGAATCTGCCACCAGTGTGAACCCCACCGACCCTATGGGGGTTGGCATGGTGAGAAAGGATCCCTACCTCAGGGGAAAGCAGCCTGGAAGTGAATAGCAGCTAGAAGGAGGGGCTCAGAAACCAGTCCCTAGATGAGAATACAGCTTAACTGATCCCTGGTGACACTGGAAGTGACAAGGAAGAAATCATGTTTGTTCCATGAAAGGTCCTGCCTCTGAGCCATCGACAGCAAACTCACTACTAAGTTATGGTAGTGGTAGCTGACACCGGAATAAAAGCATGCTACCCAAAGAAGAAATGCTGGGCCCACAAGTGGAGGCCCGAGGCCAGTAGGGCCGTTGGGTGCTGGCTTTTAGGCTTTGGCTCTTGGGGTCTGTTGGAATTTAATTCTCTTCAGAAGTAGGGGAGCGGAACTGGGTGGGCTTCGGGACACTGAAGAAGTGGTGTGATCTTCTAGGCTGGTGACTACTGTTTTGTCCCCGGCTTCCCTCTTATGTGCCAAGTGACTTTGGACCTGGAGCTATCTTCGCATTGTCATCTGTGAGGGCCTTGCTAAGGGACTTTCCAGATTCTGGAACTGTGAGGCATGAGTATTTGCTGCCTGTTGTCCTTCATTTATGCTGCTTTGTGGCTGTCACTCTGTGTCACACTTGGTTACCTTTCCTTCAGAACTCTTGTATCATCACGTGCTCCTCTTCAGCCTCAGACTCTAGTTTATCTCCTGTTTGAATGTTTTTATTTCTTACAGGGCAAATGCTGCCACTGTGGATTTTAATTGTGGTGATGTCATTATTTTCTTCACATCCAGATTTGTGGCCATCACTTCCTTTCTCTCTCAGGCGCTCCCCCTCCTCCACCCATCCATCCATCCATCCCCATTAGCATCCCTATGTTTTATAATTAAATGACAGCATTATGTGTACAGTCCATCAGGATACCTACCATCTATTCTGTTTTTATTTTTTGACATCTTGGGGGTGGAATCAAGGGCTAGGTGTCCTAGTTATCATGAATTATCAACTTGACACAGCCTAGAGTCATCAGAGAGGGAAGCTTAGATGGACGGCTTGCCTAGATCAGACTGGCCTGCAGGCATGTCTGTAGGTGATCACCTTAATTATTAATTGATGTAGGAGGGCTCAGCCCACTGTGACTGGCACCATCCCTAGGCTATATAATAAAGCTGATTAAACACAAGCCTTCGAGTGAGCCAGAGAGTGATCCAGAAAACAGCTTCCGGCCATGGTTCTTGCCTTGAATTCTCACCCTGACTTCCTTCACTGATGAACTGTGACCTGGAAGTATAAGCCAAATAAACCCTTTTCTTCCCAAGTTGCACACTTGATCAGAGTGTTTCATTACAGCAACAACATGAAACTGGAACACTAGGCAAGTGTTTTGCCACTCAGCGACAAACCCATCTTTAGTTAGTCCTTTGCATTTTTTCTGTCTCCTGGAGTATTAAACAAAACAAAACAAAGACCTTTCTTTAAAAAAAAATGGTTCTGTTTCTTTAGAGAAAGTTATTTTTTTCTCACGAGTGCTGTACTTTATGAAACATCTTGTGCATTTATCTTATTTGTGTATTATTATGTTTAGTCTGTCATTTTAAAGGGAGAGATTGCTTGGGTCCAGTGTGCTAGACAAGAAAGTAGGTGATGCTAATTCTCCTAAGAGACACCAGAATTCATGCCTGTGATCCTAGGCTGGCAGCCAGAGTGTGTTCTGGCTAATTCAACTACTCTTGCTGGCCTGGCTGGCTTATTGTACTTAGATAATTTGGAGTAGCTTGTGTTTCTTACTCTAGAGGAAACCCATGGACAATGAAATCACCAGAGCTCAGTTCTGTCCTTACAGCCACATTTATGCCTACCCGGCTGTCCACCTCCTCTCCTTCCTAACAGCATTTGGCCATTTTCTGACTCTAGGCAATCTTAAGGCTGAAAAGTGATGCCTGCTGGGTGCTGATCTGTGTGGCTCCTTCAGCAGGTTGCTCTCACAGGGCGGCTACACGGACCTTCACTGTTTAAAGTTTAACTCACCATTGCTCTTTTAAAAGAAACCTTCTGGAAGCTGCTGAACCCGAGGCCAGTATTCCTGGCAAGAACTGTGAATACAAGCTTTGCTTCCAGTGCCTTCTGCCTCCTCCGGGCCAGCTGCCCACTTGCTGGCTGACCGCTGTGGAGAACAGCTCTACACTATGACAGATCTGAGAGTGCAGCAGGGGCTCTGGGCTGCAGGCACAGCCAGGCATTTTGTCTGGTTCGGTATCCTCCCGGGAAGACAAGCTCCACTAGGCAGGGAGCTGCTTCCTCCGAACCTCCTCTTGGCAGCCTTGCTGCTGGATGGCCAACAGCTAAGAATAAGGCTTGCAGTTTACGCTCACTTTCGTCTCAAAACAAAACAAAACACCCTGAAGGCTAAAAGGAACAAAGAACACTTACTGCCTAGGAACACTGCAGCTATATGGGTATTAGGCAGAGAATCAATGTCCAACAGCAAAAAGGTCTCCACATTCCCCTGCAGGGAGGGCACACCTGTAGAGGACCATCATATCTGCCTTCCCGCTGCAACTCTCTATAGTCCCTATATACCTATAGCTACCAGTCCCAACTGTACTTGTATGCAAGAAACTCCGTTCTTCTCAATGTAACCATTGTTGTCAAATAGGTCATATTAGGCCCTTCTCTGGTTTCTCAGCCAGGTTCTCCACTGAGTTTCTACCACTGCTCTTCCAGAAGCAGCAATGTCACCTTGTCACTCTAGATCATGAGATTGGTAAGCATGGCTATATGTATTCATGCCTTCCTCTATTATGTAAGCTTGGGTGTAGCCTTCAAACAGAACACTTACTGATATTGCCATCACGTATGTGTAAGATCTAGGCACATACTTGTAGAGGTGTGTGCACGTTTGTAAAAGTGCACACATATGCATAGGTGTGTGTTTATGGGCACATGTGTGAGTGTTGAGGCCGGGTTGATCCCAAGTATCTTCCTCCATTGCTCCCTACCTTACCTGGCAGTGGAGTGGGTCTACCACTAACCCTGGAGTTTATTGATTCCACTAGATCACCTGGCCAGCGAGTTTCAGGGATCTACTATTCCCCAGCACTGGGATGAGTGACCCTCACTGCTGAAGCTGGTTTTTATGAGAGTCCTAGGGATCTCAACTCAGGTCTCCATGCTTGTGCTGCAGGCACATCACCAGTGATCCATTCCCCAGCCTACTCCCCTCTTCTTTAAGTACAGATAGAACAGTTGCTTTCTTTCTAACGCCCTGCCCTCAAGTGCCACCTAGGTACTTCTGCAGTACCTACATGATCACATCTTGCTGGAATTCTGGCGGCTCTGTACTGTTTCCAACCCTCTCCCCTGTCTCTGCTGTGCAGACTGCAAGGCAAAGAGACAGCGGTTTCTCATTTTTCTTCAACAAGTTCTGTCTAATGACCCGTAGGAAGGGCAGTGTCTTTAAGGGTAGCAAGGCTTCCCAGAAAAGCACACAAACCCTATGAGCAGAGGCTACTAGGCCCTTCCCCTACCTTTTTCTAGAGTGGAGCACAGAATCGGCAACCTAGAGCTGCGGCAGCTGACCAAGAAAACCACAAGGTTGGAAGCCTCAGGAGGCCACAGCAATAGCCGAGGTCAAGGTGCCACGGGCAGCTGGGCCAGGTCCGGAAGGGACCTTTAGATTCTTGTTTTAGAGAAAATAGAACTCCCCATCTGCGAAGCCAGTGTTAGTCCGTGCTTCTATTTCCACTCCCAATAGACATAATTTCTTTCTGAGACCTTGATGGGAAAAGACTGTCTCAGTTATGCTTATACTCTTGGTGCCTGGTACGGTGCCTGATGCCTGGAAAATGCTCCACGCTTTTTAGTTGAACTGAATAATGCTAGTTCCTTCAAAGTGTTCCAACAGCTCCTTTTCTACTGGGAACTGATACGGTGTACTTTTGGCCCTCAGGAGGCTGCTGAGATCCCTCCTCCTCCTCTACCAGCCCACCACGCAACTCCAGTATGGTCTCTGTGGCCTGTGCTAGTGGCATCTACCAACTGCTTGACTGTTGTTCCTTAAACCAGGGCTGGACTTCAGTCTGTTCTTTGTGTTGTCCCCGCACAACACGACAAAGGCCCTGGTGTCTCTAATGCCCACTGTGTTAAGTGCAGCTAGGCCAGGGGCAGAAGAACAGGTTGAAAGAGCAATGGCTGGGGAGTCAGATGGGCTCCATGTACCCCACACGGTTTGGGCGTCGAGCCTGGCGTGCTGTAGATGCTTGATAGACAGTGGTCAGAGAGGCAGCGCCAAGCGCCTTACGCCTTTTCTTTGTCTAATACTCTGAACTTTTCCACAGATCATAAGAAGGAAAATTCTAGCCCCACCCTGGAGATGGAGAGGAGGTCAGAACTTTATGGGGTGAACATCATGGTTCCGGTATTGTTACAGGGTAGAACTGCATGGAGGAAGCCATATCCTACACCTTATTGTGTATGAACTGCCAGACCTTGGGCCCCCAGAAAGTGCACCCACTAAAGGCTGTGAAGGTCACTGTATCCATAGGAAAGTTTCATTTGCCAGCCCACTCTGGCTAAGAAAGCCAGCAACTGTCTACTCTCCAGCCTGGCTACACCCGGGGTGGGAGTGCTGGCTCTGTGAGGTTCAGGCCAGTGCCCACTGCCCCTTTCGTGGAGTCTTGCTCAGCTTTTGAGCTGGATCTGGCAGCAGGTCCCTCCGGACACACCCGATACTTCATCAGGGCGGGGTCCGGTGGCCCTGGAAAGGTCCCTTGGGGTCTTCTGTCCCTGCTGCCAGGAGCTGCAACTATCCCACATCTCCTCCCATATCTGGTACCTCTGCTCCTGCTCAGGGCATAGCACCCACCACCCATGACCTTTAGAGGTGACCTACAGCCTGCGGCGCTTAGGGGATGTGCTGACTGGGTAAAATGGACAACTCTCGTTCTCATTTCTAGGGCAGCTACCATTCAAAATGGGTTGTAAACATTGACCCACTTACCCCTCCCAAGGAGCCGGTGCCCTTAATCACCATTTCACAGGACAGCAGAGACAGACAAGGCTGAAAGAGAGTGCCAAGCTGAGCAGATAATAAGCACACAGGTAGTCCTGTGCCCCAGTCCAGCTCCTAGCTATGACTCAAAGTGACACAAACAATGGAACTCGTGGGACATCAAGAATCCAGTTGAACAATCAGGCCCGAATGGCCTAACTGCTACATGCGGTGGATGCTGGAAAACAAGTGGCATCGTAAAACAAAACACAAGTGTGTCCTCAGAGGGATGCAGATGATGGCACATTGATACAAACAAATGCAGGCTGTCAAGAGCAGCCGAAAACAAAAGGCTCGAAGTGCAAACAGTAACAAGGTTTCCCGGATGAACAGAGAGGGGCTGAAAACAGAATGGAGGAAGAAAAACAAAGCCAATTAAATCAGCTCAGCCAAGGATGGGAGAGAGTCAAATCCGAAGAGCTCAGCGGAGAAGCAGCTTGGAGTCTTAGCATCCGGGGAAGACTAATAAAAACAGATAGGTTGAAAAAGTCGAAAGGGCACAAATGCAGTAGAAATGAAAACACCATGGGGCCAGGGTGATGGCTCAGTCAGTAAAAAGTTTGCTCCGGGAGCATGAGGACCTGAGCTCAGGTCCCCAGAATCCACACAAAAAGCCTCACCCTGCAGCATGCTCCTGTAGCGCCAGTGCTGGGGAGGCTGACGCATAAGGTCCCTGGGCCTTGTTGGTCAGCTGAATAGGTGGGCTCAGCTCCACATTTAGTGAGAGATCTCCTCTCCGAGAGTACAGTGGAGAGCCATTGAAGAAGATGCCCAGTGTTGAAGTCTGACCTCCTCACGCAGATGAACACATGTGCACACACACACACACACACACACACACACACACACACACACACACACACACACACACACACACTATATGAGCATTTAGTGACTTTAACAAAGATTTTTAGATTTTCCTGGATTTTAAGTTGAAATGAGAAAGTGTTTAGAAATGAGGCCAGGCAGACACTGTGCACCCAAGTGAAATTCCTTGGCCCCACAAAAGAGCTGGAAGCAGTAAATTGGTAAAGCGGAAGAGGAAAGGCACAGGGGGAGAAGCCAGCCTTCTCACAGGCCACCAAAGGTGCGGAAAGCTGATTCAGTATCTGAGGGAAACATCAAGGTCAGGTGTCAACATCTGCCTTCAAAGAATGTATCTGAAGGAAAGAATTGGATATGTGTTCGAAGATTCATATACAAAGGTGCTCATTGGGGTGAAAAATCTGAAACAGTTTGCTTTGTCCACAGGGAGAGGTTCTATCGACGATGGCTCAGCTCACAAAGGCCTTCTCTGCAGCCTTGAGCCATGGGAGGCAGGTCCCTCGATACTGACAAGAGATCATGACCATGGTTAAGTGCTAAAACAAAAAGCAAGTTGCCAAGGCTGGCAACAAGACAGACTTGTTTAAGAAGCTGTGCTCACTGGATTTGCATTGTGTATGTGGCTACACAAATGTGCCAAGAGGAATTACAAGAGCAAGAGGGGACCAGAGGTTATTTTAAGTGGAGTGTTTCACAGTGAGATGCAAGCACTTTGGATTTATACTCTGTGACCTTTGTTACTGTGGCATTTTGAATTTTTAAAAATGACTTTCCATTTTTATAAACAGAAAATAGAGGCACATGCTATAGTGTGTGTGTGTGTATGTGTGTGTGTGTGTGTGTGTGTGTGTGTATGAGAGAGGGGGGGCAGGGGGAGGCAGGGCAGTTTGTGATTCTCTTCTTCTACCATATGAATCTCAGCATTCAAATTCAGGTCATTAGGCTGAGCCATCTTTCTGGCCCCCTAATTTTTTTTTTTTTTTTTAATAGAAAAAGTCTAATAATATTCTGTATAGAAAAAAAAACCTAAATATGGACTCAAATGCAAAGGGCGTCTTCAGATCTGTGTAGTTATTAGCTCCTTTCATTTAGCTGCTGGTTATTTCAGGGAAGATGAAGTGGAGGGCTGAGGGGTGAGAAGGAGAGGGAGAGAGTTGGGGAGAGGAAGACAGAAAGAAGGAGACAAGACAGATGCAGAGGGATGATGGGGATGGATGGGGACTCAAGGTGGGGAGTGTCTTGTCCCCATTTTCATTCCTGGCACCTCTCACTGTGGCTGGAAGTCCTCCACTTACGTAGCAGTAGCTCCTGTGGGGTAGCTGTGGCTGCGAGAAACTTGTCAGAATGAGGGCTGGTGAATCTTCATACGCTTTTAAATGATTTATTCACTTGTTGTGTATGTATGTGTGTGCCATGGCATACTTGTGGAGGCCAGAAGGTGATTTAGGGAAGCCAGTTATCTCCTTCTACCATGTGAGGCTGGAGATTGAACCTGGGATGTCAGGCTTGGCAGCAAGTGCCCTTTCCCACTGAGCCATCTTGCAGAACCAATTATCTTCATATTCTATTTCCCTTTGTGTCACACACACACACACACACACACACACACACACACACACACACACACACACACACACAGGCAGCAGGCCCTATGGCCTCCTTTTTCTTGGCTTGTTCTGGAGAGGGTATCTGTCGTTTTGTCTTTGACCTGAGCCGCCTGCCTCCCCTCAGCTTCCTGACTGGCTTTCCTCGGCAGCGAACTTGTCCCCACTCTTGTTTCTCATGCTTTCCCTGTAGTCCATGAACCTGCTGCCTGTGAATATCTTCTATCCAGGCTGCAAAGTCTTAATCCCTAAGGAAGCACTGCTGCAACTCTTTGGGATGTTAACGTGGGCTATGCCTGGACAATACTGGTCAAATGGATAGAGACCAAGCATCAAGATGCAGCCAATGGACTTTTGAATGTTCCAACCAAAGAGTAAACTTTCCAGGAAAGAAGACAAAACAGATGAAATCCCAACAGCTCTCACTAAGTGGCAGGGGTTGGTTATCGTTCTTCCAGCCTCTCTGTATAGTTTAGGTACTGTTCCCTGCGTCATTTGCTATGTTTTGCATATTTACCAAGAATGAAGTCAGTTGGTGGGAGCCCTTACATATCCTCTGAATTGGTATCTCTTTCTTCATCTCAATTGCTGCTACCTGGTTCAGGACTCTTTGCCCAGCAAACCCTGGAGACAGCCCCCCCCCGAATTCCCCAGTGTACCCTGTCCCTTCAGCACACTTGCTTTCCATAAAACTGCCAGATGCCCATGCTCAGCACACAGCCCGAGGGCCTCCACTGTGGTGGCCTCTGCTCTGCCAGCCCCTATTGCTGGGAGTCTCCAAATCGTAGGACTTCATATTGGCTGGGAATCACTCCATACAACTAACCATACAACTACCTTTCCACCCCAAACCTCCCTGTTCATTTATTCATTGGGCTTTCTTGCCTGTGAGTGTACACACAGGGGGTCACCAGCAATTTATCTTTCCCAGACATGTGCTGAGAAAGATCACAGAGGGGTTGGTTGAAGCCATCCTTTGTGGCTCTGAAAGCTGGAATGAGAAGCTCAACTTTCACTCTGTGACATGCCAACAGACTTCATCAGGGGTACATAGGCTGGTGAGTGTCCCCAAATTATTCTAGCAACACTATCTCTTCGTGAAATCCTAAGTCCCCATGTGTGCCACTGACCTCTCAGTGCATGGGATAGTTAAAAATGTGGGTAGGGTGAATACTGTATTTCCTAAATTCCAGGTGGTGCATACCAAAGAACATGAATGTTTAAATCTCTTTTAGCAACACATTCACATCTCCTACTGCAAACCCAAGAGCAGGGATCTGCTAGTCACAACTCTGCCCTTTCCTTGGCTCTCTCTTTATCCCTAGTCCTTGATGGTAGCTTCCTGTGAACTCTCTGTGCTGTCAATAACCTTGGTGGAACGACTCTCTTATTTATTGGCATTTAAGGTTCTCCATAACCAGGCCAGTCTAATCCCATCCACATGCCTCCCCTACTCCAGCCAGCCTGTTCCCTCATTGTGTACACCCCTGAGCACACACCACTCCAGCCTACTCTTTGCCTCCTACCTCCTCTGAGCCATACAGCTCAAGGCTCACCCTAGCCAGCAGTGTGATATAATGTGAAGATCTGGAAAGATCTATTGTATATTCTACAGGTTTTTTTTTTTGTACAATGCTTAGACACATAGAGCTTTTACTTGAACGCTTATCTGTCTTGTGTTCAAATGGACCTGTATATGCATCAGGGTTTATTATTGTTAATACCACCAATAGCACTGCTGGGGAAAAGTCATGAGAAAGGCTGGCCATTCACCTGTCAATCAGAGGCACTCCTTTCTTCTCTGATGGCCTAGGACTCTAAGGAGTTCCTGAGTCAGGTGCTGATTTGGGAAGGGAGCTGTCCTGGGAGGAAGATGTAGCAACGCCAGACATTGCAGGCTTTTGTTAGTTAATCCCACACAGCCCTGACATATGAGCTCTCCTGGCCTTCATTTTACAGGAAGCAGAGAGGGAAACAGAAGCAGCCTGCCTGGCTCAAAGAGCTTGAACACATCTGGACTGGCTTCTAGGACTGGCACTGTCGCTGTGCTTGAAGTGCCACACTGAGCCCAGTACATAGCATGTCATTCCAGAGCTGTAACTGACACCCCACCTCCATAGAGGAAGAGGCACACAGTGGTTGAGTCTCACTAGTAGTCAATGGAGGCTGGGATCCAAACCTGGGCTGTGTGGCTTCAAGCCTGGGCCCCTGCTGCTCTATGGTAGAAACGTTCCGGCAGTGAATTGTGTGGTCTTGGAGGCAGCCTCCATGAGGCTGAGGCCGAGCCCCACAGGCCTAGTCCAAACCTATGATCTCTGTGGTAACTACTGATCCCATAGGCCTCTCACACTGGTAGGAGGGTCCTGATAACCACCAGGGGTTTGTCAATGATGCTGGTGACAGCTCCCCTTGACAACAAGTGGCAAGTACTCCTTTGTCGGCTCTGGTCACTTACCCAATGGTGCATCCAGTGTCTGCCTCAATGGTCCAGATGCAGTTGAGATTGTGTTCGTAGGGGGCTGGGTACCCAGGTGATAGCACCTGGCCTGACACCTCTCCTCTCACCATCCCTCCACACTCAGCTGAAAGAAATTATAACAGAACAAGTATCATGGGGTGGCCTGAGCATCCCACAGTCACTGAATGCCCCCCAAGTCCTTGTGGCCCATTCTAGGTAGTTAAGCAGAGCTTGCAAAAGCTCCCTAGATGAGACTAGTACTCAGAACCAGAAACAAACTCTTAATACTCAATAATAAAAGGCTAGGCAAAACCTATTAGTAGACATGTATCCGAAGAAGATATAGGAATAGCCAATATGAACATGAGGAGATGCTTACCATAATTTGTCATTGTTATGGAACTGGCAATCAAAATCACCCTATCCCCACCAAGATGGTTGTGACAGAAAGACCAGTGTTGATAATAAAATAGCATGCATAGGCAAAGCTGCTAGGGAACTGGAGCTTTCCTGTGACTGGTAGAAATGCACAATGATACTTTGGAAAGCAAGCTGGTAGGTAGTTTCTTAAAATTGTTAAATGTAAGTCACACCGTGCCTATGTAACTTCTCTCAGTAGAAGCAAAAACATATGCTCACATAAAACCTTGAACATAAATGTTTTTAGCGTGTTATTCCTAGTAGTCAGTAAGTGCAGATAAGGCCAGTGTCCATCAACTGAAGAAAGGAAATACAAAATGTGGCATAGCTATCCACAGAACGTTAGTCACCCATAAAAAGGAATGCATTTCACATACACACTGCAATGTGGATTTGGAAAACATGCTGCTAAGCGAAAGAAACCAGACAAAAAAGACTATATACAGTGTGATTTCATTTCTACAAAATATCCAGAATAAGCAAGACTAGAGGATGCAAAGCACATTGTGTTTCCCAAGGCTTGCAGAAGTGAGAAATGGGTGACTGCTAATGGCTGGTAGACTTTCTACAGAAGGAGAAACTGTTCAGAACTGGGTGGTAATGATTACACAAACCTGTGAACGAACAAACTCAGTCGATTTGTGTGTTTTCAGTGGGTTAATAAACTTGTAAGTGAATCAGCCCTCAAGAGTAGGACTAACTGCCTACCCTATGACCAAACAAACTCCTTGGAGCTTCTCAGGGTAGAACAGGAAGGGGTTTGTACTTGGTCATGAAGCAAAGGGACCTGCTCTAGCTGACAGGGAGCACACTGCTGACTAGATCCAGTCCTTTCCCAGGCCAGGGCCAGTGAAGGGGGTACCACTGCACAACTTCCTATCCTGGCACATGCTCACTCCTGGTGCCCAGGAGGAAGAGGCCAATTCCCCCAGCAGGCCAGAGTCAGGGAGGGTTTGGATTCAAATGCACCTTGAAGGAGGAGCCAGAGTTGAACAGTTTGGGTGGTAGCAAGGGAGTCTGGGAGGGACAAGAGAAAGAGACCTGTTGTTGGAGAGAGGAGGAGGGGCATGGTAGGACAAGCTGGAGATGGGCAGTGGTGGACAGCAGGGCCAGAGCTGGCAGGCATGGGATGTTGAAAGACATGTATGCCCGGGTCCTGTAGACAAGCAGTGTGTGTGCATGGGTGTGAACTCTCTTTACAAAGGTGAGGGAGGGGACTGTAGTGGCAGCTCAGAGTGGCACAGAGGATTGAGTCTTAAGGCACAGAAACCAGTGGAGAGACCTGTGCTCCCCACCAGAGTGACTCACTTAACCCATGAGCTGGTGGCTCCCGCAGCCGTAGCCTCCTCTGTCAGAGACCCTGTCTCTGAATCTCGGAGAGACATTTTCCACAGTGTCCCTACTTTGTTTCCAGTGCTAGAGTCTTTCCTCAGGCCCCCTCCATCTGTCAGCTGGCACAGTTGTCCATCTCCACAGTGCTGCCTGGGGGACTCCCAAAGAAAAGAATGTGTCATGCTTCTCGAGCAAAGCCCATATCCTTTGGCGGCCCTTTCTTTGGCCTCCCTGACTCCAGAAGGAGTCCTGGTCATGCCAAGGCTGATGAACTAACCCTAACCCCAAAGCTCATGCAGCCTCTGCTTGGACCAACAATATGGTAAGTGCCCCTCCTTGATGGGGGATGTCCTCTGTATGCTGTGAATACACGTTGATGGATGAAGCTGTTTCAGCCAATGGACAGGCAGAATTTAGCCCAGCAGGAAATCCAAACAGGGATAGAGAAGGGTAATAGGTGAAATCAGTGAGACACCACGTAGCTGTGAGGGAGCAAGAGGTCTGGGCATCACCGGTAAGCCAAGGCCACGTGGAGATACACAGATTAATAAAAGAGAGTTAATGATTAAGAGAGAGCTAGCCAACAAGAAACCTAAGCAATAGGCCAAACCGTTTACAATTAATATAAGCCTCAGTGTGCTTATTTGGGACTGAATGGTTATGGGACAGGACAGGACAGAAATTTCCATCTACACTTTCTATGACACCTTCGTGACACCCTCTCCTAGCTAGGTAAATTGGATACTATCTTCCTTTGTGTCCCCAGCAGAGTGTGAATAAAACAAATATATTCCAAGTGCATTAAAATAGTGTCCATCTCCGCTGACACACCAGGCTCTTGGCTACAGAGACCTGGCTATAGACCGCATATCGAGCGTGTAGTAGAGTGTTGGGCACACAGCACAAGTTTAATAAGTATTTACTGAATGAATAGATGCACGGCCCAGTGAGTAGAAGCTTATTGCTTTCCCACAGGAAAATTACTGTGTCTGAATCAAGGAAGCATGAGGAAAAATGAAGAGGTTTAAGGCTGAGCTGTGTAGGAGAATAAGTGATTGGTTAAGCAAGGAGCTAAAAGCTAGAGAAGTTACAGAGGGGAGGCTGAGCTTCACCTGTTACTGTGACTGACCCATCAGACATCACTCTGATCCCGAGGCTTCACCTGGGGCCACTAAGGAAAGGTTTCGGGAGGAACCTGCTTCTGGTAGGAGTGCTCAGAACACTAGACTCTTTGTTCTATCCTTCCTGTGGGCTGCTATTCTGTGGTGATGCTGGGCAGGTGGTTCCAACTTGATTGAAAGACACCAAGGTAAATGAGCCTATGGCGGGGAGTGAGAGGATGCGTGACAAGCTGATTGGGAGCAGGAAGCTGGGACAGTGAGTGTGTGTGTGGGGGATCATCCACGACCTTGACTGTGAGAACATTCCACTCCCACCTCAGAGGCTGGGTGTTTGGAGACAGAAGCCCCAGGGAAAGGTTTCAGAGGAACCTAGCGTCATCTTCCTTCCTCATGGGGCTACTTCATTCAAGGGCTGGCAGGAGGACAGGAGGGACTGGTACATGCTTGCAGGGTTCACTAGTGGTGACTCCCTAAGATTCCATTCTTCCTGGCCTGCTCTCTTCTTCCCATCCTGGATCTGGGCTACTGTACTTGGGCTGGGGATTCTCTTTATTAATAAAGGAAACACTGGAGTATATAAGATACAGCAGTCACTTCAGTAGCCCATGCTGAACTCTACCCTACACACACACACACACACACACACACACACACACACACACACACACACACACAGCCTCACTTCCCTAACTGCAATGGAATCTGAGGACATCTCATTGAAGATTTCCAGGGCCTGAAGTATAATAGTATTTCCTAGCCCCGATTGAGTGAGTTCTCTACATTCAATGTAACTGACACATTGGCAAGTAGAGGGATCTGACAGGGGACCCTTTCTGCAAAGCAAACAGTTATCTTATGGGAGCCACAGTCTCTCATTTATTTTGCTTGCCTTGTGGTACCACACTGCTGTCTGTTTATGCGTGTGTCTCCATGGCTGACCTGAGAGAGCTCATCTATGAATTCTAAGCACATACATAGGGCCTGGAACATGAATGATTAAAGGGAATTAAAAAGAGGAATGGTCACAGATGGCAAAATTCTAGTGTTAGGATCCCAGGCTGGAGCAATAAAGATCCATGGGGCCAGTGAGCCTAGCTGGATTGGCTAGCCCCAGGTCCCAGTGAGAGACCCTGTTTCAAAAAACAAAAACAAACCCAAAACAAAACAAAGTGATCACCTCAGGCTTTATCGTAAATATACACACATATGCATGTGTAGCTGCACATGCATGAATGCACACACACACACACACACACACACACACACACACACACACACACCCCTTACCAGCAAAGGAAGAAAACCATAAGAGCTGTTCATGGTTTGCAACCATCTATTTCCTGGCTTGAAATACTACTGGCTCTTGACTCTGTTATGTGGAGACCCCATTACAGTGTAGTTATCCAAGGGCATACGACCAACCATTCCTTCTCACCATGCTGTTCATCTGGTAGGCCCTGTATGTGCTCAGGCTGGACCTCCCCCTCCTGATGGGGAGATTGTATCTATTCTTCCAAGTCTCAACTGAACTGCTGTCCCCTGTGTGGAGCCCTCTCATGTCATCTGGGGACTCTGATCAGACCTTCGTAGACAGGATGCGCCCTCGTGACAAGGGTCCATCTGTGTACCTACTCTCTTTGGTAGAACAGGGGCTTCCCAGTGGCAGGGACAGACTTTCCCTTTCTCCTCCTTTCTCTGGGCTCACATACCCAGACACCCAGCATGTGCTTTGGTAGGCGCTCATGACTTCCCCTAGTGGCTATTTTATTCTCATCAGATCCACCCATGCTGCTCAGGTGTTGGGAGCATGAGGCTTGATGGGAAAGGTCTGGTTTTGGGGAAAAGGATGAGTAGAGCCATGGGATTCTGAGCAGCAGGGGAGAGACACAGAATGGTGGTGTCCTGCTTATGTTTCAGTTCTGCCTTGGACCAGTCTCCGGTCCTGTTGACTTGGCCCTGGCACCACTGACTAAATGTGTGGCAATGGCAAGCCACCGTGTGAAATCAAGCGTGAGTGTGAAGAATGGAGAAGGGTGGCCGCCAGGCCACAGTGCTCACTAACAGACAGATCCAATCCTGGTTGACAGCCCCAGGTCCTGGATACCCTTTGTGAGGCCAGGGCTGGCTCAGCTAAGGGAAGGGACAAGGAGTTCCTTGCCAATCAAGAGTCGTCCTACCGACACAGGTGGGCAGTGGTCGGTCCCAGGTCCTGCGTTCCCCACTCAGACACATCAGCTCCTCACTGCCCCGAAGAGTATAGCCAGGGTCACAGTTGAAAGTCACAGAGCTTCCTGCAAAATGACCTCCATCGTGAACCTTATAGCCGAACTGTGGGGTCCCTGGGTCCTCACATCGGATGAGTTCAAAACCTGGGGAAGATGGAAGAGAGTGAGCAAAGACCATGGTGACAGAGCCATGCTGATACCCCCTCCCCACTCCAGCCTGTATCCTGAGGTGCCCTGGCCACCATCCCCCAGGTGTGACTCAGGCTCATGACCCAGCCCTCTTTCCATTCCCTGTGGAGGGAAGTATGTCTCTGCTGTTTTATGCAAATGCATTAAACATTTATAGCGTGCATACTTGGGGCTGGGTTCTTTATTTCTTTGACTGAGCCTGTAGCATTCTGGGAGTGGGCTCTGTGGCTTCCATTTGGATCACTGGGGTGCAATGAGAAGACAGTAGCACAGGGAACATCACTGTGCATGCAGTTGTGTTGAAAGGTCTGAGGAGAAGAGACTCCCCTGAGCTCCCACGTACTCTGCGGGACTCCAAAGACCTTACTTCTCATTTGTTATTCACAGGGGTCTTGCAGGTGGGTGTAATTATTGGCACTCCGCAATCGAGAGCATTGACTTGGGAAGGTTAACTAAATTGCTCGAAATTCACACCGTTTTCAGTTAATAGAAATGGAATTCAAATGTGACTCTATTTAATCCCGTTTCATGGAGGCACTTTCGAAAGAGGCAAAGATCTCTGTGTGAGACAGCCCAGCTCCCAGGCAAGGGAAATCCCGAGGGCTACTGAAATCACTACAGCACAATTTGCCCATCTCAAGTAGTGAAGGTCCTACGTCTCTTACACTTACATAATGGTGAAATTATTATCACAGTTGTAGAATATTTTCACCCTTACTCCCTCAGCCAACTCCTCCCCCCCTCCCATCTCTACATATTAACTCTGTGAGGTTCTTAAAATCTATGTCCTGTGTGTCTGGTTTCTTTTGCTTCATATATGTTAAAGCACAAATCATTTCTTCCTTTTGGCTGCCAGATAATACTCCACTGTATGGACATACCACATTTTCTATCTCCACCCACTAGTTACCAATCACCCTCTGGATTTAAAAGACATATATAAGCATGTATTTTTTTGGGGGGTGTCTGCTGGGCACACTAGCTCCTATATGAACAAAATGGGAAAGTCTGACGTCACAGTCCATTCAGAACCGATACAGACTTACTAGAGAACTGAAGTTCAAAGCCTTTGCTGGTGTTTTCGGCATCTGTGATGAAGTCAAGCCACAGGCTGCTGGATGTGCTGTTCAAAGTCACCCCCAACATCTCAGAGCGGCTGAAGACCCCCAGCAAACGGGCGGACTTGTTACTGCCATCGTAGACCTGGATACCAGAGACCCCAATCCAATGATGTCAGAGTTGCCTATTTCAAACAAGGTTTTCTCACCCTGCAGCCCACAGTGTGTAGCATCAATAACAGCTGTTAGAGAGGCAGGTAGCCGTCAGATGCTCAGACGGTGGCAAAGTGGAGCCAGCAGCTGAGTTGGTTGCCGCCTTTCCCCATGCTGATAGTGCGGTGCCCCGTGCCTCTCTAGTCTTTGGGAATTGGTTGCTACTCTAGCAGTCCTGTGCAGCCTGCCTGTTTCCTCAGTGCTCATATGCTGCCGGCTCACGCTTCCGCAGCCTTAGGAGGCCAGGCTGGGGTGGCTCGATTCCCCAAGCCATCTGTTTCTATAGATAGACAGGCTGAACACACACAGCATGTGTGCTCCACTCAACAGACACTCTTGTCCTTCCAGTAGATGACACAGTCATTGTTCTGCCTGCCTGTGGCAGTGACCTGCCTTGACTAGTCTATGGGGCATGATCCTGGGGCACAAGGATGTGGTTAAAAATGACCGCCATGTTATGGTGACCGGGCTTTCCCCAGGCCAAGCCTCTGCCCCTTCCTAGCATAACCAGCCTAGGCTCTGCTGGTTTTGCCAACGAGGGAATAGTGCTGGCATCTGGCTTCCCCCATTCCCATCTGTCCCCTGAGCTTCTGGGGACCAGCAAAGGCAGCAATCATTAGAATGCTGAACTGGCTCCCTGTGTCTCGAGGTGGCTACTCCTTTCTAGATAGTTGTACTAATAACAACAGAAGTTGTGATGCAGCGAGAGGCCCCCTGGTACCTTGGTAAATATCAAAGATGGGATCTATGGGTGGGAGATGCATGTCTGTGCACAGCACACAACATGGTGCCAGCTGCCAGCAAATTGGAACAATATTTCCATACTTCCTTCTCAGAAGCCAAGTCATCTTTCCAGTTAACAACAGTGCTGTGTAAGGCAGAATTCTGTTCAGGCTCTGGGAGCCCAATTCCTTTCTGGACTATGTGAAGAGAATCCCGGATTTCCATTCTGAGATGACACCTCTACAAACAGCTGAGCCCACTGTTGTGTCCAAATAGTTATAAAATCATTCTTTGAAAAGGTGTGTGTGTGTGTGTGTGTGTGTGTGTGTGTGTGTGTGTGTGTGTGTAAAAGTGACTATGAATGCCATGGTGTGGGTGCTGTGGCCAGGGACAGTCTTGGGTGTTATTCTTGCCTTCCATCTTATTAGAGGCAAGATTTCTTGTTCATTCAGATTCACTCTTGTCTGCCACTGCATATGCCAGGCTAGCAGGTCTGAGAACTTCTAGACTTCTCCTGTCCCCATCCCATCTTGTGGTAAGGGCTCTGGGATTACAGATGCACACTACCACATGCCACTTTTATATGGACTCAGAGGATTCAAACTCAGATCTTCATGGTTGCACAACAAACTCTTTACTTTCTGGGCTATCTGCAAAGCTATCATTTTTTTTTAACCCATGAAAACATCCATTGGAATTAATGGATCAAGACATTAATAGTCAACAGTCACTACATCATGGTAAGAAATCAGACACCCTGTGCTTCCTAGCAGAGAACAGACCACTGTGTATATGGTTGTCGTGCCCACCCAAAATTATCAAATCTGGTCCAATTGAGCCTTTGTATCCACTTTCCACCTAGGCAGGGAAAACTGAGGCCAGAAGTTCAGATGAAATGATGCTCCAGGCAGGTTGAAATCAGAATCGGAACCTAGAAAATGCTACTGAATAAATGGATGCATTTCTCATCAAATAAACTAGATGAGAAAAAGGAAAGGAGACAGGGAAAGCTTCACATTAACAAGCAGCCCACAGCAAACCCAGCATGCAGATTTTATTTGGAGCCTGACTCAAATAAACTGTAAATCCAAAAATATACGATGACATTTATGAGATAATTTGGAGATCTCAACATTCACTGGATGTTGTATGGTGGTATTAAGAAATTATTGTTAATTAACAAGTACAACGGGTATGGAGTTTTTCTCCTTAATCTCAAAGTGTAATTTGTTCTAATTCATTAAGGACCAAAAGGTTATTTGTATCATTATGACAAGGTATTCATTGCAGAAAAATGTATTAAAAAAGAAAAACATGAAGGAAAGATAACAGCTTCTGAACCTGTTATGTTCCCATGGAGATCATCCCAGGCTTGTGTGTTCTATGCAGTGTGTGTGTGTGTGTGTGTGTGTGTGTGTGTGTGTGTGTGTGTGTGTGTGCGTGTGCATGTATCTATGTGTTTGTGTGTGTGTATGTGTCTGTGTGTATGCCTACAAAAAAGGGGCTGGGAGGATGGTTCTGTGGGTAAAATGCTGTATTTCAAGCATGAGGACTTGAGTTTGGACTCCCAGCAACTATGCTACAGAAACAGGCTTCAACCCTGACAGTTAGGATTCCTGTGTGGGTTAACATGCCAGGCTTCAAAATCCTGCATTTACAGAACCCTCCCACTGCCGATTTTAAACTCACTTCTACTGCATTGTAAATCTGTATTGGTCTGTAACTCAGATTTTTTTTTTTTTTTTTTTTTTTTGTGAACTTTCTCTTCTGTTGCTCTAGTCTGTCATTCTTGCTCTCTGATTTAGTTACCTTGGTGGTGGCATGTGCTTGTAACCCCAGCACTAGGGATGCAGATAGGACCCCCACCCCCCAGGGCTCTCTGGCTAACTAGTCTAAACTGGTGAGCTTCAGGATCAGAGGTGAAGTGACAGCGAAAGCACTGGCGTTGACCTCTGGTCTCCATAGGCTTGCACACACGTATGCATATGTACAGATACACAAACAAGATCCAACTATACATGCATATGCTAATCAACTCTTCCAATTAATACAGCGCATATCATTTTCAAGTCTTTAAATAGTTTCCACAGCAGCATTTAAATAGCTATAGGGGTACCCAGCACAAAATTAACACAATCTACAGCATGATTATTTACTTACCAGCTTTCAGAATACATGCCGTGGCAGGTACACTCAGCAAAGACCACAAATAAGAAAGACGGTGTTTGCCTCCAATACTTTTGCCCTAAACCCATTTAGAATTTTTTATGATGCAAGAGTCTACCTTTCCCCAGGTTCATTAGTCATGCAACCCCCCTCCAAAACCAAAAAACCAGCCAACCAACCAAACAAAACCCAACTAATCAAACAAACAAAAAACCAAAAACCCTTGGGAGGGGTTGTTTGCTTGTTTTTGTGTTTTAGGCATGGTCTTACATTGTATCTCTGGCTAGCCTAGAACTTGTTATGTAGAGAAGGCTGGCCTTAAAGTCACAGAAATTCACCTGCTTCTACTTCCCGAGTGTTGGGATTAAAGCTTTGTTTCACCATTCCAGGCTTCAAAAGCCTGTTTGTAAACATCTCACCCACCACCAATTTTAAATCCACATGTATCTCCTGCATAATTCTGGTATCACCCTGAGTTAGGGTTTGCTTGTGAATTTTCTCTTCGGTCACATTTGTCTGTCCTTCCTGTGCTGTGCTCATACCGTTTTAAGTATTGTAGTTTTGTAATACAGTCTTCAACTGTTTCCTTTAAGAAAGAATTCTTTCATGTTTACTATCCTAGATAAAATGAAGAATTTTCCAAATTAAAAAAAGAGAAACAACTTCCTTTCAAAGAAAAGCCTCATGTTGTTCCAACCAAATTAGGTAAAGTGGATTGATTTGAGAAAACAAAGCACCGATATAACATCAAATCTTTTGATGCATGACTCCATCTGACCAAGTTGTCACTGTATTGTAGTCAGACTCTCTACTTATTCCTGGGTGGTTTTATATTTTCCTCTACTATCAGGAAGTAAATCTTAAAAAAAATATTTCCAACAGGTTGTCATTTGATGGGCCAATTCATTGGTCTATAGAGGAGATGGGAACATCTCCTTGAGAAATCCAAGATAATCTATGGACATCTAGCTCACCTCCCTCTAAGTGCAGAACTTTCCACACAGGATAACACATATGAGTGGCATTTCTGTAGACATTCCTGTGTGTTTGCTTGCACATGTGGGCTTCAGTTCCTCCAGAACAAAGAAGCAGCCTGCAGGGCAGCCCCACCTTGCCTCAGATTTCAGCAGGCTGTTCTCCAAAACAGGATGCTGCCTGACCTTACACTATCTCATCCAGCAGTGGCTTTATACGCCAGTGCTTGGTGTTCTCAGGCTAAGTTAAGCTCTTTTCCAGTTTGATGGATGAGGGACAGAATCACATTTTCATTTATCTTTTCCAGATCAGCACTGTGAATAAGTGGGGGTTACTATATGCTGACCAACAATCTTACCACCCTCCTGTGAACTTCCAAATCGTATCCTCTGTGGGCATTTATTATAATTCTGCCTTATTTTAATATCAAATTTTATAATCTTCTAATAAAGATTATCTGTGGGGGGGCATATTTCTAGATGTTTTCCAGTTTTTGCCCCAATAACAAATGAGAATTTTATTCTCCTGATTACATATTTTAATTGGTTACAGAAACACCAGCTGCTTTGTTGAATTGTCTTGTTGGTTCTGATAGCTTTAGTAGTTGAATCATTTGTGTCTTCTAAATAAACGAGACAATTTTCTGCTCTCCTTTCTAATTTTTATGGCTTCCTTTGTTGTGTCTGGGTCTAACTGTGATGGCTTGGATCGGCAGCATAATGCTGAGAACGGTTGGCAGTGGAATGGCCACTAGTCTTGTCGCTCAGCTGCCTGGAAACCTGCTGGAAAATTTCCCATTAAACCTAATGCTTATTGCCGTGTTTAGAAGGGCCCTTCGGCTGTCCTATTGAGTAGGTTCCACTCTCTGTTTCTTTTTTTAAAGAATCTTTTAAGAGTCCCAACTGCGGATTGGCTTTCATCACAGGATGTTTGTGGATGTAGTAACATGGCCCTTTCTTTCCTTTTTTTCTTTCTTTTTTCTCTTTTCCTCCCTTCCTCCCTCCCCTACCTCTCCCTCCCTTCCCCCTTTCTCCATCCCTCCCTTTCTCCCTTCTAACCTATTACTAAGATTTTAGACTGAAGCATAAGGTATTCTCAACGTTAAAGAGTTTAGACCTAGACATGGCAATCTCATGCAGGCACTCTAAACGATAGCATCACAAGTTTTCCTATTGGGTAAACACAACCTCACAGTCTTGGATCCTGCCTGCTTTGCTATCTTTGTATTGACATGCTGCTGTATTCGATCCTATATTGTCCAGGGGGTTTAGATCAACGATCATAAATAAGATTGGCCTAATAGATCCATGCTTCTTTCTTTATCTTTTAATTTTTAGTTTTTACATTACAAATTATATCGACAAGTTATCCCTGTGTGGAATATAGAGTAATGCTATGATTTACAAATAGTGAAAAATTAAATAATCTAATTAACATATTTATCACCCCAATGACCCCCCCCTTTCTGACAGAGACTTTCACTGAAGCTGAAGCTGACCAATTAATTCGGCTAGCAAATGCCAGGGTCTCCCTGTTTCTGCCTTCCGGTATGGGACTGCAGATGCATGCCGGTGAGATGAGTCTGGCTTTTATGTGGCATCTGGGGGTCCAAACTCAGGTACTCATGCTTATGTGGCAAGCACTTTGCTGAATGAGCAACTTCTCCAGCCACACTTATTATTCTTTATTGTGTGAGTTTGAAATATGCAATCTGTTATATGTACTCCACCCATCCCTATCTGCAATAGGTCCCAAAGACAAGCTCCAGTCCTCTACCTCTATGCATTGACCATCACCTGCCGACCCACTACCCCTTCCTCTAGCCCCTGGGAACCACCTTCCCTTTCTTTAACACCTGTGCCACTTATAAACGTGAATTGGGAGATAGATCTCTATTTTTCCTTATTTCTAGAGCAGCTTGAATTTTTTTTTCTGCAGAGTTCATCTGTAAAGTGGGTTAGGCCTGGGGTTTTGAGGAGGTGATACAGGGGTTTTCAATTTGCAAAAATGGTATCTTGTTCATTTGAGTTTTTACTCTCCAATATTAGTGTTTTTAAAAAGATTTTAATTGTGTGGCTATGTGTGGATATGTGCACGTGAGTACACTGCCAGCAGAGGCCAGAAGGGGGCATTAAATCTCTTGGACCAGAAGCTACAAGCAGTTTTGAGTTGTAAGATGTGTGCTGGGAGCTGGACTTGGGTCTTCTGGAAGATTTGCATGATCTCAACCTCTGAGTCATCTCTCCAGGCTCAAATATTATCATTTGGTGTGTATGTATATATATATATATATATATATATATATATATGTATATATGTATATATACATATATGTGTGTGTATGTATTATGTATGTATATGCATGTATGTATGTTATATATACCATTTTATAGCTGTTCCCATTTCCCTATCACCATACTCTGAATGGCATCTACATTTATAACCCTTTTCACCCTAGTATTATACACCTGCCACTTCTTTTGATCAGTCCTGCCAGGTTGGCCTGGAGCTCACTGGGTAGCCGAGGCTGTCCTTGAACTCATGACATTCTTCCTACTCAGCTCCCAGTTCTGGGATTACAAACTTGAATCGCTATGACCAGTTTCTGCTCTTTCTTTGAAGCTGTCTTTTCCGGTTTGGGTGTTCATATGCCTGCCATTCCAGTATGTGGGAGCCTGAGGCAAGAGGATGGAGAGTTTGGGGGCTGCACCTGGAGATGTTCCAACATGAGCAAGCGGACAAACAGGTGTCTTTCTTCTCCTCTCTGGGTTTATTCTGTCATGTCATTCAAGTCACTGAGCCCTTATGTTTTTCATGTGGGCCATATGTCAGAGAGTCACAGACGTATATTAGAATTTTCCATGAAACTCTCACAATGACTAACTTTATTAATATATGTATATATATTTACACATGTGTATGTGTATATACATATATATTTACATTTCTAGTAGCCATGTTATTTGGCACATCAAGTTGTATTGTGGATTGATTGAACATTTCATTAATACAAAAGAATCCCCTTCTTCATTTCCTTTCGAGATGTAGAGACCTCCTCAAGAGCATCCTGTAATGAGCTGATTTCATTTTTCTGTTACTACCTCCCTCCATTGTCTTCACTTGGCATTTTAATTGGATGATCATGTTTTTCATCTCCATCCAATCTTTCCTCATCGGAGATAGCTCTGTTTTCATTATTGCCTATTTTGTGCCATAAATACAATATTCTCTCAACTCCTGTGAAGAATACCAATTAGGAGCTTTAAAAGTATGTTTCTGTTCTCTGTGGCAAACAGAGGGGCAATTAGCTCTGATCCCTCAGACAGGTCCCCTTCCCATCTGCTGAATATTCACACATATCTGGTTAATTTCCTTGTTGGCACATCATTGCGGAAGGAGAATGGAAATGGAGAATATAAATACCCCCTACATTCTAAGGGGGGCAAAGGAGCTGTGCCCAAAGGTGCTCCAGCAGGCAGAAGCATTTCCTGTGGAGGGGTGTTGGGGATGGTGGCAGCCCCTTTTCTATTGCACCTGACAACTCTTGACAATGTTTCCCTGGAGTGTCAATAAAAGCCATGATGGCATGTCAGAGGCTCTGTTGTCTCTCAAACCTAGTGCTCTTGCTGAAGAGTGAGAAGGATTGAGATCTTGTCCCTAACAATGGCTTTACTCTCTGCTGTGCATGGATGCTCCTTTTTAAAATGCATGTCTATACAGGTATGGGTGGGTGGATATGAGTGTGGGCGCATGAGTGTGTCCATGTGTGTACAGGCCAGAGGTCAATCTTGGGTATTGTTACTCAGGAGCCATGCACTGTGATCTCTGGTATAAGTCTTTTTAGGTTGTGTAGTTCAATGGCTAGGCCAAGATGGCTAAACAGAGAGCCCCAAGGTCCCCTGGTTTCACAAATCTATACTCTTATGCCTGCCTTTTTGCATGAGTATTGGTCAAACTTGGGTCCTCATGCTTGTGTAGGAGCACTGTACCCACTGAGCCACCTCCCAAGCCTTCCTTTGGGATCTGCGATAATTCACAAGTCCACAAGTTGGAAATTATCACAGAATGCACTTGCCATGTTACAACAAGCAAGGAAGCTGTCTTCAGATGCATCACCATATCCCTGGGCTTACAGCCTCTTGGCCTCTAGAACTGAGAACTGAGAACTGAGAACTGAATAAACCTGTATTTTTTATATCCATGAAACAATTCTTTTAAGTTGTATATGAAAGGCACCCTTGCCTGATTTCTAGGGATGAGACCATCTTTTTTTTTCCACTTGCCGTTAGCTATCCTAATGGGAACCTGTGCAGACTGTAGTATGTGCATGCATTTCCTCTGATATCTTGATCTGGGAGTTGTCTTTCTATGCTATAGTATTTTGTCAGGGTGGCAGGAAGATCAGCTGCAGAGACCATATCAAAATGAGTGAGGTGGCAACAGGAAACCAGCCGGAATGTGTGGACTAATCTAAACTTGGGGTTGGACTTTTAGTTGTTAGGGTAATGACCGAGTCAGGAGAACATGCTAAGTCACAAATCCAAGCCCTTAGGTTTAGAGAATCAGTCAACTGCATGAAACACATCAATACAAGTAAATTGTGGAGAAGGTGACGGATATGCACGTCTGTTCAGGTGTGCTTCAGTAAACTTTGGTAGCACAGGTAAGACATATACCAGCAGTGTAGAAGATGAGCCAGCTGCAGCAAGGCAAGGGCAGAGGTTGTTGAGGGCAACTCTCATGCTCTGGATTTCTTGCTGAAGTCAACCAACTGGCAGGTATGGTAGGTATAACAGCTCTGAATCCCACTTGGGAAGCTATGACTGACAGTTTGAATCTTAAAAATGTTGTTGTCTGTCCATATCCTTGATGGGAGATGTCATTCTGTAAATATGTTTCTCTTATTGGTTAATGAATAAAGCATTGTTGGCCAATAGGAAAGCAAGCTAGGTGGGACTAGGAGACAAGGAGGAAAAAGGAAGTAGTAGGGAGGAGTTCCAAGATGGAGGATGGAGAAGAACACCAGCCCCTTTCTCTAGTAGGATACCATGTGGAAGTACTTAGATTAATTGAAATGGGTTAATCATTAAGACAGAGCCAGCCAATAAGAAACATCAGAAACAGGCCAACAGCTTTATATCTAATACAGTGTCTCAGTGTGTTATTTGGGGCTGGTGCAGCAGTGGGCCTAGGCCGGCAGGGAAAAACTACTCTTAACATATCCTGAGTTCTTTCTAAGAGGTTAAAGAATCCTCAAGAGAAGAGCTGGGGCATAAGAGGGACAAACAATGCCATCCTGGTCTCCTGGAGACCCTGTCTTCATCCAGAAGCTTGCTCTAGAGCAGTGGTTCTCAAGCTTCCTAATGCCGTGACCCTTTAATACAGCTCCTTAAGTTGCTGTGCCCCTAACCATAAAGTTATTTTCGTTGCTACTTCATAACTGCAACTTTGCTACTGTTATTAATTGTAATGTAAATATCTGATAAACAGGATATCTGATCTGTGACCCCTGTGAAAGGGTTTATCAACCCCCAAAGGG
>JANBXA010000734.1:122812500-122987500 GCA_030556225.1 Cricetiscus sungorus | reverse complement strand
CATTTGTGTGTGTGGTGTAGTATATAGGCAAGTACATGTTTCATGGATGTGCAGGTGTGTATGCACTTGTGTGTCTGTGTATGTGGGATTGATGTTAGGTGTCTTCCTCTGTAGCTTTTCCACTTACTTTTTGAGACATGCTCTCTCGAGGAACCTAGAGTTTACTGATTGGCTAGACCAGCTAGTCAGAATTATAGCTCTGCCTACCATGCTGGGTGGAGGATCCACACTTCTTATGCTTACACAGCAGACACTCTACTGACTGAGTTATGCCCCACTGTGTTATCATGCACCTAACTCATACCTGTGAGACACAGTTCCTAAGCAAATGCTAATACCACATACCCCTCCCTTTTGGTCTTCACTTTCTCCCAGGTGAGGCTATCCATCAGGACTCAGGTGGAAGAGGAGGCTTGGGTCACCGGCCCACAGAAGTAGAGATGGGGAAGTAATCACACCCTGCACATGGTTACCTACACACTGTATGAAATGTACTGTCATTACCTTGAGGAGGTCTCCTTCAGCCAGTTCAAATGCCTTGGCTTTAAGCTGAATCCCCTTCCCCGGCTGGGTCTGGATGGAGTAGATACATTCGTGATTGTTATTGTAGTTCACAGGGAAGTTGGGGGACAGCAAAGTGCCCTGAGTGCCCGTGACCGAATTCCCACACTCGGCTGGAACGACAATCATAATATCCACAGATTAACCCACACAAACAAAACACTACTTCATCTCTGCATAACCTCACAGGGGTGACAAGGTTGTCTGCCTGCCCACCTGTCAATCTTTCTGTCTCCAGGACAGACTACTAAACTTTTAACAGCACTAGCCTACCCACAATTCTACCTGCTTTCTTCATCTTTCTTGTTCAGCTTGTCTGTGTAGAAATAGAAGACACACCACTGGATGGCCTTCCCTTTCACTGTGTTAGTTTATAAAGCACTGGTCCCCCACACCTGTTTGCATGGTATCATAGCAACAGAAGGATGCTAGAGAAAGTGCCAGCCATACCTAGAAAGAAGAGACCTTTTAATACTCATAGATAGGAGCTAGGAAGGGATGAATTACAATCGCTAACCCTTACACACAAAACACCACAGCCACTTTATGAGGGTCATCCTAGCCAAGAGTCACAAACACCAGACTCAATGAACAAGCACAAGCCATCTTCCCAAGTGTAGACACGGGAACCTGTACTTAGCTGCTTGCATTTGGTGTCAATTCACAAAGGGTAGGCTGGGAATGACAATTCATTGGGCCTGTGTTAGGGGCTCTTAGGCTCTGAGAAACTTTTAGCACAAGCCTATCAAAACTCTGCTTCATTTATCAGCCAATAGAATCGCCCGCCTCTGGAAACCTGTTTCCTGTCCTCCAGAAATAGTCTTTCCTACTATTCTCAGGCCCGCATGTATGGCAAGCATCACATTCTACTTGCTTTGTTAATATTCCCATCTCCTCCGCTGTCCTAGGATTCTTTGGGGGATTGTTACGGCTTCATCTCTTCTACACATGGGCAGTGTCTGCTAGCTCAGACTTGGTGGCAAGGCATTGGCGACTCCGAAGTAAGCTCTCTAGGATCACTGTGCCACTCTCCTCTGTAACTTCCTGGGTCACAGCACCTGCCACATGGCTCCCTGCTTGCCTGTCATTTGCTTTCATCTCCTACCCTAACTCTGAGCTACATGAGGGCCAGGGCCATGCTTGGAGAAGCTGTACATTTCCAAGGCCCATATCAATAAGAGAAATGTTTGTCAAATAAACAAATGAGTGGAAGAACGCAGCCATACAACAATCTCAGTAGAGGCATGGGGCTAAAAATAGCCAGGTTCCAGAAGGGTGGAAAGAGGAGTCCAGATGGCAGGCTCATTACATGTCTGGACAGATGGGAGGTTTGGAGCATGGCTCCGTGGTGGTTGGTGGCAGGTCTGCTTTCTCCTGCTGCTGCTCTGTACCATTACTCTTGGCTGGAAGGACCTTCAAGTCCACCAAGATCTAGGTGCCCCAAGCTGGGAGTGTGGTAGATGACACCCACTGGGGACATAGAGACCTCCAGAGCTGAGTGTTTGTCCCCAAAGCTTCTCTTAGTTCTTTGAAGGTGGTGGCTGTGTCTCACTACCAAGTCTCTCTTTTTTAACGGGCTCTGTCCCTAGGTTCTAGTCTCTGCTTTAGTTTCCCAAGACTTTGAGTAGGATCTTGTTTGTTTATATTGACAGGGAAACAGGGTGCCTTGAGTGCTTGAAACTCAGCTGGTGAGCAAAGTGACAAAGCATCAGATGAAGGTGCCAAACTGGGATACAAAACTGGAGGGGCAAGTTGGGTAGACACCCTTGGGACAGCAGCTGCTGGTGATTTCGGCAACCATGTTCTGAGAATGTGTATTTTCTGGGTACGCTCAGATGAGGGTACAGCTTGAGGGGGAGGCGCTACTGATGCTGTTCAACGTGATGACTCGGCCTTTCTGCCGCAGTGCCCTACCATCTCTGGGCTTCACATTCTTTCCCTCCCTCAAGGGAGGGGCATGGGGTGAGTGGGATGGGTGGACTTTGGAGGCAGAGGAGTTGTATCAGCTCTGAACCTTGGGCTCTTTACCTGGATTGTAGGAGTGTCCTCCTGAGACTAGAGAACAAATGTGTAAGGCTCGGTGTGTGACACGGGAACAGAGGGTGTGCTCAAGACCATGGTCCTTCACCTCAATTCTTCCTCTGGCTTCCAGCTTGTCTGCCTCTACTAGTTGTGCAGTCATCTCTGCGTTGGAATCTTATGGGAAGTTCTTAGCTGTTCAGGATCACAGATCCTAAAGCTCCTTACTGTTCCTAAAGCCCCTTGCCCTTTGCCCAGCTTGTGACGGCTGGCTTCCTCAAACATGGCGTGTGGCAGAATTCTAGAGTGCCTTCCCAGCCTCAGCTTCCTCCTGCACAGCAACTTTCTGTTCCACCTCCAGCTGAGTGAGACCCTGCCATTTCCCTCACACACCCAGCATGTATGTAAGAAAGGATGCCCCACACGCCCAGCATGTATGTAAGAAAGGATGCCCCACACACCCAGCATGTATGTAAGAAAGGATGCCCCACACGCCCAGCATGTATGTAAGAAAGGATGCCCCACACGCCCAGCATGTATGTAAGAAAGGATGCCCCACACGCCCAGCATGTATGTAAGAAAGGATGCCCCACACGCCCAGCATGTATGTAAGAAAGGATGCCCCACACGCCCAGCATGTATGTAAGAAAGGATGCCCCACACGCCCAGCATGTATGTAAGAAAGGATGCCCCACACGCCCAGCATGTATGTAAGAAAGGATGCAGGACTGCTCGCCTCATCTGTTGCCAATCCCTACCCCAGTGACAAGGTCCTGACTCCCTGCCAGAGCTTTGCTTGTTTCTAGGTACCAGAGAAGGGACAAGAGAGGAAAGGGATGTGACATGTGTTTCTGGGAGAGTTTCCAAAGAGGCAGGGGAGATGAGCAGATGCCACAGGAAGCCAAATACAGGCGTAAATGGAAACAAACCAGTGTTCCAGAAAAACAAACAGGCACATGCCCAGGGAAGTGCCTCTACTGATTCAGACGTCTGCGACTCCTGTTGCCCCTGTCAGATGAGGTCTCTGTAAGGGCAGGGGCTGTATCTTATCCATCAGTCTGGGACTCCTGAGGCAGAGGGTTAGGGCTTCTCCATCGCTCTGGGTCTTCCAAAGACAGGACCACATCTTTTGTTGCAGACTGGGGTCCCCTCCCAGGGGCAAGGCTGTCTCTTCCATATCAAATGCAGGAGCTGAGGTCAGGGGTTGGATTACTCTGTCACACTGTGAATTAGAGCTCAGGACTATTTGTATCCTCCGTGGCTGGGAATGTTCCTGATGGCATAGAGTGTGCTAAATCATCTAAGTGACACCTCCAGTGAAGGTGGCAAGTGGGAGCGCCCCCACGGGTGGGCAGGCCCACCATAACTCTGGCAGGAATCTCTGCTGCAGGGCTGGTTGTAATTAGAGGTGATTATAATTGCTGCTGCGTTATTAATGCCATGTGAAACAGAAGACAAATGTAATAATGAAAATATTGTGTGGTGTCATGAACAAACAGTAATTGGAATAATGAGTTAAAGGATGAGTTGGTGTAATGAGACTGGCGAGGCGGGAGCTTTGGCGGGGGTGAGGGAGCATCTGGGGACCTGGAGAACCCCATGGGAGGCAAACTCTCTCCAAGCCCCTCAGGGAGGGGGAGTTTCCAGATGTGAGGGCAGCTGCTGGTGGTCAGTCTGAACTGACCTTCCCCCGGGTAAGTTCTGTCCCAGCTTTCTTTTTCTGAGTGCTTCTCCCATCTGAGTTTGTAAAAGATTATTGACAAAGTAATGACAAGTCATTAATCCATAAAGAAATAATAAAAATGTTATTGGCAAAATGACAATTATGTGGTTTCCCCGGTTTATGGAAGCGATGCCATCTCATCTAGAACGAGTCAGATGTGGTTATCTCCATTTTATAAATGAGGAAGCCAGGCAGGAGGGCCTGGTGGTGCTAAAGGTTTGGTGACTGGCAGAGCAGAGACGTGACCTTGATCTGTGTGCCTGCTCCGCAAGGCACAGCTCATCCTGGCAGTCTGGTCAGCTGTCCTCTGCAGAGCCCTGAATCCCATGGAGTTGCGCAGGGCAGGGCTGACTTCATAGGTTGGTTTGCTTTCTGCCTTTCCTTTTCTTTCTTGTTTTTGTGTGTTTGTGTACTTGCATAGGTATACATATGGAAGCCAGGGGACAATGTCAGCTCTACTGTCCACCTTGTTTTATTTTTGAGACAGGGTTCAATAAACCTTGACCTTGCCAAGATAATAAGCTGGGGGAGGGGCAGCCCTGGGGATCCACTTGACTCTGCTTTCTTAGTGCTGGCTTCCAAGTATGTGCCACCATGCTTGGCTTTTTTTTTTATGTGGGTTCTGGGGATTGAACTCGGGTCCTCACATTTGCAAGACAAGCACTTCACTGGCTGAGTTAGCGCCCCAGACCTCTTCTGTCCTTTTCTCCTTCCCTCTCCTCTTCCCTCCCTCTCTTCTTCCTCCTCTGTCTCTCTTTCTTCCTCTTCCTCTCCACTTCATGATTGAACTAGAGATCTCCTGCATGCCAGGGAAGCTCTCCACAGCTGAGCCACACCCCTCACACCTCGTGGGCTTTTGAGATGCTGGCTCCTCTCTTAATGGATGTGGGGCTACTTCAATCTGTTCCATACATTTTCTCAGAGCTCCATGGCTGCCTGAGAGCATGGTGAGTGCTTCACTAACTCACCCCATGTTCTACTGGCTCCTGCGCAATCAGGACCCACAGCAGCCATTGTCCCCAGCTCCTAGGCTGTCACCACACTTCTCACTCCCTCTGGGCCCAGAACCCTCATTAACCTTCCTTTGGACTCTGACAGAATGTAGGTCAGCCTGGTGTCAATGTCCTGCCACTCCCAGTCCTCATCATCCCTGGTTCCTCTGCCACCTGCACCCCCCAGATGACTTCCCAGGCAGCCTCATGGCTGAGGCCTGGCCACTCTACCTCCTCCTGCCCAGCTCCTCCCCATCTCTGCCAAAATGTCCTTCACTCAAGGGGTCCTTCCTGCCCACCTTCACAAAGAAGCAGCCTCTCTCAGGCACTTTGCCTGCTGACTGACTTTCCTTTGTACTTCTCAGTACTGCTTACATAGCACGTCTACGTGTTTCTGGTGTGTTCCTCACTGTGTTTGTGTGGTGGGGTGGTGTCCCTCTCTATACTGTTTATTTTTTGGGTCTCCAGGAGCTGGAAGCTGGCCTGGGTGTACTGGGTGCACTATAACAGATCCTAGCTCCTGCTTTTCCCTCTTCCTGGCTGGGTGAAGGGTCTTCCTAGGGATTTCCCAGAGCAGACATTCTTCTGCAGCTGGACTGGGAGGCCTACTGGGCAAAAGCTATTCCTCTTCTGCTAGGCCCCCAGCTGCAGTGCTTTGTAAGAGACATCTGAAAGCAGAGGCCCGTGCTGGGGGTGAGCCTACAGGAACCCACTGGAGCTGATTGGCAAAGGCCAGGTCAGGACACAGAGCAAGTTCATCTACATCGCATAGGGGTACTTAGGCTACATGTCCAACGACCCCCTGCCCTAAGTGTAACTATGCTGATCCTCAAACCCAGGCCCGTTAGCCTCCTGCTTGGGTTAGCCCTCCACCTCACACCACTCGACTAGGTTTGGCCCACCCCATTAAGTGAAGCAGAATGAAAGCACGTGACCACCTACCAACACACCTTGGCAGAGGCGAGCTCCACAGGCGCCGTCTGCCCCCCAGGCACGTGATGCGGGCCGTGCCCTCCAGACGGTACCCGGGGAAGCAGGAGAAGGTCAGGGTGTCACCCACACCAAACTGCAATCCCTTCCGGATGCTGTAGGCTGGGACCTCAGGCTCCTCACAAGGTTCCAGGTCGTACTCTGCAAAGGTAGGCAGTGGGGGTGTTAGAAAAGCAGTGACAGCTGGGGACAGCCACAGCACGGGGGTGGGGGTGAGGGGTAGGGGGTGGGGAGGAAGGACCAGAAATAAAAAGGAGGCTATAGCATGCTAGTCCTCAATAAGTGTGGGGAAGTCTTCCTGAGTGCTGAGGTCAAGAGAAATGTTGGGAACTCTCATTGCTGAGGCTCAGAACTTTGAAGAACTGTTCCATGGAGGACTTTTGAGAGTCCTCTCTCCCCTCTTTGTTCCTTGAGTCCTGGGGCTGGCAGATGCCATGACACATTCTCTCCAGGCTAACAACTCCACACAATAAGCCATTTTCAGGGGGTCAGAGCCTGTGACCCTGCCTCAAGCAACTTGTACTAGTATCCTGACTCCAAATGTCCCTCTCAAAGCTTCCTCTGGGTGGGGCTGGCTTTGAGACCCATAGTAAGCACAGTGGGTGGTCACGATGGGCCCAGGATCTGCACGATGTCTTTAGTGACAGCATGAAAGTGACTTCTCAGTGCTCTCTGTACAGTAGGGGTGAGGGTCCTATTGTCAGGGTCTGCCCTGGGGCTTCTGTGCGGAGGGCAGCAAGAGACTAAGTTGAGACGCATCCCAGGAGGAATCCATCAGTACCTCTGCTACTGCAGGAGGCCTTTGAGTATCAGGATGACAGTGGTGGGACAGTGGCGACAGGAGTAAAGCCCCTCCTCCCTGAATGCCAAGAAAGAGCTTTCCTTTCAGGGTTCTCCAATACTGAGCTAAATATACATTAGTCTGAAATTAGCATTGATGCTGATGCTAAATGAGACTGAAAGCACCGATACACTAACTTTCAACTCTCCCTTTCTGTGATTGCTGGGGTCGTGGGACACGTGAATGGAGAGGAGACTGGAAAGCAGGGAGGCACCCAGGAAATCCTCTAGTTCAGCCATCTGGGTGGTCACGTTCAGTGAGTCAGAGAATGGGCCTACTAATCCATGTGAAGACCTTTCCTGGGTTGTTCTTCCTTGTGTTTAAGCTAAGTATCTCTGGCTGCAGTATGAAGTCATTCATCATGAGATTGGAGAGCTAAACCAGAGGGAGAGAGAGAGAATGGTCCCCTACTTTCATTTCCCCAGGGATGGTCACACTCATTACCTGAGAAGGTGATGTTGAATCCTTCATAGGACATGGAGAAATCAGAGATGAAGCGGACCTGGGCCGTGAAGTTGCCATAGAGCCCAGCGCTAATGGGTGCTGGCAGCCTCGAACCTGTCAGCTGCCTCAGGGGCTGGGAGAAGCTGCCATTCTCGGTGATGAGGAGGTAATCATGGCCGCTCTCCAGGTGGAAGGTGTGGAAGGTGAAGAACACTCCTGCAGAGAGAGCAGAGGCCCAGGCTGGGGTGAGCAGGTGGCTAGACACACGTGCCTCATTCTGGTGGTCAGCACTTGGGAGGGACAGTCATGGCTAATCTCCGGCATCTCCTCACAGCCGTTCACCATCTTTCCGTAGTCTGTACCACATGGGTTAGCATCCAGGGTGAGGAGGAGGGGAAGGCCATGTTAAACAGATGGCTATAGTCAGAGGGATGGATGCTAGGCTGGATGAAGATCACCCTGCCATGGATGCCTAGACAGCAGTCTACAGCAGGAAGAGGGGCTAGGGAGATGACTCAGTCAGTGAAATGCTTAGTGTGAGGACCTGAGTTCAATCCCTAGAACCCATGTGAACCAGCTATGTGTGGTGGTCTGTGCTTGTTAATCCCACAGCTGTGGTGCAGAGATAGGCAGATCCTTGTTGTTCATTGGCCAGCCAGTTTAGCTCTGCCTGTGAATCCTAGACCATCCAGAAATCCTGTCTCAAAAAACAAGGACATCACAGTTGTCCTCTGGTCTCCACACACATGTGTACCAGTGTTCACACATGTACTCACACACACATGCACACATAAATAAGCAATTGATGAAAACATGTATCAGGAAGAGAGGCCTGTGGGACAGCTTTGCAAAGAAGAGAATTCCTGTGTTGCATCTTGGAAGGATGTACAATTATTCAATAGATCAAGACAAGGAAGATTGTCCCTGGTAGGAGACCAATCTATCTCTGGGGACAACAGCCATGGTGTTCAGAGCACAACAGTTGGACATATTTAGGAGCAGCACCTGGACCTGAAGCTGGGGGTAAACGTGGCGATTGACTGGAGCCGACCAGATGGCTGCTTGCACTGGACCAGAGGTGGGGCTTGGCCTCAGGGGCAAGAGCAGGAGGTGGATAAAGGATCCCAGGCAGGTAGGCTGGCAGCAATGGCAGGTTCGATGCAGAGGGGATAAAGGCATGGCTGGGAGTGCTTGGGTGTGAAGAGGTGCAGTTACAGCAGAGAGCAGATCAGTGGCTCTGGTGTTGGACCCATCCTGATGGCTGACAGAAGACTCAGGAGTTGGGACTCGGGTGGGACTTCAGTGATGAATCTGAGAGTCACCAGCAAAAGGTGGCTTTTGAAGCCATCAGCATGGACTAGCACATTTAGGAGAGTGCAGCATCAGAGAAGGGGTGATGGAGGTTAGGAAGTGACATGAGATTGAGGAGGGACGGAGGCAGCAAAGAGAACTGGAGAGTGCGGGGGTGGGGGGATGTGAGCACTCTTGGACAATAGCAGAGATGTATCTGTGTCGATTTGCATAAGGACACACATCTGTGGCACCTACCAAGCGTCAGAGTTCAGAAGGGAGGTTAAAATTGTGGGGCAAAGTAAAATGATGCGCCTTCAGTGAGTTCTAAGTCCCTGGTGCCACTACTTTATTTTTCCTGGAAATGAAGCTGTAGAAATGAATCTGCCAGTTACCCTAAAATGTGGGTGCGGTCTGCTCCATCTCCATTTTATCCCCAGGGAAAAGAAGGCACAAAGAGATGAAGTCATTTGGCCAAGGCCCTCCTCATAGACAGTAGAGCTGAACCCAGGCCACCTGACTGTAGAGGCCATTCTGTGCTCCTCCTCCCACTCCAGGATGCAGCCTCTCAGGCTCCAGGAAGAGAGGAGGTGGTGGATGGAGGGTGGGGAGGAAGCTGATGAACCAGAAAGATACTAACAACCAGTGCAGCTCTCACGTTTGTCCCGACTTCTGTTTTTGTGGGACAGCATATGCACAAACCGGCACGTTCATGGGCCGTGTAGAGTGACAAAGACAGGTTCCATTTGCTACTCTGTGTGTGGGCTATGGTCCTGCAGTCTGGCATCATCTGGGAGCTTGTGAGAATCGCCTTTCTACAGACTTGCTGGGCCACAATCTGCTAAGCAGGTCCCACTGGCCAATGGCACCTAAAAGAGCTGTGTCTGCTGCATCACCTTTGCAGGTGCACTTCTGGTCAATGGTGGATGGACCCAAGCACCAAAAAGGCTAAAGCATTTTTAAATGTTTTCATGTTCTTGTCTCCCCGTGGAGAGGGAGGAGCTGGGGATCCCCAGATGTCTGGGTTTCTATGAAAGCTGAGAAGACAGAAAACAGCGGAGGTGATGGGGCTATGGTGGTGGTTTGCAAATACTCCATAGCTGGGTAACCAAGATGCACCCAAGTTCAAAGATAAAGGTCCTATGTCCCTACCGAGCCCTGGGCTTGGTGCTTCGTGCTGAGAAAGATCTGGCTTAGTGAAGGAAAGAGAAACCTCAATGGGGTGGAGGAAGTGTCAGCAACTATGCCTAGGCTCCTTCATGAAAAGCATAGGAGGGGTCCACCAGGGGCAATAGGTATGACCATTGGCAAACAGGTATGAGCATGCATGGAGGGAACAGGAGGGTCAGACACAATAACCGGTAGAAATAGGATGATGTGACACCAGCCTATCCCCACCCCTCCGGCCTGCAAACACAGCCTCTCCAGGGGAGTAAACATTTGAATGGGAATCTGGGGATGAGCAAAGCCAGCTGAAGCCCTCAGGTGTCCCAGCTGTGCTGGCTGCTTGGGGCTTTTTGGCCACTGTTTAGGAATGAAGACATTGTCATAGAGATAGATGCTGTACCAGTCAGCATCTGAATCCTATTTGGTGTGACAGATGCATACAGCAAAGTGAGCTACGCCACAGGGCAGAAATCGCAGGGACCACCTGTCTGTGCCCAGGTGGAAGAACAGTAGCCAAGGCAGCGTGGGCCCCTTTGCAAGTTCCTTCCTCAGCTGTGGTGTGTGAATGGCACTGTCCTCCCAGGTGGCAATTAGTCCCTGGAGTGAGGCACAACTGGAACAGCAGGGACCCAGCAGGTGATCTGGGCTCCAGGCCCCCAAGTGATCTTTTGGGGTTAGAAGGGGCCATTCTTGGTGTGGCAGGAGGACAGGGACTGGAGGCTAAAATGCCAAGATTAACATATCAAAGGAGTCCATTTGCAGAGGGCGCCTGGAGGCCCTTCCTCACCTTGAAGTGGGCTTCAGGGAACAGAAGATGGGGGGGCGGCGCTGTTGGTACAGATGTTGGGAGGGGGCAGGGAGGAAGCAGGGACTATGAACAGTTATAAAAGACTCTGTACAATGTAGCCTGATGCTCTGGGGACGTTTTCCTCAGCCCACTTCCATCCTTGGGAGTGCTTTCTCTCAAGTGTCCCAGTGCAATCCTTTGTTCTGAGATACAAGAGCCCTGGGTACAAGAGCGGGTGAACCTGTGCCCTGTGAGCCCAGATTGTAGCCCTAAGCCTGCTTTCTCTGACACACTCTAGGCTGCCTCACCGCTACTGACCTCCATGCCTAAATGACACAACGATCTCTGATCTCTGCATCTCCCCTCCTCCCCGCAGCTGCCTACCGGATTTCCATCTTGCCCGACCTGTTGTTTTTAATCTTTGAAATTTAATAAAATGGTCCTCAAGCTTCCGACTCTGCCTTTAAATTATTTCATTAATGACATTAAGGACCCAAAGAAGGAACCTCATTTTCCAAGGAACACTGAGGTCTCTTCAAGGCCACATTCTATAGACCTTGGCAATGCTAATTCCCTTTACCACCCCACCCCTGTGTAACCCAAAAACATGCTGTGTCCCTCTTTTTGGCTATTACACCATTGAGACAGAGCACTCTGGGTGATTGATCATGCTGAGGGAATGTCATACGGGGAGAAGAAAGGGCTGGCGTTGTGATGCCAGCCAGAGCTGGAGCTTGTCACCAGGAAAGACCTCACATGGTTCTGAGAACTGGTCGTCTTGCAGGAGAGACTTAAAATAGACTTGGAGTAGTGATGTACTCACTCTGTGTATGTGTGTGTGAGTGTGAGTGTGAGAGTGTGTGAGTGTGTGCGTGTGTGTGCGAGTGTGTGATTGTGTGAGTGCGTGTGTACATGTGTGAGTGTGTGCTTGCATCCGTGTGTGTGTGTGCGTGTGTGAGTGCGTGTGTACGTGTGTGCGTGCATGCGTGTGTGAGTGTGTGAATGTGTGAGTGTGTGAGTGTGCATGTGTGCGTGTGCGTGTGCGTGTGCGTGTGTGTGTGTGTGTGTATGAGAGAGAGAGAGAGAGAGAGAGAGAGAGAGAGAGAGAGAGAGAGAGAGAGAGAGAATGAGAACGGATCTCTTTGTTTCTCTTCTCAATGTGTCCACATTGAAGAACTCCCTCTTGTGTGCTTTTCACTAATACTTTATTCCCATAATCAACCTACTGAGGACAGTTGGCCAAAGGTGGTTCTCTCAGGCTGGCTCTGACCCTGACTCCAAAAACCATGCCATACGGTGGCTGAACAATTCTGAATAAAGTTCAACTTGCCCCAGCTGGTTTTCCTCTTGTTTGGGAGCAACTCTAATAAGCAGCCAGGGGTCTGTTAGCTCAATATAGAGTCCAGGAGAAGGGTGTGGGCTGATTCACTCCACCAAGAAGACCTATAGTTCCTGGTATGTTTGGTAGAGGGGTTGGGGTGCTGGGAACCAGAGATCTATCTTTCAAAGAGCCCCAGACATGACATGGAGGGTTAAAATGCAAATTAGGGATTGTCTTCTATCCCCTGTTGCTGGCAAGTCCTAGAAACTGAGCTGTGGTCTGTGTAGCTAGGATTCAGTAGGTAGCTGAGGAGCTCAGCAATAGACAGAAACTTCCCTGAATGGTTTTTTTGGGGCCTGATTCTATAGATTAGGGAAAAACCTTTGTGATTTAGAGCTTTTATCCTATCCAATTCCTTTCTGGATATCCTTGAAAATAAGCTCACATTTGAACTCCAGGACACTTGCCTAATAATTTGGTCTGGACTCCAGTGTCCATGAATTTCTCCCTGCTTCATCATAGTACACTGAGATCTGGGTCTACAGCATCAAACAAACATTTGTTAGTCAGTCAATGAGCTGAAGTGACTTCTAGGCAGACATATTCACTCACATGATCATAGATGCTCAGACATAGATACATGCATCTCTCTGAACACATGTGTCTATGTACAGGACATCTTGACTACAGGGGTTGTCTTTCTAGGGACCCCCAGGGTCACCTTGACCACCAGGAGGTTTCTTTTTGTCTTGCCTTGATGGAAAAACTCTGGGTCATTCTAGGCCTGGGCAGAGTTGGCCTTGAAAGTCAAGGTGGCTATTTCAATGTGTGTAGTATGTACAGAAACGATCTTTCCTTCAAGTTTTCTTCTTTATTCAAATAGTATGATTAGGATATATTCCTCATTAATGGAAAAGAAGTCCAAAGATGAGAATAAAGGACAGCTAGTATGTACATGTAGGGTAGCTCTTGGCAGATTATTTTCTATACAAATAGTCTCGCTTATGCTTTATAAGTGCAACATATTTGGGGTCATACTTTGCTACTTGGCAACTTTTTGACTCTTGACACCTCTTAAGGTCTGCAGACACTCTTTCCTATGCTATCCCTTTGTGTAGCTGCCTGGTACTTCATTCTGTGGCTGCATTCTGTGTTTATTTCATGTTTTGGTGTGTGTGTGTGTGTGTGTGTGTGTGTGTGTGTGTGTGTGTGTGTGTGTGTGTTTGTATGCTACATGAATGTAGTGTCTGTGGGGACCATTAGATGGAACTTGATTCCCTGGAGCTGGAGCTGTTGGCAGGCATGAGCCACCTAAAGTGGATGCTGAGAATTGAATTTGGATCATCTCTCCTGTCTCACTTGTTCTTATTTATTAATTGTGTGTGTGTGTGTGTGTGTGTGTGTGTGTGTGTGTGTGTGTGTGTGTGTGTGTACTATGTACACATGTGCATGTGTATAGAAGCCATGCAGTGATGTTGGTGTCTCCCTCTATTACTCCCCACATTATTTTTTGAGCCAGGGCCTCTCACTAAACCTGGTGCTTACTAATTTGGTTAGCAGCTGGCCAGCAAGTCCCAACAAGACTCGTTGTATCTCTGATCCCCCAGCTCTGGTGTTACACACACACATGTTACACACCTGTGCTGCAGTACCTGCCCTTTTACATGGGTGCTGGTGGTATGAACTGATTCCTCACACTTGTTGAGCAAGTATTTTGTAAACTGAGGTATCTCTCAGTCCTAATTCTTAATTTTTTTGATGTAATAAAAAAATGTTCCTGACAGGTCTAGGATAACATGCAGTGTTGTACTTGTGGTCAGGTAAATTGCAGTAAGTGAAATTGCTGGCTACAGAGGCCACACTGATTCCCATTCGCAGACAACTGCTGGGAGAAGTCTAGGCTTGTCTACACTGGTCAGCAGGGAGGCAGTGAGGCATAACTGTGTCTACACCACACCAGCACATCATGATGTCATTACATGACATGGAAAGGGAAACTGTTTCATTACTGGCTGAACCTGCATGTCTTTAATTATTGGTGGGACTGATGTTTTCAATTTGTATTTCAATTATGAAGTGTTAGTTTATAGGTCTGCTCATTTTTCAGGCTGATGGGCCGGGCAGTTTTCTTACAGAATTTAAGAGCTCTTTACACATTAGGTTGGCAGTCCTTAGTCAATTACATACATCATAGATAGTTTTGTGTATTTACTATTGACTTTGCATTTTCATGGAGAGTTTTTTATACAAATCCCATCAGTTTTTGAATTTTAATGGAATCTAGCAGCCTTTGCCTTTATGACTTATCTCTATAAAGGCATGTCCTACCGAGGCTAGACTATCTACGGCTTTCTACTGTTGCTACCCATGTGGCTTTATGGATGAGGTATTGATAGGCCTTTTAACTTTCCTTTTCAAATGGTTAAACTCACTCAGGGTGTGTGTGTGTGTGTGTGTGTGTGTGTGTGTGTGTGTGTACAGATGTACATGTGTACATGGGGAAGCTGTATGTGCATGGGCGGGGTGGTGTGTGTGTGGTGGCCAGGAATTGATTACGGGTGTTATTCCTCAATAGCTGTCCATATTGTTTTTGGAAACAAGGTTTCTCTCTTGGATCTGGGGTTCATTGATTAGTATGGTTGATGGGCTGTTGAGCCACAGAGATCCTTTTGCCTCTGCCTTCCCAGATTTGGGATTACAAAGCTGAGACAGACACCATGTCCTGTTTTTCACATGGGTGCTGGGGACTGAACGCAGGTCCTCATGCTTGCAAAGCAAGCATTTTACCACCTGAGATTTTTCTCCAGCCTCATAATCCCACTGTCCCTAAATTCTGTTTATTTAACCTCTTCAGTGGCTTTAAGATGATACTTTATTCATGTCTTACAGCCTGCTTTAACTGTGTACATAGGCATGTGCACACAGAGGTATCTATTTCTGGACATGTACTGTACCCCTGCCAAGTAAAGGATGTCTACTCCCAGGGTAATGTATTCACCCCACAAATATACTAATATTTGGGTATCTGGGAGGGTTATTCTTCTATTCCAACCCCATTCCTCTGCTTGCTAATTCCTCGAGATCAGAGTATTTATTTTAATTTTTTTAAAGGTATGTATCACAATTATCAGAGACAGATTGTCAAACATAGATGCCTGCCTTCCACTTCCAGTGTAAAAAACTCAAAGCTGTGAGTCCAGGTCCTAAAATTTTTGTTAAATCACAGAGGAGAGGAGCCACCTCTAAAGAAATGTTAGAACAAGCATCTTGGTTAGAGGTTGTAACAGCCTGCTTCCTGTCCATCTCTAGCCTGGTGTCTGCCACGTGGGTGGATCTGGCAAACAATGCTCAGATGTTAACTTGCAACTAGCATGCTCAGATCTTAACTTGTAACTAGCATCCTTGCTTTGAACTTGGACTCCCAAAGACTACATTTTTAGGGACACTGAGGCAGCAGCGAGTCTAGGGAGGCAAATGAATGTGTGTCACCCCCAGGAAGAAGAAAGCTGTGTGAGAGAGGGCTGCCATGCTCTGAATCTCCAGGGTGAACATGGGGAAGAGGGGACAGATGTGTCATTGGCTCTTCTAGGACACAGAGCAAGTGCAAAGGTTTCAAAGACCTCAGAAAAGATGTGGAGACAAGAATGATAGCAGTCAGGCCTGGCAGCACAGGCCAGCAATCCCAGTTTTTAGGACAAGTTCAAAACCAGCCTGGATAACTTAGTAAAGCGCTGTCTCAAAATAAAAAAAGTTAAAAAAAAAAAGGTGTGGAGGGCTGGGGAACATAGCTCTGTGGAAGGGGGCTTTGCCACGCATGAATGCAGTCCTACATTCATTTCCTAGCTCTGCTCCCCACTCTGAAAAAAAATATAATGGAGGTTTTTTGTTGTTGTTTGTTTGCTTGCTTTGTGTGTGTGTGTGTGTGTGTGTGTGTGTGTGTGTGTGTGTGTGTGTGTGTGTGTGTGTGTGTAATAGATTCCCATCTCTATACTGATGAGGGGGTACCACCATCTTATGGGACATGCTTTGCTGAATGGGGTTTGAAGGATGTTCACTAGTGGGATCTCTTAAAGCATGGAGAGGTTAGACTCTCAACAGTATTTACTGACTAGTTTCTGTGACACAGATGCGTGGGTCCTGCAAGTTATCTTTCATTGAGAAATCTCAGACTAAGCTTACACACCAGTATGTAGTATGTAAAGTTTTCTTTCATTGCGAAATCTCAGACTAAGCTTACACACCACTATCTTCATGCAAGCTGCTCTGACCTGGGACCCTGGAGTCCGGGCCTTGAGGTCAGCAGCTGCAACACTCACCCTTGCCGTGTGATGTCTCAATGACCCAGGTGCAGTTCAAGTTGTTGGGGTAGAAGTCAGGGAACCCTGGTGACAAGATGGTACCGCTGGAGCCTTGAATGAAGCCACCACAGAGAGCTGCAAAAGTGGAGTGGGCGCAGAGAGTCAGAATGCCTGGGAGAGCTCCCCTAGCCATCCTTGGACTCTATGAACCCCCAAACTGCCAACCTCACTGATGGGGGCTGTGGCATCAGTGACTGAGGGCAAGAAAAGGTGCTCTTTAATGCCCCCTGCTGGTGTGCCTCACCTTCACAGCTGGGAAGAGCCCGACTCCACTGGAAATTTGGCTCACACTCCAGGGGCTCCCCATCGCTTAAAGTGTAGCCGGAGTCACAGCTGAAGGTCACCAGAGCACCCACATAGAAGTCATTTCCATGACGCTGTCCATTGACGGGGATCCCTGGGTCCAGACAGTGGTCTGATTGCAGTGTGATAGCTGGGAAAGAGAGGTCACAGCTGGAACAGACAGCATGTGATGTCCCCACAGTGGAACCCCTCCTGGCTAAAGGAAAACTTGGTTTACAAAGGCAGAAGTTGTCAGTTACTGATCCATGAAATGTGGCCCTTGATATTCACATGGGACATTTGAAGGCCCAGCTCTCAAGCAGGCTAGGCCCGTTAACACAATCAATACACGTCTACTGAGTGTTTGCTATGGGTTAGACGCCATACAAATTGTTCAGTTACAAAAGCATGAGCAAACAACTCTGTCCTCACGATGCTCTCAACCCATACCCATAGCACTTTCTCTTTTAATTTTATTTTATTTACTTTCTATACTTTTTTAAATTTAAATTTGAAACAGCTTTATTTTACATGTCAATCCCAGTTCCCTCACCATCTCCTCCTGTCCTCCTCTGTTCCCCCCACCAACCCTCATCCCATTCCCATCCTGCTCCCCAGGGAGGGTGAGGCCTTCCATGGGAAGTCTTCAAAGTTTGTCATATAATTTGGAATAGGGCCTAGGCCCTTCCTCATGTGTTTAGGCTGAGAGTATCCCTCTATGTGGAATGGGCTCCCAAAGTTCATTTGTATACTAGGGATAAATAGACTGTCCAGTCCTCCTAACTAATACCCACAATCAGGAAATCTGGGTTGGTCCTATGCTGGTTTCCCAGCTATCAGACTGAAATCCATGATCTCCCCCTTGTTCAGGTCAGCAGTTTCTAACTCTAACCCATAGCACTTTCTAATTTGGTCTGGAAAGTATTGATGTGAGGTTAGCCCTCTAAATCAAGGAGACAAATGGGGAAGATGATTAGAGATGGCAGGCGTGAGGGAGATGCCGGCTAGCTTTAAGGTCATGGTCAGTCAAGCACTTGATTCCATAGTGCAGGGCGTGGCAGCACCCAATCACCTGTAGACATGGCACCTGGCCTGAAGGCCATGAGAAACTTAGTTCCCATGACCTATGAGAGGGGCTAGGTCCATGATGGATCAGAGGCAGGGGGTTTCGCCCCGACCCCCAAGGCCAGCCCGGTTGTCTACCTCTTGGTCTCCACCCACTGAGACTCACTCTCATAGCGGAGCTGGAAGCCGATGTCCGAATGACTCTTGTCAGTAGAGAAGAGGAGATAGAGGTAGTTGCTGGTGCTGATGAGGAACTGCGGCACCTGGGTCCCATGGTAAACTCCAATCAAAGGTGCTGAATATGTTCGCCCATCTCGAACTTCCAGCGTGTCATAGTTGACCTCGGTTTTAAACCTATCAAATGATACAAATGGAGATGTCTTAAGAAACCCAAAACTTCGCTTCACCCAGGGCTCCAGACAACCAGATTTCAACAGATGGGCTATTTTAATACAATTTGCATACACGTATTAATCATGTGGAAGGACTTCCTCTAGGGCAGTTAACTCTCTTCCTCCTTCCACTCTACGAACTGCATGAGTAGTCTTCTCTAGAACATGGGCCAGAATCCATCTTAAGCCCAGATACAATATTCTAGGCCAGGGTCCATCCACTGAAGCCCAGTGATCAAATCTTGTTTGGGGCTTAGAGAACTAAGACTAACTTTTATATTTGTAAATGGATGTTTAAAAACACAAAGCAACAAAGGACATGTCACATGTGGGAAAGGCCGCAAAGAGCATGCATGCCTCCTATGCCAACCCCCCAGGACAGTTTGCAGACCATGAATTTCACACTGCTGATGTTCTATCTGGAGGAAGCCTAGGTTCATATTTGGGAAGCTGCTTTCCCACCAAGGGGCTTAGGTAGAGCCTGGGAGTGGAGCACTTGAGTAGGATTTAGGACGAGATTGGGGAGCACCCCTTCTCATGCTGAAGATGTGTGGTGTGGCCCTCAAATGCCGAAGTCTTTAACTTCTAATGGTATCTATCTCTCTTTAAGGGCATGGCAGACAAAAGGACTCTAGGGTCCCAGATGATCACCCACTTTCTTTCCCCTCCTCAGCCACAGACCCCCAATACACCAACCAAACTTAAGTGTAAAGTCAGTGAGCTCTGTCCCCACACGAGGCAGTTACCCCGCCCCCACATGTCCTTCCACACACTGATGTTTTAGCATTGGTGCTACACTCCTCCCCACAACTCTGTCACTGTATAGACATCATCCTGGCACCCCCCTCCCCGAGGAGACGGCTGTGGTCTGCAGCACCTGTCAAATGTAATTTTGATGGGGTATCCCGGCTGAGCTTCTAGCACCCAGGCACAGCTCAGGGCGTCCTTGTAGAAGCCAGGCCAGCCTGGAGATAAGATGGTCCCGCTGGGCGAAGTCAGGTGGCCACCACAGGGAGCTGGGGGCAGAGAGGGAGAAAGGCGGATTTGTTGAGAGACAAATGAAGGAACAAATAAACAAAAACCCTCTCTATAAAATGTGTCAGCCTACAAGGACTTGTTTTGTTTTTTTATGGAAAATTACATAAAGCCTAAACTGTGAGCTTTGTCGACTGGGACCCTTATAGATGTGACCGGTTACATCATTTGCAGGTTTATAAAAGGCCTAAAGAGAAAGACTGAAAATTCTTTCAGTCAAGTCTGTTTGTCATTCCAGTCGGGCTAATATTCGGGTCACGCCGCCTTTTGCTTTGTTCCTTACTCAATTGTCAGGCCTGAGGCAGAGGCATCGGCTCAGTCCACTTCCATCAACACCGGGGAGCTAGTAGCTAGACTTGGGGTCAGCTCAGGGCAGTGTCGTGTCTCACCACACTATGAGTGCCATGTTATTTGCCTTCTCCAACAGAGATGCCCAGCACTTAGCATAGCACCCGGTGATGGGTAAAAGGATAGATAAATGCAGTCTGGGGCCGGTAACACTGCAAGATACTGGCTGGTCATCCCACCCTCTGTCTGGCTTTGATCTCACTAAGCATGCCATTGTCTCCTGCCTGCCTAGGTTCTTTCTCATGATTCCTTCTTCCAGACACCATGCCCTAGCCTCCTGGCCTGTGATGGTTATAGAGCTGCTCCATCATTCTTCGGTCAGGAAGCATGGTGGGTTTCACAGTCCACCATTATCATGCTAAGTCACAAGGCTGCCTTGGCCAATAGGATAAGAACATGAGTGATACCTGTCTTATCCACGTGAAGATGTCAAAAGTGAGTGGCTTGCGATGTACCCTCTTCCTGTTTCTGTGACTGTGGAAACAGCTGTCAAGATGGAAAACCACCCACCACCCACAGCCTGTAAACGTCTCTGAGGAGTGGGCCCACTTGTGAACCATGTTAAACACTATGGTGGCTAAATTTGTTGTCAGCTTGATGGGATCTAAAGTCACCTAGGAGACAAAGCTCCCAGGATGTCTGTGTGCCGCACCATGCCATAGGCTGGATTGAATGAGAGAGAGAGCTGAGCAGCGGCGTTCATCTCCCCCTACTTCCTCAGCATGGTGAACTGCCTCCAGTTCCGGCCACCAGGACTTTACCACCACGATGAACCATACCTTTGTGAGTCAGACTAAACCTCTCCTCCCTTAAGTTGCTTTTAGGAGCTTTGTCACAGACATGAGGCAAGTAATTCAAACATGCAGCTTAAATAGTCTTTAATCCCATCTGGGGCTGCTGGGACAGGGCATTGCTTAAGAGTCTAATGTAGGCCACCTAGCACCTCCTTCATGACGAGGGTAACCATACAATACCTTACTACAAGGCTGTTGTCATTGTCATGGCCACTGTCACTAGCTGAGCACTGAGTGCTCCTCCCAGGTCAGGCAATCCACACACACATGGCCATGCTCCTCAGAAACCCCACCGCCATGAGGCTGGGGCTGTGACTGACATAGGACATTGTGGCTCATGCAGGCTGAGTGACTGGCTTGGATTTGGACTAAGGCACAGAAGCAAACATCACAAACTAAGAAGCCTCTAGGCCCTAAAGAAACCCCCACTTCCTCTAGACCCTCTTACTAGAGGCCAAAATCCTCCTCACAGGATGGAGGTGGAGAGAAAGGCGCCATCAGGATCTTCTTGCTTTGCAAATCTTTCTAGATGCCTCACGGTTATTGTCTTTGTAAATTCCTGTCAGATGTTCCTCTTTCTCCTAAGGCTAGAACCTCCTGAAATCATTAAGCTGCTGTCTAATTTTTCCTCTTTCCTTCCTCCCTCCCCTCCTCTTTCCCTCCCACCCATTCTTTTCAGACACAGGGTCTCATGTAGCCCAGGATGGCTTCAAACTCACTATGTAGCCAAGGAAAACTTTGATTCTGCCTCCATCTCTAGAGAGCTGGGGTTACAGGAGTGCACCCACACACCTATCTTATGCAGTGCTGGGGATCGAATGCAGAGATTTGTACACGCTAGTCAAGTGTTCTACTAGCTGAGGTGCATCCTCAGCCTAGCGATTCTTTTTCTAAACATACTCTTTTATTTGATTATTTTACATGTTTGAGTGTTTTGCCAGCCTGTCTATCAGTGTGTCATGTGTGTACCTAGTACCCAAACAAGCCAGAGAGAGTCTTATCTCATAGAACTGGGAGTTACAGGTGGTTGTGAGCAGCTGTGTGGAAGCCAGGAATTGAACCTGGGTCCTCCGGAGCAGCAACGAGTACTCTTAATGGCTGAGTCATCTCTCTAGCTCCAGCCCAGAAATTCTTAATTAGAAAAGTATACTGGGAATTTAACCCAGATGATAACAACAGTGATAACAACAGGAAGAGGTGTCAATACCTCCTGATGACTTACTCATTGGGTTGCTTTAATATGTCATCCAGATGCATGTTAATAAAGTTGTTATCCCAGTGTTACAAAGGAGGAAAGCAAGGCCAAGTAGGTTAAGACCCTCAATAAAGGACATTAAGCTAATGAAGTCAGAGCTGAGATTGAACCTGAAGACCTCTATCTCCAAATCCTAATGCAGCACAGAGCACATACTGTCATACAGACAGAAATGAGCTGGAGGGTACCCAGCACTTGCCAGGTGTCGGGGCTTAACGTGGATTATCCTTGTGAAAACTGCAAGGCAACAAGGCACATATGCTATTACCCTCACTCTATAGAAGGGGATTATTGCTCTGATTTCTGTGAGTGGAGGCTTAGAGAAACTAAGTAATTAGATGGTGTCTGTATAAAACACTGAGAACTAAATCACATATGTGTATTATCACTTCTGTAACTCTGGTTTTCAAAATCCATCCATCATCTCACCGAATCATTCCCTTCAGCGCATGTGTGGGGAGGATGCGTGGGGAGGGGGAGAGGATGTGCCTGCTGCTGTGCCCCAGAGGTCTCAAGCAGACACTGAGTCTTGGCTCTCACTCATTCCAGGCCGCGCCTCTCTGGCTGCTGGATGTTGACCTCCTTGTTCAAGTTCCAGGAAGCCACAGAGCAAAGGCAGTGTGGCAAGCCTTGGTTGCCGACAGGTAAACCTAGCACTGTCTCAAATCTCCAGAGGGGAATTTAGTTCTTTCCTCTGGTGGCCCCATGTTCTGGTTTATTTGTTGTATTATACTGCTTTAGATGGCTAATCTCTTCCAGTGCCGTTATGACGGCCAGCTGACTTCACTAGTCAATGCTGCATTCTGTTACTTGCATATTACAGAGTATTTTATGACTGGCAGGATCTAGAAAGGAGGAGTCCTAGATGCAATGTCTTTTTAACAGTTCAACTTCTGAATGTTGCTTAAAGAAATAGCATCATACTTCCTTTATGGTTCATCTGAGTGAGCGCTAACACTTGAATACTAATTTAAATTTTAAAGAATTTGTTGTTGTTGTTTGTTTTTTACTAAAGGTATGCAGTGTATTTCTGTGTGCATGTAAGAATAGATGCCCTTGGCTCCATTTATCTAAAGAAGAGGTAATATGAAAGTTAAATTAGAGGCTAGAGAGATGGCTCGGCAGTTAAGAGTGAGTACTGCTTTTGCAGAAGACCTGAGGTTAGCTTCCAGCACCCACAGGGGTGGGCCAGCCCAGTGTGCTGTCACCTGCAACTCCATCTCCAGATGTATCTAACACCTTCTGCTGGCCTCTACAGGTAGCTGCACTCACATGCACCTATCCACACACAGACAAGCATATGCACACATACAACTGAAAAGTAAAAAGGAAACATTTGAAAAGGTCAAGTTAGTTTTAAGGTGTTACTACCCACTCAGATGAGCAATCAGTGAACTGGTAAATCGGGGATATAGTATTCGCCATGGGTCAAAGAGATACGCTCAAAGCTTTGCTTTTCTGGAACGAACATTGTTTTAGACAGATTTAACTCTGGAATTACACAATTGATTTGCATAATTAAGATGATTAGATTTTATGTGTAATTTCTAAAAATTTAAACCGAATACAATACTATATTGCATATTTATGTATAAGACCCTAAAGAGGTTTTAAAGACAGTAATTTGAAAGCCCATCCCTGTGAGGAAATAAGAATATAAAGAATAGAGTGATGATGATGGCAATGGTGATGATGATGATGATGATGAATGAGGCAATTTCGGTGAGTATGTTAGTTGGTAGTACTGTCTTTACTATTCTGAGAGTCCTGGGTAAGCACTGCAACACGGGAAGCCAGGATGCTGTTTTGCGGGACTTGTCTTTTTTGAGCAAGAGTAAAAAGACAGGTGAAGACGGTGTCAAGGAAGATAAGGTTAAAAGATAAAAGCTTCTTCATTTGAAATGAAATGCACTTGCATGCATTTTTTTCAATAAAGCATTTCTCACATGCGTTCATTGAAAAGGCTTACAAACATGGGGCGAGTCAATAGTGATAAACACTGTTGGTACTCTAGGTTCTAAACATCAATTTGCACTAAAAGACACCTTAGAGGAAAAAACTGATTCTGGGTCAGGGGTGGAAAATGTCCAAGAAGAGGCTGGGCCATCCTCATAGGGCTCCTGCTAGTCAGAAGGACAATGTGGACATCAGTTAGAACAAGAGCTGTAAATGTAAATCCAATGACCTCTAATGACAGTTAAGACCATTCAACTTTAGAAGATGTTAGGGAGTCCATTTATTAATATGCAAATGATCAAATATACAAAATAATTGTTTCTTCGATCTTTCATTTTTGAACTATATCTTAGCACGAGACATGTTTTCTTCAAGGGTTCCAGCTTATAAAAGATGAAACAATGAAGTGTTGCCATTTTTCAGTCTCCAGACTGGGATCATAATGTCCCAAAAGAGAGGCAATGGGACATTATTGCCTTTGATGGAGATACAAAGCCCTGACTATTAAATGGTCTGGCAATTAAAAAAAAAATTAAAGAGAAATCCAAGTTTGATTGTCTAGATCTTAGTGCCAATTAAAGAATTACAAGAGGGAGGGGATCATGTTAGTCATCCACTCAGGGAAGTGAGCAGAAGAGTTACAGAATTCAAGGGGCTGGGAGATAGCTCAGTCAGTAGAGTGTTTGCTGTGTAAGCAAGAAGACCCGAGTTTAAGTCCCAGCACACACATCAAAAGATGGGTGAATTATTAAGATTCTGCCGGCCAGCTAACCCAGTCTAATTGTTAAGCCTCGGGTTCCAGTAAGAGATTCTATCCAGTAAAACAGGCAGGCAGCTCTTGAGAAAAAAACCATCTGACCTCTGGTGTGTGAGAGACTCCCACTGAGAGACTGTCTAAATAAACAACAACAACAACAACAACAAAGCACATAGCTCCTCCTGTCTTTATGTGTGCATATGAACATGCACACACACACAATGAACCCATATCCATGCATGCACATCCATGTGCACCCTCACACTCTTATACATAATGCATTTGCACACATACACACACATACACACACACACACACACACACACACCTGCACCCAGCTTCTCATATACAGACAAATACAGAGCGCAAGAGATGTCTTCTTATGAATAATTCAGTTTAAAAAGAAATCACAAAATCACAGGAGGTAGAAATCGACCCCCAGAGATTAACAAATGACTTGAGACTTGTCAGTCCATTCGAGTGCATGAGCTAGAGAGGCACTTTAAAACTCTTATATAGATGTTCTTTCATTTATTAGAGATAACCATAGAAATATATCAGGCTTTTCATAGGGATGCAACGTCATGCTAGCAGTTCATTCCAGAGCAGCTTAGTGGTGGCTGGGCAACAAGTGGGCGCATAGGGCTGGCTAAGGATTTGTATTTGGGACTGAAAGGGATGGGAAGGTCCTACCCTGATTAAGTGGTAAAGGCTCTGTCACAGGACAGAAGAGTGCTCCTGAGCCTATCCTAGTGCCTGTCACACAGAAGATGCTCAGCAAACATCCATGAAGGGACGAGAGACTAGTAGTAAGCTAAGCTCTTTGGACAGGAGGACCCCACGTTCAAGGCCCAGCTTTTGACTTGGATGCCGGGGATCCGAACTCAGGTCCTGCTTATGCGGCAGGCAGTTTACCCACTGAGACATTTCCCCAGCTGATGCACCAAGTTCTTTAACAGTTTTCCAGTGGGGAATGAGTTTTACTTCTTTTGAACTTAAAAAAAAATTATACATGGACATGGTTGGAAACGTTGACGATAGCCTCTTTTAAAGACTGAAATATGAAAGTGCTCATTAGAGCTCACTGATCTCTTCTTCTCCCAATGTATTTCTGTGAGCGTGAATGTTTTCCCCAGTCCAGTTTGAGTCTTTGTTTTTAATGGGGACTTTAATTACCTCCATTGTCATAACTGATACATTTGTCTTAGTACTGCCATTTCTTTATGCCTTCAGTGTCTGAGACTTGTCTTTGGCGACAGGCAATATGCTTCCTTTTGTTTTAATTTCCTACTGGGATGTGAAAAGCAGAGAACCTGCTTTTTGTTCTTGGCAGGAATACTTTGAAGTCCTTCATGAAGACGTTTGATATTACCGACTCTGCAGCGATATAATCCTAAAAGGGCAGCCCAGAATCTGGGTGTGAATCCTGGTGCCATTCCTCATAGCCTGAGCATCAGTAGGGACAAAGACAACATCTGCTTCCAGGCGTTAGACTGTAATTAGGTGGCGCCTGCGTAACACCTGTCACAGAAGGACATAGCCATTTGGCTCTCCCTTGAAAGACAGAGATGAACATTCGGGACATCCAGGCACTGCTGGGAAGCAGCCCCCTGCACCTGAAAACCTTCCTTAGGATATTTCTGACTTCCAACATAACGCAACTACAAACACTGCTGTTGGCCACACCCAGCCTAGACACGTGTGGCCCACGGCTGCAGTGGCAAAGTGGAGTAGAGGGAGACCTATAGGGTCCATGAAGTTGAAAATATTCCCTCTCTGGTCCTTTAAGACAACCTCTGTCCACTCCTGTCTTCAGATCTGCAGGTGCCTTTCCAAATTTAGAAGCCATTTCCTTCTTACCTTGCTTGTCCTATTACAGTCTCTCTAAACCGGAGTGGCTCTCAGAATTCATTACAAGAATGCCTGAAAGATCATTAGTGTCTTCATTTAATTGTCCACCAGGTGGGGATACTTAATTAAAAAAAATACACGGGAAAAATGGAGACAAAGATGTTGATCAAGAAGCTGGGGCTCACCTGGCACAGATCCTGGGCCCTGGTTCTCTCCTTCTCTAAGGTTTCTGACTTTACTGTTCTTAAACATATAGCCTCTCCCCACAGGGGAGTCACGTCTGATCTGACTGGCCTGATGAAGAAATGGTCAAAACCAAGTTCAAATAATACCAACCAACATACATGCTGAGTGTCCTCTATCTGGCAGCCATGAGTACAGCACCTCAGCTGGAAGGTTCTTGAATCACCTGCTTTTTACAGATGGGTAAACTGAGGTACAGAAGGGCCATGTGGCTTCCGAAATATGACCTGGCTGGTTGGATGTAAAGTGGAGAGAGGAGGTCTGCCAGTGACACATTTCTCATGGGGTGTGTGTGGCAAGTTAAGAAATCATTCATTCATTCATTCATTCATTCATTCATTCATTCATTCATTCAGCAGCACTGACTGAGTGTTGACCAAGTGTCAGACACTCTACAGGTGTAAGGCTGTGAGCAGGTGACAAAGCTTTGTCAAAGGCCCTCCTCTCCTCATCCTCCAGGAGCCTCTCACTTATGGGGCGGGTCTAAGGTATGTTTCAAACGTCCCCGTCCTTTGTCTATCACAGAGATGAGAGGAAGTAGGTTTCTGTTATCAAAACCACAGGTTCTCAAAACCTGCCTGTCGCACTTACCTTTGGGACATGCGACATCTGTCTAGTGAAAGTCTCAGAGAGTACTGATCTGTGCCAGGCCCTGTGCTTGGTGCACAGATTTGACACGAGCCCTGTCCTCGGGAGGCATAATCTGTGTTTGAAATCTGATGGCTTGGCTGCTGGACCAAATGCTTGTCTAGGCAGTTTCAAAACTTCCCTGAGGTACAAGGCAGGGCTGGGCAGATGCTGCAATGAGCCTGGCACTTGCTGAGAGCCACACGCCTTCCAGTTGGCCTGTCCTACATCACCTGGAGAGTGACCATAGGATATCAAGGCAGCGTTTAAGGGGCACAGCTGTCAGAGCAGGGAGAGGCCAGAAATGGGAGGGATGAACATATGGAGCAGAGGCCAACAGGCAGCCTTGAGAGGGTAAACTCTGAGTGCTGGCATCCCCGTGTGAAGGACTGCAGACTCATCAGGACAGGAATTAGAAACCCAGGTCCTCACAGCTGTCACAGTGTGAGCTCTGAGCTGAACGAAGACACACTTTGGTGGCTGACATTCCAGAAGTAGTTTTCCCTGTTTAGTTTCTGATCACAATTCAAATTCCTAGGCCACTCATCTCCATCAGGCCCCAGTATGAGGGTAAGGAGAGGCCCCAGGCTGTTGGAGGAGAGGACAGCTGGATGCAGAGATAGACCATGGTGATTGGAGCCCCTTGTTTCCTCTCCTCAGCTCTCAGGCTAACAGCCACTGTCCCTGGCAAAGGGCGCTCACCCACCTTCACAGCGCAGCACAGCACTGTTCCACACCACGCTGCCCTCCTTCAGAACACAAGTGATGGTCTCGGAGCCCTGCGTCCCGAGAAAGCCTTCATCACACAGGAAGGAGATGGAGCTGCCCAGCTGCAGGCTGTCACCAAACCGCTTGCCGTTAACCGGAACGCCAGGATCTGGGCACTCATTGTGTCGGAAGGCTGAGGAAGGGGGAGGATCCAGGCCATGGTTAGACTGGGGTGATACACAGATGGACTACCAAAGAAAAACGAGCTGCCAACAGCCTCAGACCTCCATGGCTTCCTTGAGAACCTGGCAATGTTGGAAGGGATGCTAGGTGTCCTAGAACCTGGGACCCTGTGATGATGACAGACAGAACCCACTGGCCACTAAGCAGGCACACATGATGGTCTTCAGCCTGTATAAACACTTTATTCTAAGGGATGCTGACAGATCAGGCAGTGAGCTGTGTTCCTTGTGGTGTTTAATTGTATCACATCTGAATTCTATCATGGAGATAGGACTACTCTCCCTTACCAGAGGGGAAACTGAGGTTCTATGTTGGCTAAGTGGCATATCTGTCTTTTCAGTGTCAAATCCATTCCGTGCTTCAGATGGGTAAGGGATCATGGTGAGGGGGAGCTGACTCCTAGTCCTGTGACACTAATAGACACCACACATCATAAAGTAGGTGTCCCAGAATTATCCCTGTCTGAAGCCATTGCTTTTATGTCCTTGCCTCATGCCAGGATTGCCTCTCTCTGCCAGGCAATTGATAATGTGGTGAATGGGCTGAGAAAAAGAGACAGGACACCATGAGTGGTTTTGAGCCTTGCATCTTATCAGTTTGTGATTCTGGGCCACTTGGTCATGTTATCAAACCTCAGTTTCCTGACCTATAAAATGGATATTGCACATCTCTTGCAGGGTCATTTAGAAAGTAGATGAGAACACGATGGGGGGGGTGTTGGGGGACAGTGTACATTTCCTGAGTGTGAGTCCCCATCCTCCAAGGGACTCCCTTCCCTGCAAGAAAGGGTAGCCTCTTCCCCTACCATCTCTACCAAGAACATTCCCGGTCTTCCTCCACAGCATGCTGTCTGGGAAGCCAGGCCTCTTATCTGCCCTGGTTGTATGAAGAATGGTGACAGGCTAATTTCCAGGCCTTGGACATGAATACTGTTGGTTTAACACAAGTAGGGCTGAATCTCCACACCCTTCTCTGTGAAACACAAGGGTCTATTTCAGCACAGACTTGTCTCCCCCTTGTCTTCCCCTTGACACTGACAGCTGAGATGAGTGCAGCTTGGGGCTTGGAAGTCAAAACCCTACCAGTCACATATATGTACATGTGCACATACATGTATGCATACATCTCTGCATGCATGGGTACTCGTCTATGCAGCAATGACTTGGTGTTCTTTCCAACATGCGAGAACATGCAAGGACATGGGAGGAGGGAATGTCCTTCTGTATGCTCTGAATTTCTCTTATTGGTTTAATAAAACGCTGATTAGCCAGTAGTCAGGCAGGAAGTATAGGCGGGGCTACCAGACTAGGAGAATGCTGGGCAGGGGAAGGCAGTGAGTGAGTCATGAGACAGATGCCATGTAGATACCAGGAGGTTAGGACTCCAGGCATTCTCCAGTAAGCCAAAACCACATGAAGATACACTGAGTAATAGAAATGGGGTAATAATCAAGAGAGAGAGAGAGAGAGAGAGAGAGAGAGAGAGAGAGAGAGAGAGAGAGAGAGAAGAGAGAGAGAGAGAGAGAGAGAGAGAGAGAGAGAGAGAGAGAGAGAGAGAGCACTAGCCAATAAGTTGGCCAAACAGTTTATAATTAATATGTCTCTGTGTATTTATTTGGGACTGAAAGGCTGAAGGACCTTTCAGGTGGGACAGAACCTCCATCTACAGGCATGGGAAGGTGAGTAACGTACATGCTCCTTTCTAGAGCTCATGGACTCATGGGAAATGGATTTGAAGACAGAGAGGCTAAAGGCCAGAGCCATCAGCTCTGCTATCTAAGCATGTTAGAGCAGCATGCTTAGGAGGCAGAGAACCCTTCTACTTCCTTCTGTCCTTAGGTCACCAGGAACTTCCTGGTGATACAGTATCCCAGGAAGGCTATTGTTTCCAGGGAGTCTGCTGTCCTGGAATTGGGAATTGGGTGGTGAGATGAATGGGGCTTTAACTTGGATTACAAATGACCTATCCCATAGCATCTCAATTTTAAAGGGGGCTGGGTTGGGAGGAGAGATGCTCTGTCAAAAAGCAGGAGGTGGATGAGCAACTGTAGGGCATTTGCTCTCTCTCTCTCTCTTTCTCTCTCTTTCTCTCTCTTTCTCTCTCTTTCTCTCTCTTTCTCTCTCTCTCTCTCTCTCTCTCTCTCTCGTTTGTCTGTGTGTGTGTGTGTGTGTGTGTGTGTGTGTGTGTGTGTGTGTGTGTGAGAGAGAGAGAGAGAGAGAGAGAGAGAGAGAGAGAGAGAGAGAGAGAGAGAGAGAGCGCCTGAGTCAGAGCCTGAATTTCCCATCCCGTGGAAATGAGCTGGCTAATAGCTCAGCAGGCCAATTTCAGGCCCATTCAACTCCAAGTCATGGCCAAGTTCACCAGGTTTATGGCTTCCTGTGACCTCATAATGGATTGTTGCTCCCTAGAAGCTTGCTGTTCCCAGGTCTTGCCTATGTCCAATGTCCTCTGAATCCAGAAGATACAGAAACAAGAAAAAACCACTGTTGAGCTTCAGCTATGGGCTCAGGATGGAGACTGAAGGTGATAACTTCCTTGCTAGCCTTGAGAGGGCTGTGAGAAATGACTGATGAGTGGCTACAATGAGCCTCTGGGAAGTCATGGAAATACAGCTCATTCTGTATAATTATGGGCATGGGACTCAGGCAAGGCCAAATGTAGAAGGCAGTGGTCAACAGGAAGCAGCATTTGGGGACTTGGGATTTTAGAGGTGGGGAGCTGATAAGAGAACCTGAGGGGTTTTCTTCCCTAAAGCCTCCCTGCTTCTAGCTGGGAGGAGAAGGTGGGAAACTGTAGGCTTCTTTATACCCTATCAGACAGCTATGGAAATACTTGCTTGCTGGCCATGGCATGTCAGAAACGAGCAGCTGTCCCAGCAGATAGTCCTATGCTTCTTCCTGAAAGTTGGGAGCTAGTGTCTGGGAGCTGGGGGCTGGTGTCTGGGAGCTGGGGGCTGGTGCCTGGGAGCTGGTGTCTGGGAGCTGGTGTCTGGGAGCTGGGAGCTGGTGTCTGGGAGCTGGGAGCTGGTGTTTGGGAGCTGGGGGCTGGTGTCTGGGAGCTGGGAGCTGGTGTTTGGGAGCTGGGGGCTGGGAGCTGGGAGCTGGGAGCTGGGAGCTGGTGTCTGGGAGCTGGGAGCTGGGAGCTGGTGTCTGGGAGCTGGTGTCTGGGAGCTGGGGGCTGGGAGCTGGTGTCTGGGAGCTGGGAGCTGGTGTCTGGGAGCTGGTGTCTGGGAGCTGGTGTCTGGGAGCTGGTGTCTGGGAGCTGGTGTCTGGGAGCTAGCTGGTGGTTTCCAGCTCCAGCTGACCAGTAGCAAGTGCCTGAGCCAGCAGAAAGACACTGTGGAGCTAGCTCACTGCACTGATGACCCTCCATGGGAGCATCTTCAATCACTCTCTCAGTAAAGGCTCAGAGATATGTATAGTCAACTGTGACAGAGGTGATGCTGGTAACAGAGGGAGTACTTACTGGTAAAGGTGATGTTGAAGCCCCTCTTCCCCGTGGAGTGGTCAGTCTGGAACTCTAGACGGGCCACGTGGCCACTGCTGGTGATGGAAGAGGGGAGCTGATTCCCTGAGAAGGTACCAAGAACTGGGGCCTCAGCCGTGGCTCCATCTTTAATGACTAGGAAGTCAAACTGCGGCTCCACGTCAATGTCATTGAAGGCCAGGTGGATGCGGCTCTCAGGCCGGGCCAGGATAAGCCAGACGCAGTGGAGATGGTTGCCATAGTCCTCAGGGTAGTTGGGAGACAGGACAATCCCGGATGGGCTGGTGAAGTTGAAGAAGCAGGAAACTGAAAGGGAAGATTAGTGGAAGTCAGGAAGTGCCCCTCACATTTTGCAGGGGCCACTGAGGGCCGGCATTGGCAGTATTTTCTTAGTCTTCAGAGAAACAGAATGAATGACACTAGGGTTGGGCTGGACTGGATGAGCTCCAGGCTGTAGGGGGAGGCATGCTGGGTTCCATGCTGGGTGTAGCATCGAAGCATCCCTTTGGCAAGAGGCAGATATGGCAGAGATGGGTTTTTATGAGTCCTTCTCCCTTCGATAGTCCCACCCTAGGCAACTTTTGCTGCCCTTGGTCCCTTGTGCTGGGGAAGAAACCATCATTCAAGCAGACTTGAAGAGGCACAGCCCTGACCCTTTTCAGCTTGGTTTGTAGTAGCAGAAAAGGACATGGCTGAATGATGCAGGGGTGAAAATCTCCCTATAGAGAAGACCCACATTCACATCTTTCCTCTAAATGTCTTTGATGGGAGATGATACCGATCAGATCCACAGGGATTCTAACCCTTTAAACCACAGCTACGCTATGCTAATTATCTCCATATTTCAGAAGCCCAATCTTTTGAAGATTAGGGTAGGGACCTGTGACAGGGTCTAGATGCTCTGTCCACTTCCTGTCATTTCTCCCCACTATACTCCAAGGATCTACTCTTCTGGAAGCCTTGAGCCATTCTCGTGCCAATTCCTAAGAGACCCTACAAGGAGGTTTAGGGAGAACACAGCAGCACATGGAATAGCAAACCAATGCACCAGAGCAAAGCTTAAACGGAAAATGATAGGATGGAGAGAAGAAAAGAATTGTAATAGCTATGTTATGGGGAACATGTCATTATTGAGTAGAAGTTTTCCATTACTCCAGGAGTGTCCCCAAGTCAGGCAAAAAGAACCCTCAGAGGATTCAGATGAGAAAGTAGAATCGCTGTGCAAATGTAGTACACACCACTAGGGAAAGTATGGAGAAAAAGAAGTCACATAAAAATCAACACCACTGAGGCTGCATGGGTGCTCACATGAGCAATCATTGCAGGCTGCCAACTAAAGATGCAATCTCTTTGGAAGGGAGGGTATGATGGTTTTTAAGCGTCACAGACCACTTCACACTCCAACTATGTAATCTCTAGGAATTAATTCAAAAGAAAAAAAAGACACGGGGACAAAGATGTTGATAGTGACATAATTCTATCACAGAGGAAAAGTGCCAACCACCTATATGTCAGCCCAATAAAGGGAAGTAAATTACAGTCTTTAATATGGTTCGGTGTGAAGGCAATCATTAAAGTGATAAATACGACCCCGTGGAAAGAGTGTTAACTATCGTTTTAAGTAAAATAGTAGGTCATAAAATTATACATGTACTTTTGATGATAGCTATTAAATGCTTGTTTATGTATGGGTGAAGATTGGATAGGAGCCCCAAATAAAATTAGGGTTGTAGGTTTCTGGGTGACTTCTTTCCAATGACATTACATTTAATTTTTGTGGCTGCAGGAATGGTGCAGGCTCATTGCAAACAAACAGAACTACAAAGAGGTAGAAATGAATGCAAGCCACTGTGCAAGTTCCCTTTTAGTGTTGTGCATGGTGGTAATGATACTGACACTTAGGATTGGGGAGATGGCTCATTGGTGAGTGTGTCTCACAAGGATCCAAGTTCCCTCCCTATCACCTATATAAAAAGCTGGGGATGGTGGCATGTGTTTGGAGGGAATGAGAAGATATCTTCTTGGGCTTGTTGACTAACCAGCCAAGCCTAATCAGTGAGTTTCAGTCCCAGAGAGAGACCCTGCCTCAAATAACAAGGTGGATGGCACCTGAGGAATAATGCTGGAGGTTAGCTTCTAGCCTCTACACATACATGCACATGTGCACGCATACCCACACATACCCACTACACAGATGCTCTCTCCAGATTTGGGCTAGTCCAGATGGAGCATTACACAAATGATACCCAAAGGTAATAAACTTCCAGATAGATAGGAGATAGTCATGTGGTCTGTTAGAGAAGTCTAAGATGGACTGAAGACAAAACAACAAAACAAAACAAAAAACCCCATGATTTCTGGAAAAAGATGGGCTGGGACACATGTGCATAAACATGTGCATAAACAGGTTCACTGTGAGAATTTGATTCCCAGCACCTGTGCCTGACATCACCATGCTAACACTTGACTCTTTTGTCATTCTATGCAAAGGCACTCTTTTGCCTTGTTTCCCCATAGTGCTGGGAAATGAACTCAGGACCCCTTACATGCTAGGCAGGCTTATAACCACTGAACTACATCCCTAGCCCTTAGAGGTACCATTTGGAACCCCGAGAGCAGCTACATATGACAACTCTGCTTGTCATCTCGTCCCTTGGTCAGTGCACTATAGACTTGCCCTCTTCACTCCAACACAAACCCCGGAAGATACTTCTGAGCAGAAACCTTGTCCTCTCGAGTTCTTTAACTTCTAATGGCTTTTATAGCATCCAGCACACAGTAGGTACTCAACTAATGCTTACTGAATTGAATCAGTGAGCACCTTACACCCTGAAAAAGATGGCGACATTAGGACATCTGCCTCACAAGCCCATCCCATTCTCAGACGCAGGCAACGGAACTGGCCAAACTCTGGAAACAGATGGAAACTTGAGTCAACTCAGGAACCTAGGGGAAAATAGTGTGAGTGACTTGCAGGGCATTACAGACTACCTGGACCCAAGTAACGTAGGATGTGAACAGTTAGAGCCCAAATAACAGAAAGCTGCTATCAAGGGTTTCAGGAATGTACTATTCACATAGATATCATAAAATGCCACTTGAAGGTTTTTTCCCACCATACAATGACAAGATGAGTCAAAATGAAGAACTCAAGTTCTAGAAAAGACATGGTTCATAAAAAATAAAAAGTCAGCGAAGAGCAAATACAGTAACAACTGTGGCAACTGCTATGGAGGTGGTTGTAAAATGGAACATGAATGTAACAAATGTTCCTTGGAAGAGAACACATACAGTATCACTCCAGTCAGAACCCTAGGGCAAAATATTTCAGATTCTACTGATATCATGGGGAAAGGTGGAGCCGGGAGATATGCTAATTTCCTCATCTTGCAAGAAAGTCTGTTTTATAGTTTCTGTGGTTAATTAGAGAAATATAGGTTAGAGCATGTATTTAAAGATGTTAAGTGTAATTAGTAATAGAATATGAAGTAGCTTATCTTCAAAATTACCAAAAGGGGAGAAAGCAAAAGTAGTCGATTTAGAAAGAAAAAAAAAAAAAATAAGTGGAATTCAAAGGAAAAGCCACGGATGTTTAAAGGAAAGGATATGCAAAGCAGGACACTTCAAAAGGAAGACAAAATGTAATTTGTAACAACAAATGTGTACAGGTTCACCTCTAGTGAGACAAATCTCTTAACTGGGGTTGAAACACATGGTTAAGACAATGTGACCCTGAACAGTGACAGGAAAGGAAGGGCTCGCTACCTTTACCCTGGAGGAGGGTTCAGGTTAACTGTGTTGCCAAATATCATTTTTCAACTGGTTGAAAAGGTCCAGACATTAGGGCGATCTTCAATAGCAGCCAGGGTTTTAGAGTCCATGGGGCTGGAGGGATGGCATGGTGGTAAAATGCCTGCCACAAGCAGGAAGACTGGAGTTTAGATTCAAACACCTACAGACAAGCCAGGCACAACAGGTGTAGTGGGTACCTCTGGCGCTAGGGGTGGGGACCAGCAGATCCCTGACACTCATTGGCCAGCTAGCCCTGTCCAATCAAGGGACTTAAGGTTCAGGGAGAGATGCTGTCTCAAAAATAAGGTGGAGAGTGTTTGAGGAAGACACCTGAAGTTGACCTCTGATCTCTAGGCATGTGTACATGGCACATCCATGTATATACATCACACACACACACACACACACACACACACACACACACACACACACACACACACACAGAGCTTTAAATTTAACACTCAGCTCTCGGTTGTTATGTTATTCCTGACTCTTGATCCTTCTTTAAGGTTAAAAGCTTTCTGGAGAGCTCCTAAGACATTTCTTCTAGCACTCGGAGACAGGGCTGATTAACTGGCACTGTTAGAGCAAGAATGTGGTCTTTCAAAGCTGTGTCTTCCAGCTCAGGAGATGACCCAAACCTGTCCCAGGGAGGGCAAGCAAAGGGAGTGCTCTCTGTCCCACAGAGCTTTACCCTTCCCAGCTCTGGAATCTCACACATATGTCACACCAACAGCAAATGGGAGGAAGAGGTGGGGCACTGAAAAAGGGTTGCACACCATCAGCAGCATCAGCAGCATCACTTAGAGGGAAAGACGGGTCCCTGCACCACAGCTGTGGTTACCAGGTTGCTCTTGAGAATCTTGACCTTGACAATGGGCTTGACCCTGAGCAAAGCTTTACATCAGAGTGCTCTCACAAGGCCCAGAAATAATGATGGAGGAAAACTCATTAACAACGAGGTGTGTAATTACTGTACATAATAGAAATTTAATATTGATCTTGAGTGGGAAATACAAGAGGCTTGCTAGAAAATTTATCATATTTTCCTTTTGGTGTCGTTATGCTGGCTTCGCTGTTTTCAAAATGCCAATTAAAATGATGGCTGATAAAGCCAAGGTTGGCTTCACTAATCCTGACAAAGACTTAAAGGCCAAAGATGATATTTACAGCACGGATGGGAAGATTCCAGAATGAAGACATGTCAGTTACGATTTTGTGTGCCTCCAAGGCTCTAATATAGACACAATAAAATATCTAATCTGAGGCAAGTAAATAAATAAATAAATAATGAATGAATGAATAAAAGATAGGAAAGTATATTAAAGGTTACTTCGTGGCTTTTAGTGTATGATCCATTTATTTATTTATTTATTTATTTATTTATTTATTATTTTGGTTTTTTGAGACAGGGTCACTCTGTGGCTTTGGAGGTTGTCATGGAACTAGCTCTTATAGACCAGGATGGTCTCAGACTCTCAGAGATCGGCCAGCCTCTGCCTCCTGAGTGCTGGGATTAAAGGCGTGTGCCACCATCACCCGGCTTGTGTGTGTTTTAAACAGGGTCTCACAGTTACCAAGCTGGCCTCAAACTCCCTACTCAGCCAAGGATGGCCTTGAACTTCTGACCTTCCTGCCTGTGTTGAGAGGCTTGTGCTACCACACTTTGTTTCATCTGTTTCTCTGATGTGCGGCCTTGCTTTGTAGCCCTACCTGGTCTAGTACTTGCTGTGCGGCCTAGGTTTGTCTGGAACACGTGGTGATCCTCCTGCCTCAGCTTGCCAATGGTTCACACAAGCTTGTGACCCGATGTCTGCTTGTGAAATGACCTTTCTTGATGCCAGCAGAATATTGAAACCCTTATATTAGATTGCAAGGCTATCTTCACAATTTCAGCCAAGAACAAAACCTTTTGTTTTGTTTGCAGGGAGGCAAGTGTCACCAAGGCTAAGGATTTGTTTGTGCATCCTTTTGGCTGCTAAGCCATCCATCACTCCATCCAAATTCAAAACTCCAGCTCAATAGAAGCAACTCAGAGGCCACTGACTGCACGGACAGGTGTAGAGCTTGGGGGAGAGGCCCAGTGACATTTACCTCTGTTCTCTGATAAAGGCAAGAAATCAACAATGGGAGAATGAAGAAAATGCCTAATTTCTTGAAACCTTCAAGTAAGTTTCAGAGTTCAAAGCGGGAAAGAAGAACTGAGCTGTTAACACCAATGCCTCTGTGTTGGTGCTACCAGCCCAGTGCTGCAGGGAGGGCCTGGGCTTCATAGTCTCACCCATGACTAAATAACAAAGAAATAAAAAGAAAGTGAATGTTTATATTGAAAGAGTTACAAAGAGGATAAGTAAAGAGGATTATAAGGAGAAGGGAGAATAAATTCAGAAGAGTTAAGAGTAGGAAGAAATGGCTGGCTTCTGAAGAGATAAATAGAAAAATTTCTGGCTGATCTGCTAAAAAAAATATATTCTGCATGTTCATATGGGTCAATTCACATATGTGTGTATGTACACACACACACACACACACACACACACACACACACACACACACACACACACAGAAAATGAAAGAGGAGGCTCTAAAAATTCAGGGGATAATCTAATCATAAAAGATCGCATTCAACATATTAATAAATGCACAATTGTGACACGACATTGGGGGATCTCCCAGGAAAATTTGAATTACCAAAATTAACATAAAGGAAACCTGAAGGAGTTTGGAAATTTCAAGGCCAGCACTTCACAATGTCAGACACATTAGCAATATCCAAGCAGCTTAAAATCACTGATAAAAGATTTCCAGGACAATGTAGGAATGACGTGCATATTCATTCCCGCCTCCTTACACACGTCAGGTGCAAAGTGCCAGGAGTTCACACTCAGCCCCAGAAAATACACCCCTGGTCCAGAAGATAAAATGTAAGCCCTTCCCCCCACAACATGCATGTATAGACACAGGTACAAGTCAGAGAACCGATACCCTAGTTTAGAAAGAGGTGACATTGCCAAGGCTACAGCTACCTTGTATCACAGTGTAAAGTGAACCTAATTCAAGCTAAGATTCACTCTGATTATTTATTCTGGAACACACACACACACACACACACACACACACACACACACACACACACGCTTCACCTGTTAGAATAAACAGATCAAAGTTGCCAAGCTCCCTAGACCAGCACTGGCTCATATGCGGTGCTAGCTGAAATTTCAAGAATGTTGTCACCACATTAAGAGTACCCTTAGAGTGTCATTACCAGGTGGTGGTGGTGGCAGCACATGCCTTTAATCCCAGCTTGGAAGGGGGCAGGGCAGAAGCATGTGGATCTTCCTGAATTCCAGGCCAGCCTGGTCTATGTGATTGAGTTCCAGGACAGACAAGGCAGTTACACAGAGAAACCCTGTTTAGAGAAACAAACAAAAAAAGTGTCCTTAACAGCAATTGCTGAGGGGGAAATGTTAGGAAAAATCCCATTTTACAGACATATAAGCTGAGGCTGAGAGCTCAAGTAGCCTGCTTATAGTCACACAGCCTTCATGAACGGGGCTGGGATGATGAATGCTAATCAGCCTAGTTCTTAGTCATGACACCCGATTCCTATCAGTGGTGGGAAGGCTTGCCAAGGCGGACACTGAACTTAATGGACTAACACTTGTTATAAAGCCACGATAAAAAACACAAAACATAAAACAAAACAAAACAAAAAAAACTATGAATTGACTACAAATGAGAGAGTGATGTAACTGGATAAGGGAAGTCCGCAAATAGAGGAGTATAGGAATGTGGTAGCATGCAGCCATGAGTGTTCAAGAACACGAGATGCCAAGGCAAAGACCTAACCAGTTGTTGGAAAAAGTAGGTCCACACCTCACTCTATGCATCACAGAAATACTAGAAGAGAATAGAAGCAGACCCTGCTTGCAGATGTGGGTGTTGAGGAAGATGATTTTGTTATTCTTCTAAGATGAGAAGCCTGAGAAAATTGAAGGCAGAGGGGGCATGGCTGTGTCTGTTCAGAGGCAAAGAATATAAGGAAGATTTGTGTACATTCTGAGATGGGAGAGTAATTTCTGAGTCTTATACCAAAGTCAGAAATCATAAGAAACAATTATTCATGCCAAAGAAATGGAAAACTTTTGCATTTCAAAAATGACTATAAACAAAAGCTACACGGTGAGGAAGGAATGGAGGGGAAAATCCATGTATGTTATCACAGCCAAGCATTCACTCTTCTTCATAGACAAAGAACTGCAAGTCAATAAAAGAGATTTGCAACAGAAATACTGGCCAAGGAAATTAAAAGGCAACTCACAAAAGAATCAAGTCAGCCAATGAAGAGATAGCAAAATGTACATTATTATAGCAAACAAAAATGCTAACTTTTAGTTATTGCACTAAAACCAGGAAGGGCTGGCAGGGTTGAGCTATATAGCTACGAGCTAAAGGGAGACACATGGACAGAAGGCTTCCAGGCTGGCTTCAAATTCAGCATTTATCAGGGGATTGCCCTGACTTTGTGACCCTCCTCTTTGCACCTTCCCAGTCATGGAATTCCAAACAGGCGCCATCACACATTTTATGTCACGTGGGGGATTGAGCACGGTATGTCACACGTGCTAGGCAATGGCTCTCCAGTGCTTTGTTTTTGGGCCCTAGAGATGCAGTGTTTGTTTGTTTGTTTGTTTGTTTGTTTGTTTATTTATTTATTTGTGACACTAAATGTATTTGAAGGTCTTGAAACCTTCAGCCCAAGTGTGGGTCTGTTAAATCGTTTTTAATCTTAATTTTTCATTACATACATGTGTGGGGGGGGTTTGTGCATACATGCAGGTGTCCACAAAGTCCAGAGACATCAGATCACCAGAAGCTGGAGTTACAGGTGGTGGTGAGCCACCTGATATGGACGCTGGTGGTCGGAATTGGGTCCTCTAGAAGAGCAGATGCAATCTGAATGGCTGAGCCCTCTCTCCAGGGCTTTCTTGAAGTATAATTTACAGTGGTGTTTTGATGAAGAAGGACACAAAAGTCAGAATGCTATGGGGCTGTAGCCTTGGTGTGGTTAGCGTTAGAAGTTGAGTGTGTTGTCTGGGAAGCAGAAGGCAAGGTTGTCCTCAAGGAAGGACATTGGGGGGGCTGTGGTGGGCTTAGGGAAGGAGAGAATGCTCACGGCAGTTTCCACAATCTACTGGAGAGCACAGATGGATTGCTGGGCACTGCTGCATGCCCGACTGAAATTGGTAACCGTGAACTTACAGCAATGCCAATTTGCCTGCTCTGGTGATCTTCTACAGCAATGCTCACCAGAGCACAAGAGACCCAATCTGGGCCTTCTTGCTTCATTGTATGTCTCTGGATCAGCAAACTGACGCCATCTCTATTGATTGCTAGTGTGGCTAAGTTGCAAACAGTCTTATAAACACTCCTTTTGCTTTATTCATATATGTATATTAATATTAGACTATATGTACATATATGTACATATGTACATATGTATGTACATATGCACATACAATAAATGTATATATGATTTTATTTCATTTTTAATGACAAAGCCTCATGTAGCTGTGGCCTTGAACTTGCTATGTAGCTAAGGATGATCTTGAACTGACCCTCTCTCTCTCTCTCCACATCCTTAATGCCAAGATTACAGGTGTTCACAACCTTGCCTAATTTATGTGGCACTGGGGATTGAACTCAGGACCTCACATATACTAGGCAAGTACTGTACTAACTGAAAAAAATTCCCAGTAGCCAGTGTAGGCTAAAGGATCCCCCAAGTTTTCTTATATCATCTCTGGTGTTGGAGCTTGCTGAAAGTTATCATCCAACTTTGTTTACTCTAAAGAAACTGTGCAAGGTCAGTCACCTGGCGGGGCTCATCTTTATTGCAAGATCAACTTCAGCCTTTGTTCCCGCTGCGAATGACCAGAGATGCCTTCTAGAAACATTGTACGAGGAGACCCCCAGAGATGTGAACAGTACTGGCTATTTCCTGAGCACACGGGACGTCCCATCAATTCACTTGCCATAATCTTACTCGAAAGTCACAAATTGTACTCAAGATTTTTCATTTACCTTTTTCAGTCTTACTGCTTGGCTAGGCAGCTTTGGACACTGGTGTCCTGACTCATGGAGCTGTTTCTTCCCTTGTTTCTGAAACACTGTCCATCAGCTCTCTACTTCATACACTCCAGGTCTGACTTCTCCATGTGACTGCTCCTTCCTACTCACTGGGAAGTTTCCTCTTCCTCCTGACTCTGGTACCTTGCATGCTCAGGGTTAATGTTCCCCATCCCTGGGGTAGTCTGCTATATCCATGACTCTTAACCTATCCCTCCAAGACAGACCTCTCTCACAAGATGTGGCCTCTGCAATGCCTCTACTGAGCTTGAGTTTCAGTGTGGGGGTAGCACCTGCTGAATGCCACTCACTGTCCTACAGACTGGCTTGGCAGCTATAAAGATACATTATCAACTCCTCATTCCCAGTGACTGTTATCTCCTAAAGGAGACAAAGAACACAGGACTGGGCAAAAGGGAAGAGAATGAAAGGTTGAGGTAGGCAGCTTTCAGTAAGAGGGTCTCAGGTGGCCTGTCTGAGGTGGTGTCCTTTGCCTTGTGGTCCCATGCTTAAGGAGCCAACATCCCCAGGAAGATTACTCCAGTCAGGAAGAACTGTAGGTGCGAAGACCCTGTGGGCAGAGGGGAATGAATGTGGCATATGTGAGGGACAGGGAACTTCAGAACAGCAGAGCATGGTAGTTAGTAGGAAATGGGACATATGGTGAGCTGCAGAGGATGACAAAAGACAGAAGGGTCGTAGAAAGGAATTTGCACTGTATTACAGGAGCTGAATGAAGTATGTCCCAAAGTAGATTCCTGGTTCTCCAAGGTGCAAGGACCTAAATGATCTCTGGAATTCAGAAACATTCAGATTCACGCTGCAGACACAATCCTAAATTCCCTGTTCCGTGTCTTTACCTCAAATATGCACCCAGAACCAAACCTGTGTTCATTTTTCAAAGCTTCCATCGGGCCTTACCACTTTGAATGACAACTCCAGAGACCCCAGTAGAATATGCCAGTGCCTTCTCCTTTATGCCACAGCCCAGTGGTTCTCAACCTGTGGGTCTTGACCCCTTGAGGTCAAATGGCTCTTTCACAGGGGTCACATATCAGATATCCTGCATATCAGTTATTTACATTACAAGTCATAAAGTAGCAAAATTACAGTTATGAATTAGCAATGAAAATAATTTTATGGTCGGGAGGTCACCGCAACATGAGGAACTGTATTAAAGAGTCCCAGCATTAGGAGGGTTGAGAACCACTGCCATAGCCCATCAGTGACTAACTTTCTCTTACTGCTTCACTTCAGCATCTCCTGTACCTGCCACATCTGTATCGCATCCCCAGAGGTTGAGGCCCCTCCCCGTGCTTCATTTCTCTACTCTCACACTTTAGTTCTTGCTTTCTCTGCCATCCGTCCCCCATGCTGTCGCCATCTGGATGGCCAGTTTTGTACACCACAAACTCTGATCTGTTCCATGCCTGTTTGGATGTTCTAAAGACTCCCTGCTGCACAGAGGATGAAGTCTAGACTCTTCAAAGGGCACAAGACTCACAATGATGAAAAGCCAAACACTTTGATCTTTATCCTCTGCCTGAGTGAGCCCCACATTCCAGACAGACCTTAGAACTGGCAGCTCTACAAATGTGCAATGCTCACCCTCGCTCACCCTCTGTCTGCTTGCCCCCCCCCCTCCGGGCTATTTTCATTTTCTAGAATGCTCTTTTTCTCTTGTTCAACCGTAAAATGATTAAGCACCGTTTCCAGAGAGTGATGTGGGTCCTGCCTACTCCACACTTTCCTAACTGCAGCCATGTAAACTGTAGACAGGCTTACCTACCCTGACCCCATGCCAATGACATCATAGCTACAACTCCAACAGACCAAGGGCTAAGGAGTAAAATCCTACTCTCACAGGCTCCAGATGGCCAAGTATCTCCCAAACCAACTCCACTCCCACTCCTGCCATGTTGGCCCCAGCCATATCATAACACCCACAGCAACACCGCTAGCAGTCACCATAAGGAAAACAGGGAGCCAAGACTCACTACCCATCTGCAGTACAATTATCACTGGGGAGACACATGGAGGCTCTGTGGTGATATATGATTTATGATTTAACAAAGCCACCGAAGATCAGAAAGGCAAAGCAGCCAAGCCAGTAGCTCTCACCTCTACCTCAGACCAAACAGGGAGCTCCTGTCTCCACGAGTCCTCAGAGTGCAATGCAGACTGCACTGCTCTCCCCCAAGCCTCAGAATGCAATCCCCTCAGCCAGCGCTATGATGTCATTCAAGCACCAATAAGCTGAGGTAGGAAAGTGTTTTGAGGGAAAGGGGCATGGCGTGAGGGAGAGAGGAGGGAAGGGGTCATTTCATATGGATTCCATGGCATGAAGGATAGAAGGGGTCATTACATATGGGTTCCTAGTCCTTTCTTGTTCAGGATATCTCTTGGCATCCAAATTGCCTGCTTGGCCTGGAGTCTGTTGAGTCACAGCTAGGGTGGTCATTTATTGCCTAGACTAGGAAACTTGAAAAAAAAAAAAAAAGGTGCTACCTAGAACAAAAGGAGATATGGCTTCTCCTAAGCAAATAGGGATGTACAGTTACCCCACCCCACTCGATCCCTTCTACTCTGGCCACCAGCTAGCCTTCATCCTGGGGCAGTAGTGTTCTTGTCCATGTTCCTCACTCACGACTCACTCCCAGCCCTACATTGCAGCTTTCCAGTCAGGTCTGGCAATTAGGGTTCTCGCTCCTTAGCAATGGCACCTTGTTCCTTTGAGACCCAGCTAAGTTCTTAGTATCAAACATTTGTCCCTTATCAGCACCATATCTAGGAATGACCTGGAGTTACCCTGAAGTCGGGGAAGCTTGTCACATCTACACAATCCAGCCCACCAGTCAGTCAGTCCTGGTGCTTATCCATCCTAGCCTCCAGCCCCTCAGCATTGTCAGCCTCCCAACTCCACCAGTCACAGCTTTTCAGATGCTGGCCGAGGCTTTGTGTTACCAGATAATATGAAACATTCTGGCAGCCCATAAGACAAAGCATGGAGAAGATACCTTGACCAATATGCCTGGCTAAGTAGCTGAGTCTGAACTCTTCGGGCTAAGGTTTTAGTTTGAAAGCAGACCACGACTTCTTTGGCTAATTACATTGAGCTAATCCTAGCTAGTATCTCAAGGTGGGACAGGTGTGAACACTAAACAATTTGGGTTTGGGTATCAGTTTGCCTGTTGAAGGACTGGGAGGAGAGACATGCATTTTGCTTCAAGTGAATTTGTTTCCACATGAATAAAAAACTGATCAATGACTTCTAAGCTGTAGCTTTGTTGCAAAGATTCAGGGCAGTGGGGCTTGGGCCACAAAGGATAGACTGTGCCTGGTGCTTAAGGGGTAAATTCAGCTTCTAATGAAAAAGGGAGTGTGGTCCAGGTCTGTGGCTCAAGGCGAGGTCTTCCCTCATACTTCCACTCAGCATCTATCTCCATTGGTCTCAAACAAGGTTGTCCAAGCAAGGCGAGACACAGGTCTCCCACCCTCCCTATAACATTGCCTCTACCAAGCCACACCACAGAACCCAGGATTTTCACTCTCCTCCATGGGTGGACCAGTCAATCCAGATCTAGAAGAGTCTAGGTGAACCCACTTACAGGGATGGTGCACCCCTTGGTCAGCAGCTATGATGTGAAAGATGCTCTGTTGGCTTCATTGGGGTGATAGACTACATAAGCTAACTGGAGGGATGTGTATTCTGAGCCTAGAGTCTCCAGTGGGATTCTGAGGAACTGAGACACATGGGATAAAACAAAATGACTCAATTTTTCTATGTCCTCAGAAACATCTGGTCACAGATGTTTCTCACCTCTATGAGGTCCACAGCTACCGGTGCCCAGCCTTAAAGAACTCTGATTCTCAGTGGTTTCTATCTTTGTCACATGGTCAGGTGCTAGCTGGTATTTTGGGATCCTTTAAAAGTTAGCTTTAGTTCCTATTATCTTGGGAAGTCAGGCCCAGGGTCAGCTGAGGAGAAGAATACCAATCTATCCTAGAGCAGATGCTATCTCCAGAACTCAGAGGAAGTCAAGAAAGGGAGTGGCTACATCTCCAATGGCTCAAACGGTGCTGTGAGCCCAGGATGCTATGACTCTGAGTCCTTCAGCACTGTCCTCATCCCCAAGTGCTGAGCTCTGTCATAGTCTGATGTGTTCCCTAAGGTAGTTTCAGTAGGGGACTTTCATGGGGTTTAGAGACAGCCTCATCCAGTCATGCCTCAAGCTGCCACCCACTGAAGACTGGTGAAGAACATGAATGGCCATTTAACATGACCATATGAAAGAACACTTACCCTCAAGAGACCAGGATGTCACACAGAGACTCACAGCCTGAAGAGTCTTGACCTTTGAGGCCTTTGGGGGACCTTACTGGTGAGAGCTAGCAGCTCTGCTCTGGAAACCCCTTCCCTTGACCCTACAAGATGACCATTATACATAGGAACTGGAGGGACAGCCATAAACCCAAGGCTCCCACGGAAAGGTGAGCTTAACCTTCTTGAGCGCCACAGAGCCTGAAGAAACCCATAGCCAAGAAGACTGCACTTAAATCCCAAGGCTGATGACAAACTTTCTGAGGCACTTCAGTCCCAATATGGAAGCTGGGAGAATAAATGCTGGTCTTGCTGGTTGGCAGATGCCTCCACAGCTCTCTGAGTCAGATGTGACAGAGGTCAAGGAGAAGGCACAACCCAGATCTCTGGGCATTTTATAGACAGAAGAGGGCTACTGGCTTGATGTCACAGCTAGAGGCAGAAGTGAGAAGGACGTGATATTCCATTGCTCCACTGGTACAGGTGACTGAGCACAGCTAGATACTCACAGCCAGGTAACTATTCTCAGTCTCTGTTGTACCCAGGCTCTCCTTCCTAAAAGTCTAGGCCAAGATTTGGATTCAGCCGCATTCTCACTTTAATTCTGGAAGGATTCTGGGGTTGGAATGGACTGCAGTTTTCACTGTGCCATAATCTCCCAAGAAGTTATTGGAGAAGCGGCTAACAGGGACACATTTCCTCCCTTCCTTGAACACATATGTCACTGCAATGATTTGGAGCTCACTTTGCCATAAACATGAGTGTTCGTCAAGTCACCAAGAGTTCCCGGAGAACCATGGGTGAACCATCCCCTCTACTCCCAATGTAAGCACAACACTCAGTGATCTGGCACCCTCTGCAACAATTATGCTGTGTTTGAACAAAAGGAAAGTGAAGTCCAAGCATGGCCATTCATCCTGTTCTTGCTAGGGTATCAACATGCAGGCTAATATTCCATAGACGACAGGAGATCATGACCACTATTACAGCTGAAGCCTGACCAGCCCCAATGTCTGTCTGATCATATGCCATGTGCCACGGAGCCACACATCACATGCAGACACCTCATAGTGGGACCAAACATCTCAGCAACTTCATAAAAATCCCTAAGCAGCTGACTGAGTGACACACAGTAGACATTCCATGTTGGTGATTCATATATCTTAACATTTAGATCACACAGGAACATTCTAGAACTAAAATGCCTGGGCTCAGTGAACTAGAAATTTCTGAGAATGAGGCCAGGAGTTTGGCATTTTAAAATGTCCATGAGTGATATTAATGATGATCTGGGTTTGGATCTGTTTGGGACCGAGCAGAGCCACCCAAGACACCCCCTTAACCCACGTTTTTCATTTAAACAACAACAACAACAACAAAAAGTAGTGCATAATAAACAATATGCAGGCCCCGTGCCGGCCTGATGCTACCTCCTTGGACATTCTAATAGAGTGCATGCAGGGAGCATCCACCGTGAGCCTTTGCTTTCTCTGCCTCTGGCTAGCTCCAGTACTTCATACCTATATTCCACAGATCTAGACTTAGAGCCAGATTCTAAGTCGAGCTTACGTTGACTGGACTAGTCCGTTCCCACAAGCCAGTGACTGAGGTTCAGGATGGCCCCAGAGCCAGCGTTTGGTGCATGTGGGGGAGGACAGCTTACCCACAGGCCCTCTGACTGTCCCTCTCTTGATGACCCTCCCTCATCGCTATGTCCTGGTCAGCACCGAGCCCCTGAGCTTGTTCTTCTCCAGTTTCTGCTCTCAGTAACATATTTTCCTGTCACTGTGGCCCCTGTCTGGTAGACAGATACACACTACAGGGGTGGACTCTATTGCCTACAAGTCTCCTCTCCCCATACCATATCTACTGATTCCAATACAAAGGTAACATGGATACAGGACCCGCCCTGGCCTGGTCTGACAGTATTGACTCCTTGACAATGCTGGCAGTGACCAGTGTAAGCTATCTCTTCACCCAGAGTCAGTCCCTTCAGCCTTGGACTTGCTCAGTTCTGTCTTGCCTTACCTAGGTTGACCCCAGGGCACCATGGTGCTTCGCAGCCATCATGCTCATTTCCGGTGCTGTGACAAATATACATCCCACTTCCTGTCTCTCTGGTGGCCCACTTTTAGAACACACCACTCCCCAGTTTGTGTATCACCAGCCCCAGGTTCTTAGTGGCCAAGTTTTTAAGGATTAGATGATAAAAGGAGGGGTACTCTGGAACACCCCAAGTTCATGGCTTATGTCCTTGGGCCCTCTGTGGTCAGGGGACCTTGATGGAAGCCTGAAGGAAGGAGGATGTTTCCTTGAGGCAAGGAAGCTCACAGAGCTCTCACAGCCACTCCTGCTCCATCACAGAGTTCTCAGGAGTGTTATCCCCCGCACAGAGGAGGACACGTCCAGATCTTGACCCATCCCAACCCTGGCTCTGAGCATCTGAAAAAGGCAATTTCTGAGGGCTCGAGCTATTGTGATTATTTCTTCTGTGCCAAGGGAAAGGCCATCTGAAATTGGAAAATATGGGGTTCTATCTTTACAGGGAATACCAGGTACTGGATACAGTCAGTGTGGAACAATGGAAGGCTAACTTCATCCGGGCATGGTGCAGGATGCAGAGGAAGGCAGGATGATGCAAAAACCACCTGCCAGTAAGAAGGTAGGTAAGGAGCCATGGATGTGGCCTGCGTACAACAAATGACAGAGCTGTTATATTTAGACAAATGCAGGTAGAGGAAGCAAAAGAGACACACGAGTGTCTAGGTGTGAAGCTGTGTATTAGGGAAGTGTCTATTTTCTTCAAGTTAATTTATAGTTTAACAGGCGCGCACACGCAAAGTCCCAATAGGCTTTTATTTTTACTCTGACAAAACGATTCTAAAATTAATCTTGAACAACAAACAGATGAGAATAACAATGACTATTCTGAAAGAGAAAATAATTAAGGGAGGAAAGAGTCATTTTTAGCTGTGCTAGATATTAGAACATATTATAAAACAACAATTAAAATTATTCAATACCAGGGCTGAGACAGACACAGAGCAACAGACCAAAGGGTGAGTCAGGAAAGAGACTTAACTACATTTGAGGATTTGGAGCAAGATAAAATAACCTTATTTTCCTCAGATCACAAGGGAGGAGAATTACTTAAAAGTTATGTTGGAAGACTGCCTAAGAATCTGGACAATATTATACATGCATCCAAATAAACTCCAGATGGATTAACGAATTACAGCTTAAAAATCAAACCACTGACAAATCACTAAAAATAGTGACTGTCTCTCAGATTCAAGACAGAATGATAACTTTGTCAGTTTGGGAAAGAAATCATAAATATTGAGGGATTTGTCTACATGGAGATGTAAAACAACTTTATGGAGCAACAGCAAAACACCAAATGAATATAAGATTGATAAAGTGTGTGTGTGAAGGCCACACGAGGCTTCTCTTCCACACAATGGAATGAGAGCCTCCCTACTGGAAAGGAAGATGGCAGCCTCCTAGAACGGCACGGCAGGTGAGAACTCAGGTCCCTCCTCCATGGGCCTGGACCCAGGGCTGACTGGTGCCCTTGTCTAGTGACTAGTATGGAAATTCCAGGATGCCTCTAACACCTCTTTCAGACCTGCTCCAAAAGGGAGTCCAGAGTTCTCACCAGACTTCACTGCCATCAGACCCCACTACCCCTCATTCACATGTGCCTCCAGCTGCCAACTATGCTAGGAAACACTGCAGACCCAATAACCCAGGTCCAATGGTGTGTGTGTGTCTGTGAGTGCGTGCGCGCGTGCGTTTGTGTGCTGTGTGCGCGTGTGTGTGCTTACATGTGCATAGATATACATGCATGTGCATTTGTACAGATGTGTGCACCTTGCATGTGCATATGTGCAGATGTATGCTTATATGCACACATGTGTGCATAGATGTGCAGGCATGTGCTTATGTATACATACATTCATTTGAGCTTTTGTGTGTGTGTGTGTATGTGTGTGTGTGTGTGTGTGTGTGTGTGTGTGTGTGTGTGTGTGTGTGTGTCCCCGTGTGTCCATGGGGCATCCCCCCTTTGCACAGGCCTATAATTTTCCATAGGCCCTCTGAGAACACACTATTACACAGCTGCTGCCTTTTCCATCACAGCCCCTATTCTGACACTGCATTCTCAAGCCAGTCATCCAACAGGGATGGTATCCTATCAGCTCTGTGATGAGAGGACCACTGCAGTCTGCATCTGCGGTGATGCCTGCTACACACAGACCAGTAAATGAGACTCACACAGAGGCAACCTAAGTATGCCTGCCACACCAAGACCTCCATCTGAAGAAAATATATGGCCCACAGGGACAACTTTAATCCACATAACTGTTTGTTTGTCTTCTATGGAAAGAGTTTTTGAGGGTCGAGCCCTGTGCCCCTCTCTCCTGGGTTCACAGTCCTTATCATATCTTAGGAAGTTCCCAGTTATCAACTGATATAAGCTATAGGGGTATATTCAACATATGTTTATTAAATTCCCACATTTAAAAAGGCCACACAAATATGGAGGTATAATGAGGCTCCTATGTCACCTGTGGGAAGAAAGACACAAAGTTGTTCCCTCTGGAAGGGCAGATGAGCACAGAATGAGATGCTACACTTCTGGATTGGAAGACCACACATCTAGCAATCTTAAGCTTGTAGATTTTTTCTCCTGGCATTATGAATGGGTACTATACTTGGGGTCTTGAGAGTGACACACCAGTATATATTCATAGAGAGTTAAAAAAAATGTTCGTCCATTGGCCTGATCACCTGACTTCTGGTAATTTATCCTTAGAAAATAACTCAAGGAAGAAGCCACATGCATGAGGTTTTCATTATAGCCATACATAAAACAATTGAACATAATTGAACACGAGCCTTGGCCTGTTCACTAGACAGACTATTCCACTGGTCCAGAAAAGGTTAGTATGAAAGCCAGGTAGCCACCTGGTAAAGTATGGACACGGTGTGGACTTTGAGACACAGTATGCAAAATGGTATGCCCAATGCGATCGAGACCTCAAGAAAGACATGAACAGATGGGAAGAACAACCTTCAATTGTTGGGTCGATGTGAAACCGCTTTTCATGTAGGGGACGGAGATTGAGAGCATTTTATTCAAGTTTTGAAAGTTGTATTTAAGTCATCCTACTTACATAAATGTAAAGAGTTTTAGACTATATCAAAATCTTGTATTGGGTATTGTCCCCTGAGCTGTGCGTGCTTCTGGATACAGAATTGTAGCAGGTGGTATGGGAGAGGTCATCCTTCAGCAAGAGCAGTCACCCCCAGGGTACTCCAGTTTAGACTATAACTGGGAACAGACACACCTTCTGCTGTGACTGACTTTGTACACAGAGAGATGTTTAGAAAATGAAGATGGATGGGAAAGTGATGGATAGAAGGAGTGAGAAGTCGAGGGGAGAAAGAGGGTGCAGTGCCACCCCCTCAGGGTTGTGGGTCTATGCTTCATGGATGTGGTGCTCTCCTGACAACTGTTGTTAGCTTCTGGGAAACCTGGCCTCCTACCTTGTCCTAAGTGTTTTTTCTTTGTCCCTGCTTCTCAAATTCCAGGAATCTTCAGTGATGGAAAACGTACAGGACTCAGGGAGGAATTCTGGTTTCTGATGGCTGCTCTGTCCATGATTAGCTCAAATTCTCTTCCACCATGTGATGGCTGCATAGCCTCTGAGTTAGTACCTCTCCCCCCTTGAACTTGCTCTGTTCATCTATAAGCAGAGGGAAGAAATGCTCTGCAACATTGGAGGGATGCAGGGAGATTCACATCTTCCCAATGGCATGAAACATGCCTGTCACATGCTCTCTCATCATCATGACACTTTGGACTTTAACCGTAGGTTAAATGTGGGGCACCTCTTGAGACAAGACTAAGCTACCCTAGAGCATGGCTCTTTATCTGGAATAGGTTTGTCATTAAGGAGCGTGTGCCAGTGTCTAGAGATGACTTTGGTTGCCTCAGCTGGTGCAAGGAGTGCATGGTACGCATTGGGTGCTTGCAGCGTGTGGTGCTGGAGTTCAGTGTGGTAGGGAATAGAGATGCTGCTAATGCAATCTACAGACCCAGCATTCTCCGGGATGAAGTACCAACATCACAGAACTTGAAAAATCTGGAGCAACTAACCTAACCCTGAAAAGCCATCACCCTGATGGCCCTAAGATCCTGTCCAGTCCTTTCTCCAGTGCGGAGGTGGGGGTTGGGAGCAAACTGGGGAAAGGGCAGGCAGATGCCAGGAGAGGGCTATTTATCATAGCAACCCCAGCTTCCCTTCTTCCTACCAACCCCAGCATCCTCTGTGGTATCTTCTCGAGTACCAAGGGTTCAAGTCTCCTTGGTTGAACCCTCACAACTTTGCTGTTGATGCATAATTTGAACTGGATACATCCCAGGAGGCATAGCCTTCTCCTTTCATACATTCACCTCATACATTAAGACAGCAGCAATTGGGATTCACACTTTCTTAAGGGCTTCAGGCAATGGGAGAAGATAACAGGCTTCTGTATGCTCTTGGCCAGGCTCTGGTGAAAGCTGTTTGGCAACTTGTTTGGAAAGTGGCTGCTAATGGACTGATAATTGGTTTTCTGCATTCCTTATGAGGTGTGAAGTGTCAACAAAGCATCAAGGACTATGTGAACCACCCTCACAGTTATTTGTATCTTCCTTCCCACTGTCTTTCCCAAAGATGCCTAGAAGAGCCTCTGCAATTTCTACTAAGGATGATGCAAAAACAAGCAGAGTCTGCAGGGTAAGGTATATGGGTCCCTATCCAGACCTCTGTCCTCAGGACAGGCATGGTGAGCAAACTCCATAAGTAGAGATGGAATAGGACATCTCTGAATCCCTAAGCCTGGCACTTGGCTCACGGAAGACAGTCAACATGGCTGACTGGGTGGAGAGTGCTTCTACACAGGGCTGATACAGAGCAGTGGTCCTTGGAGAGGTGGGCTGACTGAGGAGGACAAGAAAGCCAGAGGTAAGGAGCTGGCTCTGTGTGCTCAGTTGGAGCACTTCAACATGAGAGGTATCATTCTGCTGCAACCCTAGATGTGGCAAGATGGTCTGCTGAGCATGCACCATGGCGAGGGCATCTCAGAAGCCGGTGAGCGATGCTAAAGTTGCTGCTGGCTGTGGGAAACACTCAGCAATGTGAAGGTGGTGTAGCTGTGTGTGGACTTGGCAGGACAACTCCTAGGGAAGGAACTGTTTTGAAAGCAATGCTTCCGCTGAAGAACAGTGGAGTGTTTTACACCTCTTTGAACAATCATTCTAAGAAATTTCAGCCATCAGAATTTCTCCAGTCCCTTTCTAACTCCTCTGAAAGTGAGGGCAACATTGTTTGGCTAAGTGCCGTGTTGATAGTTTACTGTGACTAATGTGGGGGTGACTCTCCAGATGAGCCTTTTGCCGGAGGTGTTTTTGTGTGTATGTGTAAGGAACACTCTACAATACAAACAGGCAACCTCACTATTTTATATTTTTACTGACATTTATAGATGTGCTCTCTCTCTCTCTCCAATTGATCAGAAACTATGGTGTGTGTTTGATCTAGAGTTGAGAGCAGGAGCATTTCTCAGTCAAAGTATGACCTGTGCTGTGATGACCCAGTTTGTGGACCAGTTTCCAAGCATTCAATCGTGGAGAGTGTGGGGGCCCTCTTTTGCTACAGTTATCTTTGGCTATAAATATGATCCTGGAGATGCAGACTCTGGGGAGTTAAGATGGGGGGGGGCTATCCTATTGGGTTAGTGAGAATCTGGAGAGAAGATGTCCTGGCTACAGCTGGGAAGCTCAGCTAGGGACAAGAACTGGGTCTCTAGACTTTGAATGTTGAGTAACCTCATCATTGTTCTTTCACGCCTGGACTTTGAGCTCCTGGAGGGCAAAGCCGGGACCTGTGGAAGCATGAATTTAGAGACTGGGGACTCAGCCGATAGCAGACAGATGGCATCCCTTGTACTAATGAGGTACAAAGAGGGGCTTGCTCTATGCTGTAGGGTATAGGAGAGCTGGTTTGACCTGCTCTCCTCCACTCAAGCCAACCTCACTGGGACTCAAGCTCTGTTCTTCTAGACCCAAATAAGCAAACACATCCAACTGATGGGGGTGGCTGGAGAGACATACTGTCCTCTTCCATTCTAGAACTTTCCAGAGAGCATGTCATGCCAGTTGCCCAGAGTGGCGGCATTGGGCTTCTTATTAATAAGCCCTGGTTCCTTCACCCTGTACCAAACAATGGAGAGTATAGGCTGGACCCACTGTGTCTAGGATAACCCAGTCTTCTTCTCAGTTGTTCCTAAGCAGAGTTCAGCACGCTACTTCTGGGGATAAAGGATCTGCAGGGCAGCACTTCAAGAGGCTCAGCCCTTAGAGAAAATTCTAGAAAAATGTTCTAGACTGACTCCTCAGAAGCACAGCATCAAGAACTTTCCTGGTGGCCTCCAGTGATTACCACCACCCTCCTCCAGCTTGCATTCTGCTTGTTAGCCACATTTTTTTTTTTTTTTTTTTTGGCTTAAGTTTGATTCTCCCAGCTTCCTGCCAATGAAAATCACCTTCTTCCAGTGTTTCCTGCTTCATTTTATCATATAAATATAAAAAATTAAGCTCTGTGCTGCCTGGGGGAATCCCACTGTCTTGGCCTTCCCCACTCTAGCTAGGACCTCAGCTAGAATGACATGGCCCACACTTTCCCCCTCTGCCTAGCTTGGCTCTACCATGCTGTCAGAGTTTTTGGTTGCTTGATCTGAGCTGCCCCTGATCCTTGTCCCCAAGATTCCTAGCACTAAATGGGGCCAACACTGATAATTCAATGTTTCCCACCTATACTGGGAACAGAACTAGGCAGATGCCATGCAATTGGATTTTTTTTTTTTCACTAAGAGTGATTCCACCTGGATCTAAGAATGATTTAATCTTTAAATCTCTGAAGAATTTTTACATAAACTTACCAGTCACAGAAAATGCTTTGTCAGACAAAACTATTATTTTTAGTTCAAGCAGCATAACCACTGTAGTATGACCCAGCTCATCCACCCACAAGGATGTTGACCATCTCCTAGGCTCTCCCATGTCCAGCCCCCAGGGGCTCTCAATCTGTGGTATGCAGAATTCAGAGGTCCGAGCTGCCCACTAAGGAGGGCACAGGATCAGAGGGTCAGGCCCAGTGCCCTTTCCTGAGAATTCAAGGAAAGAACTGGGGGAGTCAAGTGTCAAGGGCCGGGAGAAGAAGGATGGGTCGTCAGAGAAGTTAGAACCTCAGACTTCCTGACATGGCTTCCCCGTGCCACAACAGTCGCTCACACTTAGACTCCCACTGTGACCAACGGCTCCTAATGCTCATGGTGCCGCAAAGTATGTCCAACACATACAAGAAGAAAGACGATGGGTTTCCTTTATATCTCCATGGAACAGACTACCCAACTCCATTCTTCTCCCCTAAAGATCAGCCATGCAAGGATAGCTGGAGTCCATAAAGCCACGAGAGAGGTGATGATCATGGGAAACATATCCCCCAAGGCCTCAGATCCCTCTAGCATCCAAGGCTGGTACACCATCCACCAGCATAGACACGCCTTGCCCCCCACACCATAGCATGGTGTCATGGTGGCGACAAGAGAAATCTCTTGGTCTGACCTACATGGGGCATGCTCAGTGGTCTCTTGCTTTAAGATCACCATTGAAGGTTATGCTCTATTGAAGAAGGTCTCCAAAGGTCAAGAGCTGTAGCCCACATTAGATGCAGGAACCCAGATAGCCACCTTTCTAGGAACAAGAAAAACCAACCCAAATGGGGTTGTGGGTACCCACTGTAGGTTTTCAAAGACAGGGCCTTAGCTAGGGATTCAGCCTGCCTCTCTGGGGAGCCCACCAGTGGCTATCCCTGCTCACTTACACACACAGCCTGGCTTCTTAGCTGACCACTGGTTATTCTTTTGGCACGTGATTGATTTCTGCCCCACCAGTTCAAAGGCAGGCTGGCATTCAAACTTGAGTGTGTCACCATGGCGAAAGCGAGAGCCTTCTCTCCGGCCATAGGCAGGTATGCCAGGGTCTCCGCAACTTCCCTGTTCGATCTCTGAAAAACAAGAAAACAAAAAAAGGAGACAAAAAGGTGACTTTACATCTGTCCTGGAGGCATAGGTTCCCCTCTGCTGCCCTCCTGCCATGATTTAGGGCATGGAATTCCTAAATCCTGCAGGGAAGTGTTCTATGACGATAGGGCCTTCAGTTGTCATATGCCTGTGACTCTGTGCCCACATGCTGTATCCCAGATATTTGGGATATTTTCATTCATGAAAGGTGAGTGTTACAGTCTTGGGTATGAAATTTCCCTCACAGGCTCATGTGTTTGAACATTTGGGAGTTCCCATCTGGTGGTACTGTTTGGGAAGGTTGTAGAATTTTGGGGACAGTAACCTGGTTAACAGAATTGAGTTGCAGAGAGGGAGCATTGAGAGACACCTGCCTCTGGTTCTATCTGGCTTGAGCTCTTTGCCCCAAGTTCTGTTGCCATGGATGGGGCCCCATCAAAGCGGGCGATAGTCCTGTGACATCGTAAGACAAAATAAATCTTTCATCCTTTGACTGCATTCTGTCATGCATCTGTTCTAGGAGTTAATATGTACCAAAGTTCGGAGACATCCTGCCTGAGTCGCACTTTGCCTCTGACTGTTGCTGGGGAGATTTTTAAGGAAGGTCGGTCTGAGCAAGTGAAGGCGAGCCAGCACAGACGTGAAGCAATGGCCCGGTGCAGCCTGTCCTTGCAAACCAGAGCAAGTGGGGATCAATACTGGCTGCCTTCTGACACAAACACTTTCAAGGCTTTTTTTTTTTTTTTTTTTTTTTGGTAGATTCAATTTGAGACAGTAGCAGATAAAAGAAACAAATGACTCATTAAGTACACTTAAAATTTGCTTGAGCCAAATGGTGTGTCAGCCTGTCTCAACCCCAGGAGATGGAACTCAGTAGTATGATGGGCTCATCTCTGGAAGTCAGCCAGGGCCCAGGAGCTTCAGGTAAGGAATCTGTCCTGGCTGCATCTTTAGAGGTTCTCGAGTCACCCTTCGCCCTGCTCTATGCTGTGAGTGAGGGATCCGGGAGGAGATCCATTTAAGGAGGAAGATAGCCTTCCAGGACACAGAAAGTCATTGAGAAAGTGTCAGATGGTAAAAGGAGACTGCAAGAGATGTGAGGTTTGGGAAAGCAGGGCATGGAGTCACTGGGGAAGTGTTGGAGAACTTTCCAGGAATCTCAGGAATAAAAGACCCTTGCCTGTTCAGTGGATGTCATTATAGGTGGTCAGTAGCCAAGGTTTCCAGAAGTCACTGTGATTCTGTTGTAGCTTTCCTGTTATGGGCTGGTTTTCTGCACTGATCAGAGCTAGAATGGTTCGGTGACATATGCACAGGCTTCTAACTGTCACATTTACATTATCGCCCAAACCGGAACCTCTTTGTCTCTGCTGAGAGTAGGCAGGACAAAGCATGCTGTTCAGGGACTCTGTGTGTGTGTGTGTGTGTGTGTGTGTGTGTGTGTGTGTGTGTGTGTGTGTGTGAGAGAGAGAGAGAGAGAGAGAGAGAGAGAGAGATTGGCCATTGTCAAATGAAAGATCAGTGCAAATGTACAAGTCCCAAGGAATCTTCAGTACAAGTCATGTCAGTTGACCCAAATCTCAAGTGTCCCCTGCCTCTCCCCACCCCCATACACACACACACACACACACACACACACACAGGATGGACTTATATGTCCATGCTCCTTTGCAGCTGGATTTGTGTGTGCTCAGGAACAGGAATGTGGCTACACTGAATCATTCCGAGGAAGTGAGTGTCTGCTTCAGATTCCAGAACTCCAGTCCTCTGAAGGAAGGACTTTGCCTGTGACAAAGGGATCTGAAGAAGCAAGTGGCAGAATCCACTTCCTCTGTGTCTCCAAACATATTGTCTGTGAGGCAAGAACTGTCAGGGCAGTGGCTGTAAACATTACCTGGCATCTGAAGACAGAACTCTCCCTAGTGAGGCCCCACAATACAATATCTATGAATGGGGTACATCTGAGTTGCTGCCTTCAGCTTGTTTGAGGTTCTGATTGGCTCAGGATGGGGTAGTCTCGGCCCCCATTGTGTAGTCAAATCTCTTTGCACACCTGCCTCATTCCTCCATATCAGCAAGGCAGTCACAGGCATCTAATAAGTATCTGCTGTGCCGGGGCCTGTGCCAGCCACTGGAGATATAGGTAATCTCTGTCAACTTGCAGCATCCAGAGGAGGAAACACGCTCTAAGAGATTCACACAACATGTCGAGTGCCTTGAGGAGCCAGTCAGACAATAACTTTTTTCCATTATAATTATTCTGATAAGAACAGCTCAATCTTATGACAATATAATGTTTTGTTAGCAAATCACAATTAACATATGTAACATTTAAAACAGATACTGATGCCAGCCTTGCACTTGGACAGCTAACTTACTCTCATCCCATTATTTCAGCGTGTCTTCTACAATTTAAACACTGATTTGTTGTAAAAAAACAAAAAAACAAAAAAAACCAAAAACAAAAAAAAACAAAACAAAAAAATGCCTATTCTAGGAAAAATGCCTATTTTAGGAATCTTGATTAAAAAAAATATTGTCCTAAATGCTATTTATCCTAAAGTTTGAGTTCGGGGCCCCACTCTCAAATTGTGTGCCTAAGGTACACAATGTCTCATTCATCTCATGGGACCCCAGCCTTGGGTCACAGAAAGCTTCTTGAGAAAGTACTTTCTGTGCTGAGGCCTCAGACCACAGAGGAACCAGCAGCAAAAGGCTTGGCAGTGAGGAAATGGAGGGCTCCCTGTGTGGGGAGAGGAGGCCAGGCCAAGTCCCAGATGCAGGGTTGTGTGAACAAAACTATTGAGTCATTATTATCACAACCAACTTCCATTTTTGGAACTAGCTGTTTGCACACTGACTGCAGCCAGGGTCACTGTGAGCATTTTATATATTAACTCATACTACCCTTACAGTATCTCTAATGGAAGGTACTATTTTCTTCCATTTTAAAAGAGGAAATAGGTACAAAGACATATGCAGCTACATAAGACCACAGAGCTCAGAAGTGGTGGGTCTGAGACCCACACACAGGTACCCGGCTCCAGGGATCCTCACTTCTGTGCCATCTGCCTTCTGCAAGCTCAAATGGTTTCTTCAAGGTAGCAAGAGAAGAGGCTGGAAGTGGCTCTGATGGGCAGGACCAGTCCAAGAAAAGGGCCTGTGCCATCTATGAGGGACACTGAGCTTTAGATGGTCGGCAATGGGCAGCTGATTCTACTTTACTCAGCAGTAGACACTTGTATGTGAGAAAGCTCACTCTGACCTCTGTCTGGGAATGGTCTAGAGTGGTGAGCCGGGGTTTAGGAGAGCATTCACATTCACACACACAATAAATATTGGGACTGCCAGGTTAGTGTGGGCTACTTGGGTAGTGGAGATTGCAATAGGGACCAGGACAGAAAGATGTGCCTCTTCTGTGAAGCCTCTGAGTTGGCAGAAGATGTCCTGATGGTATGCTACACTGGGTTCAGGCAGAGGGGATGGAGAGAACCAGGAAGATGTGGGGGTCTGAAGTAGGAATAAACCACAGGTTGTACCCAGAACAAGGGTGCAAGAGCAAGGAAGGGACCAAGGTCTACCGTACCAATGGGTTAGGCCTGGCCACTAGCATGCGCTCCCTCAGACAAGAATGCAGGAGGCAGGAGACTGCATGGAGGGTCACAACAAGAGCGTGCCGTGTTTTGAGAAATTGCCACTAAGGGGCAGTTATCTGGATTTTTAGTTTAGGATGAAAGTACAGAATCTGAGATGTAACTCATAAATCAGCCAGGAGAAGTAAGCGTCCCACCAAGCAAGGTGAGAATGTCACTCGAGAATGGGACATAATGGCCAGCTTTGGGGAATGGTAGTAAACTATAGCCCAAGGCCAGTGTGGGGCCACTGAACTTGGAGGAGGATGAGCTGAGGAGATTAACAGACTCAGTGTCACAGGGAAGTTAGTGTGGGACAGGAAGCAAAGAACTAAAAGGAGATTGCTGCTGATGCTGTGATGAACAGTTGTCATGACAGCCAGCACCGAACAGGAGGGAGGGCGGGGGCTGTGGAAAAAGCAGAGATGGAAAAGAGGAGGGACAGGCCATAACTCGGAGACAGCTGCCTTTGGATGGTGGTTGAAATATTCTAAAGATGGGATGAGCCCGGACACAGTTAAGTTTCTGGGAAGAACGAGAGGGAGGGAATGCCTCCCTCTCAGGTGGAGACTGAACGTCTCACTGAGGCTGTGGAGAAGGGTGAAGGACAGTTGGAGGCTGCAAAGAGGGAAGCAGCAAAGACCCTGTGCATGGCTGGCCTTAGTGATCAGCGCAGAGGCCCTCGATGACAGCAATCAACCAGGACAGCGTGACAATGACTTTCAGGTAGAGCAGGAGACTGGGGCCTTGGGTAAAAGGCAAGGTATTAGTCACAGGAAGCAAGTCTGGATACAGACAGGACCTTTTGAAAATGACATTCCAGAGAACAGGGACTGAAGCTCAGTGGACAGCCAGCCATGCACCTGTGGCTATGAAGGGCAGAGATGACTCTGGCACCTGCCAGCACTGCCTGACTTGCTCTCACAGACATGAACAGGACAGTGGTGCTGACTGTGGCTTGGAGATGTGACCAACCAGTGAAGCCAAGGAACCGGGGCTTTTGCTACAACTATGGCCGAATAGTAGCCGGGGCTACAGGGCAAGGAAGGGAAGGACGAGAGAAGGAGCTAGGGGCAGAGATGGGGAGTTCGAGGAAAAGATAACCAATGGGAGAAAGAGCCAAGGGACAAAGGACCCTAGAGCAGGTGGCATGACCCTGGATTCCAGCAGAGCCAGAAGACAAGGTCCACCTCTGAAAAGAGGTGAGAAGATTGAGATCTGAGAGGCAAGGAGATGGCAAGACTTGGGTCAAGGGGTGGGGGGACAGTGATGATAAGGAAGCAGGGGCTGGAGGCCACGTGACATTCAAGGAGACCTGTGGTGGGGGCAGAAGTGGAGCTCATGTGTCTCCTCCAGTGTGATGGTCGTCAAAGGTGAGGGAAGAGTGTTAGCCCTGGAGAAGACGATGACTGTGGTGGACCAGGCATAGAGGGAAGGGCTCACTGCACAACTCAGGCCTGGAGGTGGGGTGATGAGGAATGGGGCAGGTAGGAGTTAGGAATTGGGAGGTTAACTCCAATGAGGGAGAGGAGCTGGGATCTGGTTTCGGTCCCAGGCCTTCTTTCTCCTCGAGCCCATCATTGGACCGAGAACATAGAAACAGAAGGCAGAGCCTCCCCACAAAGGCTTCTGATGTGAGTCTGCCTGGAGGAAAGGCTCCTCCAGGCCAGACGCCAACCATATCTGATGTCAGCACCCAGAATTACAAATAGATAAATGCAATCCTGACCTGGAGAAAAATCAGCCTTGCAATTTCCTATTATCTGGTTTAATTCACTTTGTAAGTGGGTACCTCTTGCTCCTCTGGCCCACCAAAAGCAAGCCAGGAGGCCTCATGTCTGTGTGTGTTAGCCTTCCGTGGGTCTGGCCTTATTTGCTCTCCCCCTGCTTGGTTGTTTTAGCCCTATCATCTGTACTAAACTCTCAGGTTTCTCCCCATCTTTTTGGGCTTTTCAATTTCAGACACTAAATTGGAATCCTCTTTTATGACAATGTCTGCACAGAAGGGACTGTATCATGTGTCTCTCTAGATTCTGAGCCCTTTGATGTGTTCCAAGAAGAAACCACTTGGAGGGAGCCAGGATGGGGGTTGGGGTGCCCAACCTGGACTGTTCTGTACGGCCCTTCCAGAGAGCTGTGCTGTGTTTGTCTGTTCTTCGCTTCATGGGGCCTCAACCCAAGCCAGAACTTCCTCTCTCTCTTGCTTTCCCTATGATCTCCTCAGGCTGCCTCCTCTAAGATACTCCCTAGCCCATACCGTAGAGGTCACCCTCTTTCCTTTTGGCACTGCACTCTTTTCTTTCATGGTGCCAGTTACCCCTTGTAGCTACTCAGCTATTCAGTGTGGGAATACGCACGACAGGACACACGTTTGGAGTCGTAGGACAAGCTCGGGCGTTGGTTCTCTTTCCACCGTGTTTGCAACAGTCACTTTGCTTTGTCCACTCCATATGACAGGCTCACTGGCCTACAGATGTCCAGAAACTCTCTTGTTTCTACCTCCCGTGTTGACACACAAATGCTGGGCACGTGCTACTGTGTCCACTTTTGTTTGGCTTATAGGGATCTGAATTCAGGTCCTAATGCTTACATGGCAAGTGCTTCATCTACTGAACCATCTAACTCCCCAGCCCACGCTGACAATTCTCTATGACCCTTAGCTTTTGTTTTGCATAAAATGGAAATTGTAATAATAGTGCTGCTGACCAGGGCCACTGTGAGGGTTAACTGAGCTTATGTGCATACAAGTTGATGGCCAAGATGCCTGGAACACGGCACAGCCCCAGCAATGAGGTGGCATTTCATCATTGTTATCATGGTCTCTGTTGTTTGCAGAGCCCTGACAGCTTGCCCACGCAGGAACTGGGCACCTGCTGTCTGCTCTTTCTAAAACGAACACCCCCTGCTTTTCTGCCAGACAGAGTCATCTTCTAGTACATCCAATCTGGGCCTTCTTAGACCTGTTAGGCCAGCTCAGGAGCTCCTTTGGTACCCTGCTGCTGCAGTGTGTGTGTGTTTGGTTCCAGTCATCACTATCTAACGTCTCAGCGATCCAAGCAGCATTTCTGAAATGCAGATACCCTTCTTATGATGTGGCCAGGGAACAGAAGGGCATCATTCAGTGCCAGGAGAAAGAGTTTTGGGAAACCAGATTAACACATAACAGTGTCCTAAAAATAGCAGGTGGGAAACTGAGATGGTTATGCACCCGACATCTGGTGACACCAGGGCAGACGATGCGCTAAAGGGACTGGAGTGAGGTTGGGCCATTGCCTTTGAATTCCTTTTAAGCCTGGGGCCAATACTGCCTCTTGCGGGAAGTGCCACAGTGCTCATCTTCAGAGCTACGTGCCAGGGAAGGAGACATGAGCTTTGCTCTCAGAGGCAATCTTGGCATCTTCTCCCTGCTCACTCTCAAAACCGATCCTGGTAGAGATTTTAATTTTTAAAAATGTCTTGTGTTGATGTGTATGTAACATATCCTCAGGTACATGCCTGTGTGTAGGCCTGTGTGTGTTCCTGTGCGTGCACATGTGTAAAACTGAGTGTCTGAGTGCTTGTGTAAGCTGGAGTTTGATATCAAGTGTCTTCAGTGATGATCCATGTTGTTTTCGGAGGCAGAATCTTTCACTCAGCAAGGCTAGCTGGCCAGCAGGGATCCACCTGCCTCTGCTTCCTAGTGTTGGGACTACAAATGCACTGTGCTCAGCTTTTTTACATGGTACTAGCTATCCAAGCTCAGATCCACATTACTGCATGAAAGCACTTGCTAGTGAGCCAATCTCCCCAGCCCCACAATCATTCAATGAGCTATCTTTCTCAGCCAAATTCTCCCTTCTCTCAACCCTCCTCTATGCCCTTCAAGGTAGTCTGTTTGTGATATCAGGTTCCTTGAGAACTTTCACTCACTTCCCCAGTGCCCTCAAGCAAGGTCAGAGGTCACTCCCTGTGATTTCCCATCGTGTAGCACTTACTCCAGGCTTATGAAAACAGACTGAATTGGGTGGGTGAAGGCAGAGACAGTTCTGTCCCTGTGGCCTCAGTGTCCTGAATAGTGTCTGTAACATATCATAAGGCCTTGGGGACATGAGTCAATAGATGATCTCACTTCTGCCACAAGTCCCTGGGCTGTTGGACATCCTTCCTGAATGGTCCTCACACCTCCATCTCCCCAGGAGCAGGGCCCCAACTTCTTCCTCCCCTGGGTCAGCCTCCCAGATCAAGCATTAGGCTGCCAGATCCCAGGCTCCAGTCAGGAAGCCAAGAGACATCCAGATTGATGTGAAAACTTGTTAGCAAGTGTGTGTAATTTTATAATGTTTCTGGTAAGTGCTAATTGCCTGTTCCTTAAATATTTCTGGTTCTACTGGGAAGCAAAGCAATTGCAACTGTGAATGCGCTTACCACAGCTGGTGCCCCCATGGAAGGAGACTGTGTTTCCAGGCTCAGAGGGCTCCCAGATTGATGGATCCTGAGCTTTCTCCTCTACCCAAGCAGGAATGATGACAAGCAGAGTAGGAAGAATTTTTGGAAGTAAATGCCCCAGGTTTTCCCCACTATGGCTTGAGCAAGCTTTTAACGACGGAGGAGAAAGTTTTATCTTTTGGTGTTCACGTGCATGTGTGCTCATGTTGTGTGTGTGTGTGTGTGTGAAGGCCAGAGTCAGTCTCCAGCATTCTTTAGGTCACTGTGAACCTTGTTTCTTTTTCACTTGGTCTTTGCTGATAACAGTAGGTAGCCTGGCCAGCAAGCCCCAGGGATCCACCTATTTCTTCCTCCCCAGCTTTGAGATTACAATTGTGTACTCCATGCTCAGCTTTTCCATGTGGGTTCTAGGAAACCAAACATAGGTCCTCATGCTTGCATGGTAAATGCAAGCCCAAGCCATCTTGCCAGCCCTGGGTAGGGAGGAATGTCTAACGTTGGGAGTCAACAGAACCACATGCCTGCCCCAAAGTTGCATTCTTGTTCTCAACGGGGCAGAGGGAGCAGAAGTCGTGATGAATGTAGTTCCTGTGTTAAATGCCTGCTGATATTCTGTTGGATACCTACATAGGGCTAGCTTCCCATGCCTGGGCCAAGATCTCTATGTGCAGTGGAATTTCCTTGAAGTTGGAATCAATGGAAGGGCAGTATCAAGGCAGATGCAATAAACATGAATGCTTCGAGCAGTGGTCTAGAATGGGAGAGACATAGGCCTGAAGAGGAAGAAGGAGAGGACAAGCTCCCCATCCAGTGACTCCTAAATGCTGGGCCCTATTCTGGTTGTTGCAGTGTACCAAATCTTTGAAAGCCACGATGAGCCAACCAGTTACTGTGCCTCCTCATGGACAAGGAAAGTCAGGTTCATCAACAAAGGGACTGGCTCACAGGGGGCATGGAAGAATTGTAAACTAGGTTTTCCTAACCTGAAGCCCGTGGGGCGGTGGAGAATGCTGCCACTTGGCACTTGAGCACTGTGTGGTAAAGGGGAGGAAAAGGAATCAGGAGGTTCTGAGGACAGTATCTGAACATGCCAGGGTAAAGTATCACAGATGAATTCCCCAAAGCTTTTCTGAGCATGATATAGATGGGGCCCTGCAAGGGCGGTGGGGGGGGCATGCTGTCATCTCTGCCTTGACTAGGATTACAGGAGCAAGAGTGTGTTTTAGGGACGATCATGAAGAACTTGGCACGCAATGTGGAAGACTTGGTACTTCCTACTGAAGTCAATGAGAAGCGAGAAGCTGTCACTCAAATCTCCTTAAGTAGGAGAAGACGATGCCAGACTTGGAATCTGGGAAGATCATTGTGTGCCATGTGGCAGATGGGGAGGGAAGGGTGCTGGGTGGGAGGCCTGTGCTTTCAGCAGCACAGTGACAGAGGATGACGGAGGTCTGGACCACAGCGATGAGAGCGGATGCTGCTGCGGTGGCAGAAGTGTAGGGATCAGGGAGCCGTGTGGATGGAGAGAAGCCAGGAGGCTGATATGAGGCCTGGTAATGGGTGGTGGTGTTGCCCATCAACACTGGGGCGCAGAGCAGGTACAGGGGAGGGGGAGAAGGGGTGGCGATGGAAAACTTACTTTGGGGTGATGATATGGATTGAAAATTTATGCCCCCTCTGATTTGTATACTGATGCCTTCAGTTTCCAGAGTGATGATTTTAAATGATAGGTCTCCATGGAAGTCATTAAGCTGAACGAGGTCAGAATAGGGGGCTGGCCTGATGGGATTTATGGCTTTACAGGAAGAGAGCTCATGGTTTTTTTTTTTTTCAAGGAAAGGCTGAATGAAGACAGGGTAGCTGTCGTGAGCCAGGGAGAGAGCACTTAGTAGACACTACGCTGTCTAAAGCCTTGACCACCCATTTCTAGCCCCCAGCTCTAAGAGAAAACATTTATACCTGTTGTTCAAACCATGAAGTCTGTAATACTTTGTTCTGGGGACCTAGCCTGACTAGTATGAGGGGACTGCTATGAGGTATCAGAGGGGAAGCTACCAACATGAGAAACGATAGAGCTGCAGGCGAGGGGCAGATGGTACAGTTGTTAGGGTTTAGTGTCAATTTAAAGCTGGGGGAGCCAGTGTAACCAGCTGTTAGAACATGAGACTGAAGACCCAGGACAGACTCTGAGAAGCAGCAGTAGGGAGCCATGCAGCCAGTGGGAAGGGACAGCGAGACATGGGAGGCCTAGGACCTGGCAGTGACTTAACCCACCATCATTTGATGCCAGCAGAGACATAAGACTGATGGGTCTCAGGCCTCAAATGCAAAGCCCAGGCAGAAGGGAAGGGGCAGGAGGAAGAGTGGGTTCCAGGTTCTCCCAGTGGGCCACATTCAAAAATGATACCCATGGCATTCTGTGGATGGACTCCTGCCCCTCTTCAGAGATTAGGTTTGAAATGTATTGAAAGTTTGGTTCCCCAGCCTCTATTATGGAAGGTCCCAGGTAGCTTGGAAAGTGTTTCTTAGCGGAGAAAGGCGGTCACTCAGGGTGGGCCCTTGAGGACATCTTATTCCTGCTCTCTCCCAGTCTCCGAGCTTTCTGTCCACTGTGAAGTGGAGTCTCTGCCACACCCTCCCGCTGCCATGATGTTCATCCTTCCTTGGGTCTGGAATCAGTGGAGACTGGGACACTGGACAGAATCCTCTGAAACTGTCCTTCCTCTTGGAGGCTATTTATGTTGAATGTTCTCTCACACAATGAAAACTCACTAACACACCTCTACATCTGGTATCGACCACAGGGAGCCTCCCTGACTTCCATCCAGCCTGGAGAGCAAGGGGTATAGAATGAGGCAGGTCCTAAAATCAGGGTCTAGGAGCAAACAGGAGCCATGGAAGGCAGATCTAGGTCTGGCCCAGAGGACAAGAACCTGAGGGACTGAGGTGGAGGAAATACCAGTGACTTTAAGAGGAAGGCTCCGTCTTGGTGGCAGACAGCATGCAAAGAATTTTCTGTGCCATTATTTCACTGTTGTAATGGTGCTGAGGCCAGCATAGTTATCTGCTTTGTGAGTGGGAAAACTGAGGCTCATAGAGACCACATGGTGTTCTCAGGGTTGTGGTTTAGGAACCATGCTGAGATTCATCGGGTCTGATCCAATTCCAGAGTCTATTTGATCATCACGGACCCTGCTGCCTCTATGCACACAACCTGACATAGCTTCGAAGGTTGGAAAGGCCGCTGAACACACACAGACTGTCCTTCCTAATATGTCACGGGGTCTGGGAAGTCCTCATGGCACTAGTCTGTGACAGGCATCCACATAGGTATGTTAGGCCACACCAGGAGGCTCACCGTTATGACTAAAGCAACAGGCTCTGAACTGGCCAACAGCAGGTGTTTAATCAATCCTGGGTGAGCGAAACAGGAGCTAACGAGCATGCCTCCAACCTCCAGTGACCTGGACTCCAGGTCGCTATATGGTACACCTGATTGTCCCAAAGTTTTGGCTTCTATAACAATTTTATGAGGAATTAAAACTCAGCAGCTTTGGGAAGCTTTCCATATAGGGGGGAATCATGCACTTTGAAGCTGGAGGGGTGTGGGCTCAGATCCCAGCTCTGCTACCTCCTGGACTTCTGTGTGACCCTTCTGTGCCTGGAAGGGGTTGGGTGAGATGAGATGATGTTTTTCTGGTATCTAATTATGAATCTTCTCTTAAATGGAGACTGATGAGGAATAAAAGAGAAGGGGATGGGGAGAGAAAACAGAAACAAAGACAAAAAAGAAACAAGGGAACAAGATCTCCTGAGCATATTGGGAGTGGAGGGGGGGCAGTGAGTGGAGAGTGAGTTAAGAGAAAGAGAAGGGGAGGAGAGGAGAACATGTGGGACCAGTCTATGGATGAATAGACAAGAGCAAAAAAAAAAAAAAAAAAAAAAAAAAAACAAAAAACAAAAAACAAAAAACAAAAAACAAACAGATACCATAATAGAGGGAGACATAGGTTTGAAGAGAAAACTGACTCAAGAGAAAAAACTAAACACTGAGCCGAACTCCTGCAATCCAGTTGCAGAGAGGGAGGAGTGATAAGAAAAGGGGTCAAGACCAGGCTACAGAAACCCACAGAGTCAGCTGACCTGAACAAGGAGGAGCTCATGGACCCCAGACTGATAGCTGGGAAACCAGAATTGTAGGGACTCAGACCCCCTGAACATGGGTCTCAGTTAGAAGAAGGCCTGGGCAGTCTAAGGGACCTCTGACAGTGGAACCAGGATGTATCCCTGGTGCACGAAAGGACTTAGGGAGCATATTGCTCATGGAGGGATACTTCCTTAACCTAGAGGCAGGAGGGAGGTTCTACTCCAAATGACTTGACAGATTTTGATGATCCCTATGGAGTGTGGGGGGGGGAATTGGATGGGAGGGGGGTCAGGGGGCATGGGAGGAAGATGGAACTGGGATCGATATATAAAATAAGAAAAATAATAAATATATATTAAACAGAGAGAGGGAAGGAGGGAGGAAGGGAGGGAGAAAGGGAGTCAGGAGAGAGAGAGAGAGAGAGAGAGAGAGAGAGAGAGAGAGAGAGAGAGAGAGAGAGAGAGAGAGAGAAGCCGGTCAGTGTTATACCCTATTCCAAACTGATGGTCCCTGGGGCAGCACCAAGTCTGTCTATGACAACACTACACCCTCCTGAAAGGACAAACATAAGGCTGTGGCACACAGTAGGCTCTCAGCAAATGTCATGCCCTTTTCTTTTTCAGTAAAATCTCCTCAAACTGATCCGATTCCTTTTTCCTGTGTGACTAACCTTCAAATATTTGAACACAGCACTCCAGTCTCCTGAGTCCACCTCTCCCCAGGTAAATAAACATTAGAGGGCCACAAACATTTCTCATGGGGATTGGAGTAAGCCCATTCAAGGCCCAGGCCGTTTGCAGCTAAGCTCTGCCCTCCAATGGCTCATCAGGACAGAGAAAGCCTGAGGACTTCTGGCTTCATTTTTAAAATACATATATTGATTATTATTTTGCTGTTACTACTTTGGCCAATAGCTCTCCCTGCTTGAGACTATTTTGTCTGCCAAGCATGAACCAATTAAGGACATGCGGATATCAGGGGTCACTCATCCCCCTGCATGGAGACATTCACTGGTGAACATTCACAGTATTAGAATCAAGGGATGCTGTGGGATGTGCGTACAAATCCATTCCCATTTTCATAGCAGTGACAGAGTAGGGCCTGGATCAGGACCTCCTGGCATCCTGCTTGGGGCTCCTTCCATCATACAGCCATGTGCAGAATGGCCCCCTGGGTACCTTCGTGTGCACTCACGTGGTATTCCTAGATATTTTGCCTCTCCCTTTCCTAGCTCTTTTCAATACTGAGGTTGGAATCAGGGCCCTCACATGCTGTGTGGATGCTCTACCATGGGGGCTACTCCTTGATTAACTCTTGTTTCTTTTGTTGTTTTCCTATTTTGTTTTATGAGTGCTTCCTACATACATGTATGTGTACAATATACATGGATGGTTCACACAGAGACCAGGAGAGGGTGCCAGATCCCTCAGAAATGGAGTTAACAAGGTTTTGAGCCTTCATGTGGATGCTAGGAATGGGACCCTTACAGTCTCTAAGAGCAGTAAGCATAACTGCTGAGTCATCTCTCCAGCTCTGTGGCCCCCGGCAGGCTTTGAGTGTGTGGTCCTCCTGCCTCAGTCTCTGGAGTAATTGGGATTACAGGCCTACACAGCTAGGCCGGGCTCCTTCTCAAGGAAAAAAAATATATGCATATACATACATACATACATACATACATACATACATACATACATACATACCATCATTGTCTCTACAGATTTCCCGTGACTGAGGTGACTGAGGCTGTTTCTCAGTTACATTAACCCTGTTTCTCAGGGTGAAGAAACAGCCTGGAAAGACCCCTCAGTCTCCAAAAGAGCAGCCAATTGGCTGAAACCAGATTTACACTTGGCACTGGTCAACCAGGCATCCTGTCTGGTGCTCTGCCTCCCCTAGTCCAAGGCTCTCCATTCTGGGAAGAATCCCATCCCTTCTTCACTTTGAAAACATGGTAGAGTGAGCATTAGTGTTACAGGCTAGCTTCCTGTCGTCTATTGAGTTACTGTAGTTCTGAATCCTCGCATCTATAACGGAGCTTATTTGGAAACAGTCTTTGCAGATGGGGGCATACTGAGTAGGGCGGGGCAGGCTAACCTGCTGGTACCCTTATGAGAACACTTACACACAAAAACGTGTATGGTAACAGTGGTGGGGAGGGATGTCTATAACCCAAGGGGTACCAAGAACTCTTAGTCACCATGAGGCGTGAAGAAAAGTGAAGAAGGATGCTACCAGAGTCTCAGAGGGAGTATGTCCTGCTGACATCTGGGTACTAGATTTGCCATCTCCAGACATGAACACACGCCTGTGCAGGAACACGTTGCAATTATGTCAAGGGATCTGGTTTGTGGGCTTTTCAAATTTTGTTCTTGTCAGTGACACCCAGCACCTCTTGTGTTCCCTGGGGTAGAAACACAACAGGTCCAGGTATGAGAAGAACCTTTGGTGCACCAGCTAGGGAAGATGCCCATTCTCATTTTCTTATCCCCACTGCCCGGGTGGGCGGCCATCTTGCAATAATACCCATTTGTTCATCTCCCTACTAGAATGGAAACCACCTGGGGTAAGGCCTGGGTCTGATACCTAGAGGGATTAATTGCTCGCAGCATGACCTGCCTTCCTTTTGAACAATAGGAGATTTGCAAGTTCATGAAGGGTAAGAATAGAGACATCCCATGGGTCTCAGAGTGTGTCATTTCTTTAACATCGGTTACTGCCAAGAATGAGGACCTCTGTTGGCATCTTCCTTAGGTAATCAACAATGGTGGCCATCTGTCCTCCTGTGTTCAACCAACCACTCATTTATCATAAATAGTTTGGGAGGCCAGAGGCCAGTGTAAAGATGTCAAAAAATAGACGAGACTCAGCAAGTCTGTGGATGCCAGGGATGAATTAGGGATGAAACCCGTGCCCACAGCTTGCACAGGATATCCCATACACCTACTGATCTGTCCCAGGTAATCCCCCAAACTGCCTGGAATGGTGGGACTGAGGAGCACTTAAGAAAGAGATGGGAGCTCAGAGAGGCCAAAAAATGTGTCTGAGGAGAGGCAAGGGGCCAGAATTTGAACCCAAGACTCATGCTTGCAGATGGAAACTCCAAATATCCTTCTCCCTGGGTAAGTCTGTCAGGTTGCTTGAAAGCAGTTACCTTCGTAGGAAGCCTTGAATCCCAGGGAGCTGCCACTGCTGTCGCTTTGGAAGAGGAGCCACATTTGATGATGGGTGCTGACGATGAGGTCTGGGACAGACGTACCTGTCAGGCTGTTGGGAGAGAGATACTTAGAGGTCTGCACCCTGCCAAGAGCCAAGGGAAACCTGAAAGAAAACCAAGGAGCCAGGCCCACTCTGGGTCTACCACGCTCTACATCTGGAGCTAGGCCACATGCACAGGGCAGAGACATTTCCCGCCACTTATTGGGTTATTGTGTTAGGTGAAGGGGTACTGAGTGGTTTCCTAAAGCAGAGGCCCAGCCCAGTGGAATTCCAGGTCAGCCTGGTATGGATCCCTTTGATGAGTCTGTTTTTGGCTGGGGAAAGATGATCATTGTGTCTATGAAGCTGTCATGTCTCAGATGGTTCTGGACATGTGGAAAGGCCCTCCGAACACTTCTCTTGTCTCAGTGGGAGGTTAGACAGCCAGAGACGGAAGTCGCCTAGAGTAGACCCTGGGAGGTGGCAGAAACAGGGTGTTTCAAAGAAGTTGGATAGTAGAAAGAGCCAGGCACACAGGCATGGAGCCTCTGCCTGACTCTGCCCAGCACTGCCTGCTCAGTCTGAACATTTCATGTAACTTCTCCATGACGTCTGCTCCCCTTGGCTAGGGTGGAGAGAGGTAAATGGGTTATGGCAGACACCAGGAGCACTGCAGGGCCCTGACCCTACAGTCCGTGGTCTGAGGACCAGGGTGGGCTCTGTAAGCCTGTCTCTACCCCCCAACTCCCATCCAGACACAGTATGTCACTTACATGTAGAGAACTGTCTTCTGGTCCCCATCCTGCCCACCGTCCCCGACCGTCAGGGTGTCATAGCCCCTCTCTAAATCGAACTCTTCAAAGGCCAGCTTGATCACCTAGGGGAGGGAACACTGCATTAGGAACTTGGTGGCAGCTGTGAGGAAGTCTCTGGAAGCCACACTGTATCCTGACATACTCAAAATCTCTTGGGGCCCCCTTCTGTACACACTGCCCATTTCTGTGCCATCCTGAGGAATATGACTATTTCTCCATAGGCTATATGGTCCCTGGGGTCCCCTGATGTCTCCGAAGATGTTTGAGGCACATCTGGCCAGTTCTGGCAGCTGTCAAAGAGCCACCAGGCACAGCTGGCAGGCCACAAGATGATTGGACTCCTTCTTCATGCTTTCATGGACAGAAATCCCCTCAGGCTTGGTGGCACTATCAGGCCACATATGGAATGTCAGTTCTCTGCTCCCTGGGGCCTGAAGAAGACTCCCCAGGCTTCCCCCCTTTCCCTCTCTTCTCTATTGACTATTTCCCATCCCCTCTGTTGCTTCATTTGCTGACCAAATGAATGTTCTTGGAAGATTCCACAAGGTCTCCCTGTTTCTGTCTCTGTCTCTCTCAGTTTGCCCAAGTCCCATCTTCCATAAATATTAAGCAGCTGCCATATACACTCTGGGGTGGGTCCTGCCATTAATGTAACACTGGCCCTGGCATGCATGGCCATCATCAGAACACCACACTGTTCCTGCCTTGCTTGAGGTAGGGGCACCAAGAAGTACACTAGCAGGTGCAACAGTGGGGGTCAGAGCATGAGAACAGCCTGTGGTGTAGACAGGAGGGGTGCCACTCATGACTGAGGCCTTGGAGGGCAATCTGAAGGCTGCTCAGACTTTCAGGATGGCTGAAAGGGGGAAGGGACACTCTGAGAGGGAGCCCATTCCATAGAACCTGAGCTATGGCAGAGAAGGAACATTCTAGAAAAAACTGTAAACAACGGGGCTACAGGCATGCCAGCTGCCTTTCCTGGAGGCTGTCTGGACCTGCAGAGCACAGGGCTGACTCCAGAAGGTTTAGAACTGTGGTGTTTGCCTGGAGCTTAATTCAAAGTCCCTCCTACCACCAGGGGCTTTCTCCTGAGGGAGGGGACTTAAGTCTGGCATGGAGGGTTGAGGCCTTTGGCAGATTCACAGTGAAGGATGCAGAAAAGAGGTCAGACCCTAGTGACATTTGGGAATGTGTGACTGGGTGGGTGGGGGCTGGGATGGGGTGGAAAGAAGGAAGGGAGATCCTGAATGACTGACAGGGTTTTGGCTTGGTCAGCTGGGCAGTGGGTATGGCCAATTGCAGATACTCAGAACTAATGTCTAGCCTGGTCTTTCTGTCTCTTTCATTCTAATACTGATCTTCCCAGAAGCTGAAGCTCCCTGTTTGCTGTTGACACTACAAGTCAAGGAGGACCAACTTCCCAGGTTAGTGGTTAGTTTTTCCAGATTGTGATGGATGACTTCTTAGGCTTCTCTGCCCAAACCAAGGCAGCCCATCATCCAGACTGGAGGCCAACAGACTCTCACCCCTATTACCTCACCTACTGCCTAAGCAAACTAATGCTGCCCACACTGGTGAGCCTAGTACCCTCCTCACAGACCCCTCAGCTTGGGGTGCACATTCTGGACAACCTCCCTCAGTTTCCATACAGATAAGGGAGGGAGCCATCATGATGTCTGGGAGAAAGCCCAGGGGCTTTCTGGAGGAAGTGAAGGCATTTGGAGAATAAACAGTTTGGGTGTGAATGCAAGCCCAAACTGGGATTTCTGGGATTGTGAAAGCAATCGCCAGAGTGGAGGAAGGGCAGCGGTGAGGGAATAGAGTGACTTCTCTGGAGACATCTGTGCGGTGTGCATGGTGTGTGTGTGTGTGTGTGTGTGTGTGTGTGTGTGTGTGTGTGTGTGTGTGTGTCTGTGTGTCTGTGTGTGTGCTTGTTGAGGTCAGAGGAAACCTCAAATGTTTCTCTGGTAACACCAACCCCCTCTATCACCTTTGTTTAAAGACAAGGTCTCTCACGGGCCTGGAACTCACCACTGAGGCTATAGCCTGGCTGGCCAGCAAGCCCCAGAGAACCTTGGGATTACAAGTGTGCACCAGACCAACAGATCCTGGGGATTAAATCCCTGCCCTCTTTACCAACTGGGCTCCTGTTCAGAGACTTCTAGCAAAACCAGTTATTTAAGTAAGGGGGGTAGCAGAGAGTGGTGATGTAACAGCAGTAGGAGGAACCAAGCTAAGAAAGGCTATCTGCCATGCTAAGGATTTGGTTCTATGTCCTAAGGTGTATTGCAAGCCAGGGCTTGATGTGAGGTGTCTGTTGTAGAAGCAACAATGCCATGGTTGACCTACAACCCAGCAGGACCAGTTCCTCAGTTTCAGAGAGAACCTGGTGAGGGACGAAGTCCTAGTGAGATGGGGTGGGATGCAATAGTCCACAGTGAGTGGGGATGCCTTGCTGGATTTCTGTCTGAATCTTCTGTGTTAGCTAATGGCATCATCAAATGGTCCCTAGTTCAGGCTGTAACCTTCTCCCCATCTCTCATCCTCCACAGTCCTACTATGCAAAGTGATTCTGGGAGTGTTACATCCTAGTCCTTCCACATCTGTTCCTGTCACATGTCTGATAGGGCCACCTGAGCTCATGAATATCCTCATCACAGTGACTGTTTGGATGCAAACCATCCTCCATAGGCTCATGTTGGAATACTTGGTCACCAGTGGTGGCACTATTTTGGGAGGATGTAGAACCTGATGGGAGGAAGTAGGTCACTGGGGGCAGGACTTGAGGTCCAGAGTGTGGCCCTGCTTCCTGTTCCAGTTCTGCTCTCTGGTCTTTTGAGCTACATGTCCCAGCTGCTCTGGACCCCATCATACCTTCTTAGAATGCTGTGCTGTATCATCTCAAACTGTGAGCTGAGAATTTCTCCGCTTTTACTGCTCTGGTCAGAGAGTTGGTCATAGCGATGAGAGGGAACTAAGATGGGTTACCATCATCATTTGCTTCACTTCCTTCCCTCTCTCTACTCTTTCCCTGGCAACGTCTCTGGCCCAGGGATTATCCCCAACATACCCACAGTGCTTGCCCATATTCCAGGCATATATGGAAGCTGAGAAGGCATCTAATGGCATGGCACTTACCACACCTTTTCTGATTCTCAGCCTGGGCTGGGCCACCAGACTGTGGGATCTCACAGTATTAGAGCAGAGGTTGGCCAGCCTTTTCTGTAAAGGATTACATTAGAAATACCTGAAAGTCAAGCGGTGGTGGCGTGCACCTTTAATTCCAGCACTTGGGAGGCAGAGGCAGGTGGATCTCAGTGAGTTTGAGGCCAGCCTGGTCTACAAAGCTAGTTCCAGGACAGCCAGGAATGTCACACAGAGAAACTCTGTCTTGAAAAACTAAAACCCAAACCAAAAACTTTGAGGATCGCATATTCTCTGTCTCTGTGCCCTGCTCTATGTAGCATGAACACAGCCACACACAATAGGTGCTTAGGTACACATGGCTGCATCCAAGTCAAACTTTATACAGCAAGTGATGAACTTTGATGGCCCCTAAGTCATTGATGGCCCTGGCTGAGGAAACTCCCTGAGACACCTAAGCATCTTCTTTAATCATCTTAGACCGTTTCTTCAGTATAGTAGCTAATGCCTACCATGAGGTTAGCGCTATGTTCAAAGCATATTTCACAAGTCTGCTCATGAAAATCAAGGTAGCTCTTATTTCACAGAGAGGAAGGCCCAGGCACAGATAGGTGATATGACTTGTCTAGCTCACACAGCCTGGTAGCAGACAGTTACCTTCAGACAGACTTCTTGTCACCATGCTCTACTGCCTTGGAGTACCCCAGCAGGGTCGCAGGTGCACAAGGCAGGGACGGATGGCGACCTACCCTCTCAAGCTGCTCCAAATTCTCAGCTGAATCTTAGCAGGTGCTTGGCAAATGCATGCCACACAGAATCCCACCCCCCCACAGCCAGATGGTGTCCCCAGCAGGAGGATCAGCCTCCCTCTTCAGTGACTATGGCTCTGGCTAAACATGGTCATTGCATCCAGCCAGACCTGGGGCAAGGGACACCACTTACCAAGCCATCTCTACAGAGGGAGTGCCTGATTACCAGGCCCATAATGGGAAAATATTGCTTTGAAGGGCAGAACCTGGTGCCATAAAATGATTCCCATCACTGGTTCCTGCTGCCTTTGGACCTGAACCATACCACGGAGTACTGACCAGGATGCAGGGGCTAATTGCATACAGGTTCAGCATACAGTGACTGGCTTTCTAGCAGGCCCCAGCACACTGGGTATCCATGCTTTCCTTTGTTCTTTCCTCCTCTGCTTTTGGCCACTGTTTAAAGGCAGGATCCTATAATGACTCATTAACTAACATGCAGATCAATCAAGCTCACAAGGCCCCTTTGTGAGGCAGGAGAACCTTCAGTGGGAGAAACAGGCATAATCAAGAGGCACATTTGTATCCAGCTCAGCTCAGACATCCAACTTAAGCCCATTAGATAAGTGGATAAACAAACATATCTTCTGGGGCATGATTACCGAGTGCCTGCTATGTGCCAAGCATGGAGCTAGCTGCTTCCCATTAAGTTATCGTGCCACAACTTAGTGCAGCATCGAAATGCCAGGATGCACACAGACCACTCACACCAGGGAGCTGCAAGATAGAAAGGGATGGGAGGAGGATTCATGGAAGGAGAGAATGCACAGGGCCTGGCAGCGTGCAGGAGGGCACGGGCTCAGCAGCACATGCTATGAGTTCAGAGTAAGGGAGGAACAGGAAGGTCACCTGTGGCAGGGGTGGAGAACAGCCTGGATGAGGCTGCAGTTGGGTGGTGCTCCCTCTGAGGCTGGAGCCGCTGTTTGGACTGACTTCATGGTCAAGTAGAAGGTAAGCTGCAACTCAGCATAAAGTGGGGACAGTAGGCATGGAGACCTAGTGGGAGCTGGGGCCGATGAAGCCAGGGTAGAGAGAGGTAGAGATAGATAGATAGATAGATAGATAGATAGATAGATAGATAGATAGATAGAGCAAGCACCAGAATGGGCTGTGGATAAGATCCTCAGCACAAGACAACCTTTTCTAAGAAAGGTACCAAATGTCCTTGAACAGAGGAAGCCTAGGAGCTGGGACTGGACATGCTCAACAGAGCAAAGTATCTTTCCAGTGAGCATTGTGCCATGTGGCAGAGACAGGCACACTGGTGGCCATTCTAGTCTCATTTTGGGGGAGACTCAGGAGCCAGGGGCAGGGACTGTGCACACAAAGCCAAAGCCAGGCTGATGAGAAAGCAGAGGAAGGAATGAGGGGTGGGTGGGGCTGGGCATGCTGGCATGATGAAGGCTTTGTACAGAGAGACCAGGTTCTTTCCCCAGCCTGGAGGAGCAGAGAGGGCACAGGGACACACCTCTGCTGTGTCAGACAGAGGTCTTCAAGGGCCAGGCATGTCTTTCACCCAGGGTCCAAGGTGTCTGCCACTGAGGCTGATGGAGCAGGCAATGGGAGTAGCCCCCGAGCTTGGCCAGAGGACAAGACTCCTGTTGATTACAGCCTGGCTGGTGGGCCCACTATGCTCCATAATATAGAGGCTCCAAGTGCTCCCAGAGCTGCTCGATGCAGTCTTTGTAAGGAATGGTCTTGGGAATCTGTACCAGTACGGTCTCCCTAGGTGTTTTGATGGTGATTGAAGGAGTACCATGGTAGGCAGATATTATTGGTATTCAGATGAATATTGTAAGAGCTCAGTTGGCCCAAATGCCTAAAGTTGGATTGCCCAAGGACATCACACACCTGTTTCCCCTTTTCTTGCATCTGCCCAGCTCTTGGGATGCTAGGTAGCTGGGTTACAAATATCTATGTAGTGTATTGAGAAGGGGCGGACCTTCTGCCTGCCTCCCCTTTGGGACTATACTTTTATCTCCATAGTGTAGAGCCTCCAGGCTCTTAGTTCCAGTGTCCATGCTGATCCCCACAGCCCCTCTCTGCAGGCCTGAAACATTCCCAAATCCTTCCTGAGCACAGCTAATAGGAGCTACGGAGAGGCCGCAAGTCCTCAGCTGCCTGGGAGCATAATTGCTCTCCCAAGGAGGGGGCAGAGTATGTGTCCCAGTCTCCATGCCTCTGGGCCACCTTTCATGCCTGCTCTTTGCAAAGGGTTTCACCATGACCTTCCACCCTGGTTCCATGTTGCCTCATCAGAAGTACTCAGATCTCAACACCTGCCTCTGATCAGAACTTGGAGTTCCCTTGCTTGCTCTGCCCTGACCTGTGCATGGGCTCCAGTTTCCAGTCAACATTCCAAACAAAGAATGCCTCAAAATACCCCATCCCTCTGTGTCCTGGTTCACTCTCGGCAAGTCAAAGTATCTTTGTTCTCAGCCTCCATGCCTCACCTCCACCTGAGTACCAATTCTGCTATCTTGTCCACACCCAGACTCCACTCTGACAAGTCTTCTGCCAAGGCCAAGGCTAGCCACACCTTCGGTCTTCTTCCAACAAGTTTTCTCTCACCACTGCCATTGCCAGGCATGTTCTAGCTGGGAAGCCTGCTTTCCCATCTAAGTCTCATCCTATCTCCCCACAACTCTTTCATTTGCAAGGATGGCTCCCAGGTCCCCTCAATCTCCCAGTTCTCTTCACATTTTCCAAGAAATTATGTCCCTTCCTTAGGCTTCTATTTCTACCCATGTGCTACAGAAGACATCTGACCCTCTCTCTTGAACCACATGGGGTACATGAATGCTCATGCACCACAGAGCATTCATGTACCCCATGGTCGGTGTCCTTCTTTGTCCTGCAAAGGATGTCCTTCCTTTTGTAGTCTGTAGTCTCTCCTCTTTCTCTCTCTCTCTCTCTCTCTCTCTCTCTCTCTCTCTCTCTCTCTCTCTCTCTCTCTCTCTCTACCTCTCCCCCCTTTCTCTGTGTATGGATGAATGTATATGAGCATGAGGGTACACATGTATGAAGATGTGGTGCAAGCATGGGTGTGGGTTCATGCATGATCACAAGCACACATGGAGACAAGAAGATAGCCTCAAGTGATCCCTAGGAGCCATCTACCCTGTTTTTTTTTTTTTTTTTTTTTTTTTTGGACAGAGTCTCTCACTAGGACACAGGGCTCTCTAATTAGTCCAGGCTAGCTAGCTATTAAGCCCCAGGGTTGAAATTATGAAAATAAGCACACACCATTATGCCTGCCTTTTAATGTGGGTTCTGCTGCTGGAATTCAGGTCTTCATGCTTGCAATGCAAGCACTCACTCAAGCCAAATTATCTCCTTAGTCATTATATTTTCTTTTAGTCCCTCATTGGCTCAAGCTAGTCACACATTTACTCACTGGGTTAGTAGATGTTCAATGACCATGGTGTGCCAAGTACCCTGCCCACCAATTAAAATACTGTGTTGAATAAGAACTGCCCCTTCTTTCTCCACTCCTACCCCATCAACTACTATGCCTATTCTATTCTCCAAGTCTCTCTCATCTGCTCCTGGTTGATGGTACCATCTTCCCACTTTGTTAATGGCACCGGCCTCTTAAATAGTCTGGCTCCCTCAGTATACCCTCTGTTCCCCTTCACTGCTGCCCTGGGAATTGTGTCAAAGCTCCCTGACTCCAAAGCTGCTCTGACTCACCCTTCCCTGCCTATCCTACAGCACCAATCCCAGCTGTTCCCATCTGTATCCTCCCAGTCAGTAGCAGAGAACATCACAGCTATGACAGCTGGGACATGAGCCAGAAAGATGGAGGTCACATCTGCCAGTTACAGGCCATGTGCGGTGGTCATTTCCAACCTTAAACCTACCAGTACTCCAGTGTCCTCATTCATCTGGTGGGTCTGTTAAAACCTAATTCATTATGCAATTAGGAAAATGCAATGGATCGTTTATATAGAAGGTTTCACTTGCTCGATGGCTGGCACAGAATAGGCATACAGTAAAAGCTATTATTGTTATTAACGACAGCCTAATACATTTAACTTCACATTCTTTTGCTTCAAGATAGAACCTAAACCTCTGGGCTGCGCTTGTGGGTGCCTCATGAAGTGCACCCTGTTTGTCTTTCCCTCAGTGGCTGATCCGGGCTTGGGAAATAACTTGCATTCTCAGAGGCCGTTCCAACCTCACTGCTGTTGCATGAGTCTGCTCTGAGCTCCTTCCTATTTACCCATCCTTAAGGCCCCGGTCAAAGGTCTCCTTTGTGAAAACACCCCTGACATTCTAGTCAGCGACTTCTTTCTGAGTTTCCCTAGTACTCTGGCCCCCTCCCAGCGGCTCTTCTCTGCACTGTGGTTTTTAGCTTACACACCTGTCTTTAACGCTAAGTGCGCATCCTCAAGAGCAGAAGACGAACCTAGAGCCAATGACCAAGCAGATGGCCATCTCTTAAAGCACACTGTGGTCTTAGTCACCATGCTTTCTTTTCCTCTGAAGGAGATGCCCTGGGGTGGCTCCCCCAGGTGCCACTTCCAGCAGCAGGGTAGAAAGTGTGAGCTTCCTCTTTGTCAGCAGGGGTCACTTCCCTTCCACAGCTCTGAGACAGACACCAGCCCAGGCCCTCATTGCAAGGCCTGCTCTCTGGCTCCCCTCCCACCCAGCATCAGGGCCAGCTCCCAGAGAAAGCTTGTCTTGCTCTCTCAACCATTCTGGTTTTCCTCAGCCGCGTCTGGAATCTTATTCATGACCCGAAGAGCTGATAGGAGCCACCTTGGAAGGGCCTTCTTTTGAGAGGGCCTGGCTCTGGGACTCCAGGCTGGAGCAACGTTTCCTTTGACATGTGGTGATGGGGCCAATATGGGGTCACTAGGCTCCATACATTGGTGAGGCTTGACCTAATGGAGGGACACAAACTGTTTCTGAGCAAATTCTCAGGTCTCATACAGACCTCTTCCTACAATAACCTTCAAGTTCAAAACCAAACCAAGCTAATGTCTTCAACTGTGTTGAGGAAGAACCTTCCGGCCAGCCACTTAATGACCTACAGTAGCAAGCTCCCGTGGCTAGCCTCACTCCACGTGGCTCTGGCAGCCCTTCTCTGTCAAACTGGTCACCACAACAATAAATACAATGTGGATCTTTCCTTGTGAGATGCTGCCGAGGGGAACCCGCTCCCTGTGCTTTTGGTGTTGTGACCTTAGGCACTTGAACTAAAAGATTTTGAAGTGGTGGCTAAAACTTTAAAACAATACAATTTTAAAAACTCTTTACAAACTATGGAGACTGAATGCTATCCTTTTTAAATTCCTGCATGGAAACCCCTGGGACTTTATTAGGGGACAGGCCTTTCAGGGTAGTCGTTAAGGCAAATGAGGTTCTAAAAGGGGAGTCCTAACGAAAGAGGTATGATGTCCCCATAGAAAGAGGAGGAACAGGAGGCAACAGTCTTGGAGAGCTCCTCTGCATGCAGAGAGTTAAGGTCAAGGTCAGTAGGGGCTTACAAGCTGGGTAGAGTCCTCTGCAGAAACTGAATCTGCTAGCACCTTACTCACAGCTTCTACCCTGCAGAGCTTCTAGGAAATGAAGGTCAGCCGTCTAAGGCCCCTGCCTGGAACACAGTCGTTTTGTTGAAGCAGTCCAAATACATTGACATAAGGAGGAAGAGTCAGGGGCTGCTGCACAGCAAGTATAGAGATCTGGAGAATGACTTTGAGCACACAGCCAGCCTAGGCCTGAGTGCATTATTGAAATTTAGGGAAGTGCAGCTTTGGTTTTAGGGACTTGTGAAGAAGGGACAGGAGTCAGAGGCCAATGCTCCTCAAAGTGAGGACACATCTGTGTAAATTAGCATGGACATGAACTAGAACTCAGTCTGTCTGCTCTCACCTGGGGCTATCTGCCCTGTGAATGGAGCAGGAAGCTGCAGAGCTCAGCTCTTAGCACTGACAGGGCAGAAAGCAAGACTTCCTCCATTGATCATCCATGAGGATCAGGGCCATGCACGAGACTGTGACCTTTGTGTTCCTTATGCAGTTTGAAGGCTTTGTGGGTGAAAACTTAAATCTGAAGAGGGTTATAGCCAGAGATGCTCCTAGCACCAGGCACAGGCCAACACAAACTCTCTATGGAAAAACAGCAAAACAAAACAAGTTCTACCCTGGTCTCAGATAATTCCCAAAGTTTATGATTATTCTAGTCATACAGTCAACAATTAAACAGCACAGATTGAAACATGGTTCTGGCAGTCATAGGAGGTGAAAACTGACCCCCAAGTCAAATGTACAGACTTTATATCTAGAGACACAGAATACAAAAGAGGCTTCGTTAAAAACTGACCAAGGGTTTCAGCATCCGAGGGAGGGGAAACGAGATCAAGAACATGTTACAAAGGACCAGTGATGGCTCCACAACTGACAATTATTTACAACAAGTCTTCCTGGAGTGAATTTAAGAGCTAGGATGAGAATAAGAGTCCAGAAGAGAGGAAAAATGCAAATTGAAGAAACAGAAGACAGAGCGAGAAAGTGAACTTTTTCCAACTCCTAAAAAAACCCCAAAAAACAGAGGGCGGGGACACAGGGGAAAAGGCAATAAAATAAAGACAGAACAACAGTGAGAAAGAAAACAGTTAAACACTTCCAGAGCTGGAGGAAAGGCATAAGCTACCGGTCCAAGAAGCTTGGTGAACTCTCAAGATGTGTGAAACTCCCACATCTGGATACAGGGTAGTGAAATGCTGGGCAGCAAGGATGAGGAGAAGGTCATGAAGCAGACAGAAACGACACCATGCAAATAGGTGATGACAAATTGACAGTGACAGCAGAAGGATAAACACAGCCACAGAGAAACTATAGACTCAAATGTTCAGGGATGGTCTTCTAAGAACAATGTAAAGAGAACATCCCAAGACAACAGATAGCTACGACAGCTTGTTGGCCACAGAAACATGGGTGCAAAATCATGGAGATGGAACAGGATGAAGGTACTTCTGAGGAGTAGGACTGTGATGGAAGTGACTGGAACCAGGGACAGCTTATTCAACAGTGATACTGGCTGGGTGTAGGAGGCAATGGTGTGTCATGGAAACACACTTGCCAAGAACAGTGGAGACAGTATAAGTGTGGTGTTTTGAGATCCTTGACCTCTCAGGAAGAGGAAAACATAAAAGCATAGAGTATTTTAGGCTAACTCAAATAGACAGAACTGTATGATTAAATAGCTGAATTAAAAGATTATTAGTTAAAAAAAAAAAAAGAGCTATGCACAAAACACCAAAAAGCATCAAGTAAAAGCTGAAAGTAGCTGAATAGAAAAGATAAGAAAAGCAAACGAAACTTGATCTAATTTCTGGGGGTGGGGGAGGGACAGAGAAGCATTGAGGAAAAAAAATTACCACCAACAGAGATCATTACATAATTCTTTTGAAATAGATGATCTTCCAGGAAAGCATGCAATGTTCAACTTGCATCTCTAATTATACAGTCTCCAAGTACAGGACACAAAAATCGACAGAACTTCAGAGAAAAACAGACACACACAGCCATAGTGGGATTTTAATATCCCTCCCTCATAGGGCATTGATTAAGAAGGCAAAAAAGTCAATTAAGACATACACAAGCAGCAAGCTTGATGTGGTGGAGAAATCAGGGCACAGAAACTGCAAAATGTACCTTGAAAACACAAGTTTGTTTTTTCAAGAACCCATTGAACACAGGAAAAATGACCACTTTTGATCTAAAAAATATATCGAGTCAATATATAATTTTCCCTAAACATGAACTTTATAACCAGAAAATTCCATTGTTTAAAAATCCAGATATATTTCTAAATAAGATGAAACAATGATGGAAATGGGAAGATATTCAGAACAGGGCTGGGGTGTAGATCAGTGGGAGAGCACTTGCTAGCATGTCTGAGGCTCTGGGTTCATTCTTTAGCACCAAAGTTATAAAAAAAAATAAAAGGGGGTAGTGGTTCAGTGGTTAAGAGCACTTGCTGTTCTAGCAGGAGATCTGGGTTTGGTGTTCAGCACCTACATGGTGACTTCAGTTCCAGGGAATCTAATACTCTCTTCTGACATCCTCAGATACCAGACATGTTGCACACACACACACGAATGAAACATTCAAACATACAAAATAAAATAAATAAATCTTAAAAATATAAATTAAAACCAAATGACTGTCAGAACTAAGTGCTAGAACTGTGTTCTCTCTCTCTCTCTTTCTCTCTCTCTCTCTCTCTCTCTCTATATATATATATATATTGTTTATGTATATTTGTAGAAGTATAGTCAAAATAATCCTCAGAGGGAAATTTGTAGCCTTAGATGCTGAAATAAGATCAAATATAATAGGCTAAGCAGGAAGAATAAAATGCTAGATGAAAAATAAAATAAAACCGAACACACAGAAGGAAAGAGATGTACAGAAGTTGATGAAACAAAAATATTTTTAAAAGAGTAGTAATAAAATCAAACTCAGTTCTTTGAAGAGGCTAGCAGATATGTAGCTTTTGGGAATACTAGTTTTTTAAAGATGTAAATCTGAAAGGGAAAACTGACACAAAAGCACGATATTAGCAGATATCAGTAAGCATGACTGCACAAATAATACTTTTCATAATACTTTCATAATACTTCTGAAATTTTACTTACATGTACCCAAGACAGAAACAAATGACTAAGATTACTCTTTAGTCATTACAGATATTGACTCTGTAGTCTAGTCTCCTAACACCACATCCAGACACTTTGGCTGAAAAAGTCCACGAAACTTTCAAAGCAAAAGTTATTGCAATTTTCTACTGACAATCCCAGGAGGCATAGGGAAACATTTTTCAAACTGTTTTATGAAGCCAGCATTTTCTTGATACGAACTTCTGGCAAGGATAAAATAAAAGAACAGACCTAACAAAATACAAACACATTATTACATAAGGTGTTAGAAAATTAAAGATAGACAAGTATGAAGGTATCCACACTAAGTGACGAGTACAGGACCTAGGAATGAGACCCGGCAGCATTGGGAGAGCCAACAAACACTATTCAGGATGGGATGAGAATCGGGAGAACAAAGATGGTATCACAGGTGTGGGAAGTTGTTTGATAAAATTCAACATCCATCCTCAATAAAAAGTCTTGGTAAACTAGGATGTGAAATGCACTCCCTCAGGCCCCAAAGGAGACTTTCTATATTAAAAAGAAACATTCTCCAGGAAACATCACACAGAATAGTGAAGAAACAAATGCCACTCAACATCAACCCACCACCATCACAAACGATAAACGGATGGGAAAGGGAGAGATAAAGCCATCATTTTCACAGATGTCAACGCCTATAAACACAATGCCAAAGAAATCCCAGATGAATGATCTCAGGATATTTGCTATGTATAAAGAAAATCAAAGTTCAAAAATTGAATGAGCATCAAGAAATATTCAGATCAGATGATGGAGTTTGGAAGCCATTATTTATATTTATATAAATTGTACTGCTATATTTATGTGACATAAGATATAGATAGTAGTTAGGAGTAAATACATCAAGAAATGAGTAAGAGCTGTAATGGAGACAAGTTGGGTGAGATCCATTAAAGAAGCCCTAAGCAAGTAGAAAGGCATACCGTATTCATGGACTGAAGGACACAGCATCAACAAATCAGACAGAATTCAAATGATCTAGACAGGTTGTTGTGGACCCTGGCAAGACTGTCACACTTTTAAAAGAGAACAAAAAAAAAAAATACTTGAAATAGAGAAAATAAGCAAAAACCCAAAACAATAACCCTCCCCCCTCCAGTGACAGGAATGAATACAAGAAAGGTTTCAGATAATAGAGTCAGACTGCACACAACCTAGATAAATGGTGAGGGAAGTTCATTAAGAACAAGATTACATTCATGTGCATTTCAAATGCTGGCACAGGAAGCATTGTGATCCGGGGACACACAGTTGAGCATAAGCAAGCACACACAAGGATAACAAATACACTTCAGGCCATGGCTGTGTCTGAAGGTGCTGGGGATGGGAGAGCAATGGTCTGGGTGGATCACCACCGAGAGCGCTGATTTCTTTTTCTTATGCTGAGACACGGATACTCAGTGTTTCTTAGATTAATGTTATTTATATCTTCCTTGTGTCTTATTAAGTTTTTAAATTCAGTACCCAATAAAAGCAAAGGGAAGCTCTCTGCAGAGAAGCTACCACCAGGAGGTTGGTGGGTTGGCAGTCCCTGGTAGGCAATCTGTCCCTAACCTGTACCTGCCCACGGGACCCTGATTCCCCAACCGTGGGAGCCTTACCTTGGCAGGGTTGAGTGCTGTGATGATCCACACACAGTGTGCGTTGTTATCATACTGAATGGGGAAGTTGGGGGAAGTGATGATGCCCGAGGGGCCTCGGAGATGGGCATCACACATGCGGGCTGTGGAGACGAGATAAGATAGACATTTCAGTTTAGCGCAGATACAGCCCTTCCTGCCTCCCACACACAGCCTGGACAGGCTCTACCCAGAAACCAGCTGCCTCCTGCATCCAGGCCCACCTTTCCCAGCAGGCTCAGATGTGACAGTGCCTAGAGCACTGTTCTATGGGCTGTGATGGACTGCCAAGGTAGGCTCAACACTCCCTTGACGTAGCTCACCTCCCTAGAGAGTGTGCACACCAGGACTGGGCGGGTCACAGGCACCTAGGGATGCTCCAGGCATCCTGCTCCATTCCTATTTGCAACTTTTTTCTCCAAACCAGTTGTGTGCTGTGCTGAACCCTTAGACTGCTGGCCCAGTAGCCTCACTTCAGTCCTTCCCTCTACCACCTTGCAGGCTTCCTAAACTAATAAACTAATAAACTAGAGTCTCAGGATGTCCTCATGAAGGCCACCCTACTGGACGCAGAATGCCTGTGCCCAAGAACTCTACCAAAATGCCTGACTCAACCCAGCTCCAGGCACGAGAGTGGCTTCTGAGGCCAGCCTGTTGCTTTCCTCATCCATTCCCTATACTCAGCCCAGGCCTTGGAACAGGCTTTTGACTGGAAGCATAAAGACTCAAGGTGAATTAGAAGTGCTCGCCTCAAGTAGATATAAAGTGTTATCAATCACGGCTTAATCTAATTAAGCTCTTTAAAATAGCTTCGAAACTAATTAGATTAAGGGGTGATTGATCTCATTTAAGGTTCCACGTTGGGTCTAGGTGTTTGCTGCCTTTTAAAAACATGTGCACGGAGTCTCAGCCACCCCATTCCTCAATATTAGCACACAGCTATTTTCATAAAGGGCTTGGTGAGCCTGTGCTGTCATTGCCCACATGGCAATTCATCCCAATTGCAGGCAGAGTGCCTAACAGTAAAGACAGAGTGTGCAAACTCAACAGGCCTAAGATTGTGAAATGGGCATGCTGTCAGTCTTGCTTTCTGCTGATGACCTCAGACTTCCTGGAGCTCCTCTCTGTGTGGAGCCAGGCATGACAAAGCTGCAGGCTTTCCTGGGCAGCCCCTCCCATGGGCCTGAGAAGCAGGTCCCATGGCTCCCTCCCAGGTGTAATGAATTGCTATGGTTGTGTGTGCTGATTCCCATGCTCATTCATTCCAACCTTTATTACCGGCTAGCCAGCATTTGGGCTGAGGAAAATGTCAGCAGGGTCCTGCCTCTCTCAGGGACCATGACCAAAGCTGGAGGCATACATGAGAACCAGAGATCCCTCACATCTGAGCACAGGGTGTAGTTACAGGGCTGTTTGGAGGGGCTCAGGGTCAGCTTTGGTGGTGCACCCCTTCCCTGCACCTGCAGGAATTGTCCCCCACCAACGGGCTCTGATACCGACTGAGCTTGTTTGTGTGCATGCGCGTGAAGGTTCCAGACCAGAGGTCAACATCGGGTGTTTCTCCATTGCTTTCCAGCTTACATTTTTGTGTGTTTGTTTGTTTGTTTTGAGTCTAGGTCTCTCAGCTCAACTGAACCTGGAGTTCACTGACTCGGCTAGGCTGGCTGGCCAGCAAGCCCCCAGAATGCTCCAGCACTGGGGTTACAGGTATGCACTGCCACACCCAGCTTTTGCATGGTTGCTGGCGATTCAAATGCAGGTCCTCGTGTTTGTGCAGCAAGTACCTTATCCATTGAGCCCTCCCCAACCCCTGAATCGAGTTTCCACACTCCAGTCCCCATGCTCTCCTATGTATGCAATTGCTCCTCCCACTCCGTGCTGTAAGACACTGACTCACAGGTCACACTGGGGAGGATGGCATAGATGAGGACAAACCGATCTTGGGGGCTTAGCAACTTAGCCTTTCCAGTCTAAATCCGGCTGTCCAGGCCTGGAGGAGCAAGAAGCCACTCAGCTCCAGTCCTTCTCTCTTCCAAATGGTGACAGTACCTTAAAGAGTTCTGGTGAGAGTGAAATTGTACTCTGTGACAGACCGGAAGGGACAGTCTCGGGATTCAACAAAGGGGTCCCAGGTCTGCCAGGCTCAGTGTCACACTCACTGTCTTTCTCTACATTCAAGATTTCCTCCCAGGCTAAGGAGTGCGATTCTAGCTTTCTTGAAGTTTCTATGTGTGTCTCTATTGCCATTTATAGACAGGCACATGTGGATGTCATACTCAATCACTTCCCACCTTCGTTTTTATGAGAGAGGATCTCTTACTGAGTCTACAGCTTGCCAGTTTTGCTATGCTGGCTGGCACCTGCAAATCTGCTCTCCTCCTCCTCCCCCTCTTCCTTCTCCTCCTCCCCCTCCCCCTTCTTCCTCTCCTCTCCCCTCCTCCTCTTTCTTTCTGTTCCTCCACTCCCTCCTTCTCCTTCTTATTGGCTCTGGGGTATTAAACTCAGGTTCTTATGATGGTGTGGCACTTCACTGACTGAGTCACCTCCCAGGTGACCCAGGAAGCTCCTTTACGAGGGCTTTTCCCTCTGACATGATTCCCAGCTTTACAAAAAGGACCCAAGGAGTTTGTACTCTAGCCCTGCAGAACATCCTCACACAGCTCCCCTGGCAGCCTCTCCCACCTCTTCTGGGAAGTCTGATTTTGCTGCCAAAAGACTCGATTTATCCGGAGCTTGTTTCCAAGAATTAGATGGTATTTGCAGTGTGTTAAAATATGCCGAAGGTAATTAGAGAGAATAGGTCAAAAAGCACTTACCACTTTAAGGACTTGGAGGGGTTTAATTAAAATATTACAGTGTGCAGATAGTTAGCACCGAGTACCTTAAGACAGGTTCCGGATGGAATCTTAGCTGCATTTTCTATCTGCTGTCTGGGCAAGGTCAGGCAGGGGAGGCTCCAGACAGACGGACTCCTCACCCCTGAGCAGCCATCTCATGGGATCCCACCAGCAGATGGAGAGCTCCTCGCTGCGACCCAGATGGGCTGGCCAAATGGCAGCTTCTCAGACAGTGTCTAAATCAATGAATGAATGTATTTTCCCATTTTTCTAGCTGCAATTGCCCATCTAGCCTATACTATAGACTTCTCCCCATCTTCCAGGCTTCCCGCTCTTCATCTGGACATCACTGTGCTGTGAGGCTGGGAACATGACCCTAGGGAACTATATGGAGTCATCACCTGAACCCAAAGCTAATTATAGACTTGAAATAGTTCGACTCCAAAGCAAAGAACCTCTTCAAGAGCAAGAGGTATGCAGGGCAAACTCCCGCATCTCTGGTTTCTCCTGAAGCCTGACTTCTACCTTGATCTAGGCTATCTGCTCTTCCTGTTTCTGTGACTGACCACTCTGAGCACCTCACATGGTACTTTCCCCCCTTTTTTGACAAGGACTTGTTGCACAGCCTAGGCTAGCCCGGAACTTTCTGTCTCTTGCCTTAACTTCCCCAGTGTTAGACCTGAAGGCATGCACTATCGCATCTGGCCTCTCACTACCCATTCCAAGGTCAACAAATCCCTGCTGTAGCTGCAACATCTTCCACAGCCTCCTGCTTAACAGAAGTCTTTTCTTTCTTCTCTTCTCCAACGCCTGCTTCCAACGTTTTCTGCAGTGACCACCTTGTTCCTTCTGCTGCCATTTCTTTTGGCGAATGTCTGACAATTCCTGGAACTTATATCAGACCTATGGAGACCACTGGGGTCTCTTCTGTTTCCCTTAGCATCCTAACCCAGCTTAGACTTCACGGTCCACCATTATGGTCATGTTCCTATAAATCCCAAGTCTCCCTTCTTTCTCCTCTAGTCAGTTGCCTGGGAGATGTCAATTGTGAATCATCTCCTCAGTATTCTCCAAATCTGCCTTCACATAATTGAGCTTTGATGGGAAAAAATCACAGGAGAGGTAAGCTGATGTCTCTCTAAGTTTGGTGCTCACCTCAAACTCTTCCCGCAAATTTCCCAACAACCCTGCTCGGTCAGTTCATCAGATCCTGCTGCTCAAAGACCCTCTCATGCTTTCCACATGGCCCTTGGACCTCTCGCCCTTCCCTTCACCCCGCTCTGTTCTCTTGGCTGATGATTTTGTTGCCTTGCTGTATTTGGAGGAAACAGGAAGGTATTTAGCGGACATCCCCTCTTCCTGACTCCCCAAGGTGGAACCCTGCCTGCTGATGTTTATCCTGCTCCAGCAGAGAAGGGGCCCCTTTGAAATGCTGGTTCCTTGTATAGGATCTAAACTACGGTCCCCTCCATCCCATCTGTGGTCATCCCGAGGTCCTTGGAACCACGGAGTCCAGCCACCTTTCTCCCCTCACCAATACTTACAGCAGGGACACTCTGATCACAACGTCCCTACAGTCTAGGCACTTCTGTTCCATTGATCCCTACCCTTTTCCCCACCTATAGGACCCTCCTGACCCCCTTTTCCCCCCACTGGGCCTCAAGACCACTCACCAGTATCTCTAGCTCCCTCCACACCTTCATATTTACCTGGTCAAAAGCCTGCCTTGGCTCAAATATCCTATCTGCTATTTCTATTTCTTAAATTTAGGGCCTGGTGGGCACTGGGACAATAGTGGCCACACCACAGATTCAAGGTTTGCCATCAAAATGAGTCAGCCTTCTTTCCCTGATCCTCCTTTGGTTCCTTCTCAATTCTCTGCACAATAGCTTCAAAGTTGTGCCATTTAATTCCACTGTTAGTTAACTTTGGAGCTTTCTGACACCGATGGCCCTTCTCTGTTTGAGCAGCATACATGCCTCGGTTTCCCCCCTACTCCTCTGTCCCACACTTTCCTCCTCCATTAGCTTTTTCAAAGATGGGGGTTCTCGGTGTGTTAGTGGTAATTTTTCTATATATTTAAAATTCAGTTGAAACAAAGCTATCAGAGGGGTGGGGGAGCTGTTCTGCACTGTTCCCCCACATTAACTCCAAAGGAGGTCCAGGAGCACTTCTCAAGTTCAAGTAGCCCAGAGCCTTTGGAGCGAGGGGTTGAAACAGCTCAACTGATTGGCTTTGTGCCCTTGGGCAAGTTGGTCAACTACTTACTAGAAGCTTCTGCTTAACATGAAATATGGTTATTGCCATTTGCCTCATAAGGAAATGATGAAAAATGCCTAGTGCAATGTTTTAGACAAGTATGAATGGCTTAATAAATGAGAGCTTTGACATTAGCACATACAGGTGAGGGACTTGGGGACATTTTTAGGGACGGGACCATGAGGAATAGGTTCTAGTGACTCAATAAGACATCTCCACCAGAAAAGGAAAGAGGGGAGAGGAATGAGGGGACGGAAAGGAGAGGAGAGGAAAGAAGGAAGGGGAAGGAGGGGGAAAGGAGAGGAGGGGAAGGAGGGGAGAAAAAGGAGGGAAGAGACAGGATAGGGAATATGATTTGGACACCAGTGCTTAAGGGTTTGTCTCAGGAATCTGATCTCGTGGTGGCCTCTAAGGAGGAAGACAGACATTGAATGATCATGCCATTTAATCCAGCCTGCTTTGTACACAGTTCTCAGGCTCCCTTTCCAGTTCACAGTCAAGGGAAAAGATGCAGACCCATTTCAGCAATGTCTTCTCTGTCATCTAGATTGTTAATAACAAAGATGGGACTTGAACTTAGGCCTTGGAGACCAAGTATGGAATTTCACCCACCCAAATTATTTTATTCTAAATGCACATAAACAGAGACACAGAGATGCAGATACATGCACACACACACACACACACACACACACACACACACACACACGTGTACACATGCACATATACACAGAGCCACGTCTCCTGTTCACTCCCTGTCAGGTGTTTGGTGACATCAACATGAAAGTAACAAATGCAACTTTTGTTCTGCCTTTCTCTTAGCCTGACTCTGCATGACCAGGCTTTTATAGAAAACTAGGTGCAGGGCTGTGTGTCTGCAATCCTCACACTTGGAGGATAGAGGCAGGGGCTTCAAGGGTTAAGGGTCATCCTTGGATACTGGGTGAGATAGAGGCCAGCCTGGGCTACCTGGGCTACCTGTGTGAAAATAAAAACAACTAAGATTTTCTAGGAGTCAATGCAGAGGCTAACTCCTGAGGGAGGGGAAGGAGAAGCTGGAACACACCATCAATTTCAAAACCTCCACAATGGGGGCTCAGTTCCATCGTTCTCAGCCACATCAATCACAAATCCTATTCATTCTGGTGGCCTTTGAACATTCAGAGAGAACCTATTATTTGCCTGTCTGTGTGTTTTAGTATAATTAATTGTGTGGAAAAGTGAATAATTAAAGCCACACCATATTTTACATGCATCGGAGGGAAAACAATACCCCATGTATGGCGGCCAGAGAGCTTTAGATTACCATCTTCCGGCAACCCGTTCCAAAGTGGAACTTCTCGTAATTGAAGGACTTTTATCCCTTTTTAATAGTAACAGTGAGGCTCACCCAAGCTGTGCCCCCTCCTCCCACAAAAAGAAAAAAACACCACAATTATCATAGAAATTCCAATTAGTTTAAAACAAAAGATCTGGGGAAGTGGGGGGGTGTGGGTGGGGGAGGAGAGTTGTTGGGGGGGGGAGTCTTAGAGACTGCCAGAGGAGACCACTGCCTCTAAGATGGAGCTCTGCTCTTGACTTTCGGGAAAGCTGGGGAAAAATCACTTGGGCCTCCCACTGTCTCCCTCTCTGCAGCCTGTGAATGAGGAACAATGAGGACCAGGGCATGAGAAGGCAGGAGGGTCAGGCTGTGCTGAGAACCATCCCCCTTCCCCCACTTCAGTAATTTCACAGTCACCAAGCAGTGAAGGAGTGGTTTTATCCTTCAATAACGAGGGTACTGTCGCCAAAGCTAATGAACGTCCTCAGCCAGGGCTAGCCAGCTGCAGACTAGACAGTGGCTTCTGAGAGAACGCATGGTCTCTGGAGGCCAAGGTGTGCTCGGAAGCACCAGCTAAGGGCCAGCTGTACAAGAGGGGTGAGCCACACACAAGATGAGCCAGCCTGGGGAAGGGCCCTCATGCCCAGCCCGGCTCTCTAGGTGGCCTCTCTTCTGCAGGTGCCCTCACCTCGACAGACTGGCCTGTGGTCGCTCCAGGCTGCAAACATGTCGCTCACTTTCATGCAGGTGATCCGCTTGGACCCTTGCAGGTCATAGCCCTCGTTGCAGGTAAATTGGACGCTGGATCCTAACCTGGGAGACAAGGTGTATTGTGAGCTCGTTCCCTGAGCCTGCCAGGCCCTGCCCTGAGAAGTCCACCCTGGCTCCCAAAACAAGTCTCCCCGGGAAAGTTCGTTCTCCTCCCGGCCTTTCATCTGGGCTCTTCTGTTCACCACTTAAAATCTGTTGGAAGATACAGCTGCCCTTCATCTTAGTTGTTGGGAAACATTTGATGGTTTTAAGTTTGAGTTGAAAGGAGATGTTGTGAGCAAAGAGCACCATTGTGAGATAAGCATCAATTAGAGCTAAGAGTGGGTGGATGGAACCCATGGACCAAGGTGAAAAGGGAGGAACATGGGAAGATGCCTCAGTAGTTCAAACCTCTGCAAAAAGCATACCATCAGAGAGCCTCTGAGGTATGCCAGATGGCTGTAGGCCTGACACCATTAGGTAACATGTCAACAAGTGACCCTTCGAACTCTGGCTGCATGCATTTTGTGACATTTAATATGGGCATGTTTAAGTGATACCCTCTCACACCTCATAAGGCAGAGATATCCTCCCAAGAATCAGACTATGAGAGACCACAGCTTTTTCCCAGTAGCATCACTTCTACACCCATCCCACCCTTTCCACCCCATCTCCAGGAAGGGTAGGTTTTGTTTTCCCCCACACCCAGGCCACCCAACCCCATCTGCAGCCAGACAGTCCCCCCAGTAGGTCTTACCTGAAGTCTGAGCCTAGTCTTTTGCCCCTTTCAGGTATTCCAGGGTCTGGACACATATTATGTCCTTGGGACACACCAACCTGAGTTACTACAAGGCAAAAAAACAGCACACACATAGATAGACAGTCGCAGGAAGGCACCCGGCTGGGCAGTGTCTCGGGTGGGAGGAGGAGACAGGATGAAGGCCTGCTCCCCCAGAGCTGTGGAGGATGTCAGGGCTCTCTACTGGGTAGGGATTTTCCTGACTGTGCAAGGTGGGAGACTGCTTTTGATAAATTCCTTTGCAAGAAAAATCCAAGTGAAAATCTTTGGGATCATGTGGGCTCTGAGACAGCCCTCCTCCCCAACAACCATCCTGTTCCCTCATCCCACACCAGTGTCCAGAAGTGGACCGTCCAAAGGCTCTGGTGACCTCCCCATCCTGCACTTCAGGTCCAGGGATGGAGGCTCTAGATGAGATGACTCTGCCCCCTCCCCCCCCAGCCCCAGATGGAGAGATGACTCAAAGAAAGTTAAAAATAAAAGGTGAATGCATGATCAGAAACAGTAAAGAATGAGAGAGAGAGTTGCAGCTTCAAGTTTAAAGAAGGGACTTGAGCTCAGAGATGGACATTTCTTCTTAGAGCCCTCTTCCCATCAGACCCCTAGCAAACCACAGTAAGAAAGTACTAGAACATTATCCCCGGCACTCCTCCCAATGCTACCAGCCAAGCGCGCCAATCAGGTGTCATCTGGAGTATTTCTATGACAAGTGTCACACCTTTTTACAAAACCCATATCCAGGCCTGCCTGAGCTATAGCAGAGCTTGGGCTGGGACGGCGGGTGCACATACATTGCAGACAGTGGCCAAGTCCTAGGCCCCTCTCTGCTCATTATTCTTGATGGTTCACGTTGGTCAGGCTGGATTAACCTCGTACCTCTGGATTCCCAGAGCAGAGGAAGACTGACAACAGAAGCCAGGCAGACAATTTCATCAAGGACCCATCAATCCCATGACTCCAAAGGCAACTGAGGGGATACACGAGGTCTATAGCAACAGTCCCTGGGCTTGCTTATGTTCCTACTCAGCCCCCCACAATGTGAGAGAGGTGCTCCATCTCCCACTTTCACACTGCATACTCATTCCCCATGGAGGGCACAAATTCACTGAGCTTTTATTATTATTATTATTATTATTATTATTATTATTATTATTATTATTATTATTAGTTTTGTTTTGTTTGTACAAGGCTTTCTATTGGCTACAAGGGAAGCTGCCAAGGGATGGTCAGGAATGAGCACTGTCTTCAAGGGAAACCATGAAGCATTGAAGGAACTTCAGAACCAAAAGTGGGAGCGATGAAGGGATGAGGAGATGCTTAGATGGGGGACCAGTTCTACATTACTGGGAGAAGTGTGAAAGTTTCCCCAGAGCAGGTGGCATTGAACATGGATCTTCTAAAGGAGTGAGATTTAGAAACATGGGGACAGTGGTGCGGACAGAGAATTTGAGGGGCATCAGGTGAAGCTAGAGTTTGGTGGGGGGGGGAGAGTGTCAAGGTAAACATGAGGCTTCAGAGATAAGGCTTTTGAGGGGTATGAGTCTTATCCTGAATACACAGGAATAGGGGGCTGTTGGAGAATTCTGTGTAGCTGGCTATGTGGCACACATCTTTAATCCTAGGACTTGAGCAGTAGAGGAAGGTCTATCTCTGTGAGTTCAAGGCTGGCCTGTTCTACATAGCAAGTTCCAGGTCAGCCAGGGTCACATGATGAGAAACAAACAAAAACAAACCTATGACCCAAAACAAAACAAATAAAGAGTCCTGGGTGGCCGAAGGGACCTCCTTATTAAAGAAAGCTCCTTGTTCATTCAGGTCAAGGACAGCAAGAGTCTGGTGAGGTATGTGATGCGGGGAATGGGTAAGAAAAGGAGGGTCACCACAGAATGCAAAAGGACAAGGCAGGAAGAGGTGGGGTGAGGACAGGGGGCGGGGCCTGGGACTGCCAGGACACTGGGAACTGGTGGAAGGTGGGGCGCCACTGGCTCAGGTTTCAGTTCATCGCTGCAGGTGGTGCCCCTGCTCACAGGTAGCTCAGGGCAGCGCTGACAAGAGAATCCGAACGCTTCATGCTCAGGCCAGACCCAGGCTGAACTCTTGATTGTGTGGCAATGCCAGCAAGGCCTCATGGGTGGCTCCAAGGTTGAGGCAAGCCACCTCTCTGGACAATGATCTTGACCCTGATCTCTTCCTTATCAAGCCTGTACTTCCAAGGTGTTTACATCCTCAACTGAGCAGAACTATTCCCACCAACCCCACAACTAGTAGGCGGGGACAGTAAGATTGGAGTCTTTGAAGCAGAGTGAGTTTTCAGGGAGCCATGGTGCCCCCAGGACAGTGGGAGTTTGGGGAGTAAAGGCGGTACTCAGGAGAGGAAGATGGTCCCCTCATTCCATGAACTGCTCCCTGGTGTCTTTGTCATTAGGCCTGTGTGCCATCCCTGCAGTAGATTCTAAGTTCAGTGCCCATCCTCCTCAGGGCCTGCCTGTTCAGCTTGTTCATGAATCACATCCACCCCGAGGTCCCTGGTCAATGGAAATACCCAACTCTTAGCAGCACCTTGAGAATTTCCAGCAGTTCCCATCACTTCCATAGCTCTCTCATTTAGTACTGACCACCATCCAGGAAGTAGGTGAGGCTGAACCAGAGCTAAGATGACAGCCCACCACCCTGCCTCCCCTAAGACAGCCAGCCCCTAAGGTTTAGGTACACCCTGGAAGTTAGAAACCCACTGACATCCAGCCAGCACCCTTTCCCAAGGTACTAATAGCAGTCCTTTGAAGACATAGAAGGCTCTCCAGGAAACAAGCAAACTTACAACCAGGGAACAGGTGACTATGTGAATTGCAGAAACAAAAGGCATTCCGGCTATCTTCAGAACTTCCTACGTCCTCTGTCACTCTAAACCAGACACTTATATTTGACTTGCTGTTGGCTACTGGCAGTCAAGAATTCAGGGTAACCCTGATCCCACCCTTGACGGTCCCACAATAAGGAAAATCTGAGGCAGTGCCTTCTACCCAAAATGAAGGGAGATGCCAATAGGTGCATAGCCAGGAATCACTGCCAGAGGAAGAAATCAGTAGGGTCCACCCTGAGTTCCAGAAAGCTCTCCACAGGAGGTCTGAGCAGACTAAAAAGCTGCTGCTTCAGAGAAACTTGAGTCAAACCCACCCCTGTCTGAGAAACTCTTACAATGGAGATTAAAACCTTGTCAAAAGAAAGAAATATCACATATATGTATACATGTGCATGTGCACGCATGTACATGTTTGAAGATTGTTTATATTACTTCCTTCATAATTAATTTTTTTCCTTTTCTTTTTTCTGGGGGCTGTTGTAGACACCTGGGAAAGGCGTAGGTGATGAAAACCATGAGCTCTCCCTAAGATAAATGCAACCTAACATCACATGTTTTTTTTTTTTTTTCAACTACTTTATGGGCCTCTTGTAGTAATGAAGGCAATTCTTAGATCCAATAGCATCTAAGATTTAACATCTGTAAAATGGTGATGTATACCCTAAGGAAGGCTAGAGTTCTGAATCACCATTTTACAGATGTTGACAGAGTCAGTGGTTTCTCAGGTAGCATAGGATAAATATTTGCACCCTCCTCCCAAGACTGGGCATCTCTTTAAGCTTGTTTATGTCTCTATGGCAAAGTGTCCAATTAAGCCACAATTCCTTGGTTCATTTGGTTTCCATGGCTACACTTGGGCCCAGGGCAAAAGTGGACCATTCTCTACAGGGTCCTGGGATGGACCAAAGCTTTTCTAGGGCCCCATCTCTGACCCCAATGTCCTTAGTCAAGCACAAAAACAGAGTCCCCTAGCTTCCATCTGTCATTCACCAGGATCATCATCTATAGATCCTGGTCTATAGACTAACCCAACAACCACCAGTACCTCTGACTTGAGGGAACTTGAGATGAAGACAAGTCCCCACACTTTGGTTCACTCTAGTCAGGCCCCTAACTGCCTCTGCTCCCAACCTTCTGGCCACAGACACCAACATAGACCTTGGGAACCTGATGGCTTTCCACCATCTCTCCCAACCAAATAAATCTCTGGAAATTAAAGAAAAATGAGTGCAGGGAGGTGAGGCAGGATGGAGCAGGGGAGGAAGAGAGAAGAGGGAAGCAGAGGCAGGGGTCGGGGGAGAGGAAGAGGGAGAGGAAGACAAGGGCAGCTAAAGGGAGCGACAGGAAGGAAACAGAATCAACATCTTGGGGGATCAGAGTAGCTTGGCTCCAGAAGGAAGACAGAGTGTCTGTACCCCACCCCCAAGGCTTACCCCCGAAATCCCTGTACTTGGCTCCAGAAGGAAGACAGAGTGTCTGCACCCCACCCCCAAGGCTTACTCCCGAAATCCCTGTACTTGGCTCCAGAAGGAAGACAGAGTGCCTGCACCCCACCCCCAAGGCTTACCCCCCCTAAATCCCTTCAGCACAGGTCCACCAGGTGTCTCCCTGGATGTGATGTTCTAGACCATCCCACAGCCCCAGATCTCTTTTCATATTCTACACAAGGGTAGCAGGAACACGTTCTCAAAGACGCAATTTGCCCAAGCAGGGTGTCGCCGGAATTCACCCACCACCCACAGAGCCAAGACCCAATCCCCCACTTTGCTCTGCCCAGCCAGGTCCAGCACTCTTGGAGGGGCTTATTACACACATCCTTGCCTCCTCTTCACCATCTGACCTTGGGTGCCAATCCCCGCCTCCCAATCACAGCCTGAAGAGACACCAGAGAGAGGACTGTCTTTAGCAGGTGAAGTGAGTCAAAAGGAAAACATAAAGAGAGAAATGTGCAGTAATGACTCCCTGGACTGCAGATCGAATGGGAAGTGAGGAGGGAAGAGGAGGGAGGCAATGGAAGGAAAAGGCAGAGGGCGGCCCAGGCTGCTCATTGGCTGCAGGCTCAGGGAGTCCATGCGCAGATGGAGGGAGGGACCAAGGAAGCCATCTAGCAGAAGCTAGCTTCCCTGTGGTCACAGCTGGCCACAGTACCAGAGATTCAGATCCAAGCATGAGGCCCTATGCCCTGGCACGGGGGGCAGGCCAGCCGACACTTACACACAGACGTCTTCTGGTTGTTGTCTTTGCTGGGCATCAGCTTCACGCCTCGAGACTTCAGTTCAATTTGCTTCTTGACTAGAGAGGACAGAGAAGGGGAGATGGTTGGAGGGGTAGTCTGTGACCTGTATGGGGTTCCTGTAAAATGAGGTGTGCCCATTCTTTTGACAACTGTGACATAACACTGTCATCTACTGCTTGAGAACCACAGAATCCAACAGTAACAACAAAAACATTTCCAGCAGCAGCAGCAACAACAACAATCTTATTTTAAGTGAGCTTATGATTTCATATTGGGTTGCATTCATAGCTATTCTAGGCTGCATGTGGTCCATACCAGTCACAGGTTGGACACACTGTAAGTCAGATTTATTCTGTCTCTTGGCTTGAGACATCCTGGGGGGGGCAGGGCAGGGAGATTTCCTTTAAAGTCAAATAGCAAGGGGTGGCAGGGTCTCTGCCATAAAAGAACAGACTTCCGAGGGAGGCAGGAAAGGGGCTCTGCCACCTTGTAGTGTCTGAAGCGCTCTAGACCTGCCTGCCCAGGCCTCTGCAGAGAATGAAGTTCGGCTACTATTGAGGCTCCTGGGTATTACCTAAGTTCATTCTTCTCCTTGGGGAGTGTTTCTGTGAGCATCTGCAGCCATGCTCTCCCCTAAATTATGTATTAAGGGTTCAGTTGTCAGCCTGTGACACTCTTGGTAGGTGCTAGAAGCTTCTGCAAGTGGGACTTATGGAAAGGAAGTCAGGGCATTAAGCATGTGTCCTCAGAAGGGCTCTGTAGACTCCAGAGTCCTACCTCTCTTTTGTTTTCCTGCTGCCATGGTGAGTGGTTCCTCTACCATGAACTGCATTGTCACAGGCCCCACCCACAGGTTATAGATGCCTCTTGAGATCGTGAGCCCAAACAACCCTGTCTTCTTTTAAATTTGACTTGCTTTAGGTATTTTCTATAGCAATGGCAAGCTGATGAGTGTATAGTTCACACTCTGCATATTTGTTACTCTGTAGATTCTTTCCCCTCCCAATTTCTGAGCCAGCCCTGACAGGGAGTGTTAAACTAGGTCAAACTCAAATTGTCACTACTTCCCATATCATACCATTTGTGATGTGGATATTTTATGGTACTGGGAATTAAACTCAACACTCATGCCTAGCAGGCAAGTACTCTATCACTCAGCTATCTATCTATCTATCTATCTATCTATCTATCTATCTATCTATCTATCTATCTCTTTGCCCCATGGTATGATTTTTGTAGCATTGCAAACATGAGTATATTTTTCTCCTATCCCTTGACCTTGAGTTTGATCACTGGAAACCTGGAGGCCTGAAGTCCAAAGTCTTGAAAAGTACCTGCTGGAAAGTTTCTCTGTCGCATCTTTACCATCATGGAAAGATTTGGCGAGCCAATAGGGCCAGTCAGACCCAGTCCATACTAACTGACTGGGGGCAGGGGAGGTTGAGTCCTGGAGGTCACTGAGGGATGGAACTTGAGTGGCTACTTGATGGATTAAATAATAGTCTTGGTTCTGTCCATTTGACAGATCCTTAGGTCTTTGCTGAATGTCATGGAAAAGACAGAGCTCCTGGTGACAAAAGCCCATCCTTCTCCTCATCTGTTCCCCTTGGTCTGGCTTCCCCTGTCCTCCAGGGCATTTCCCTGGCTACCAAGAACTCACTGCATCTGGTTGTAAACCTTGGTCCATCTGTACCATTATATCCCTATGTGCCATGTCAGTTGGCATCTGCTGCTGACTCAACCCTGCTGATCAATGCCCAGCAATGGTAAGACCTGTGCCTAGGAACTTGCTTTGTGCCAGGCCCTGGGTGCTTTACAAGTTTCTTACTGGCCTCCTTGGCTCCTCACTCTCAAACCACACACAACCCTGCCCAGTAAATCCTCCCCAGTGTCAACCCTATGAGCCACTTCCTACAGTCTCCATATCTGTCACTCAAGTTGCTAATACCTCCTTCCTGTTTGCCATGACCTTCCACCTTCCTCCTTTATCTCTGAGTAGCCTACTCTTAACAAAGCTGAGTTAGCGTCAATCAAACCATGCTACGTCCATTTCTGCTTGGAGCTTTTTAGTGACAACGTGCTCTCCTGGAGCACAAGCCAGGGTTTGTAAATGGCCCACAAGGATCAAACTGCTGTCCTCATGACCTCACTGCCTTTCTCCTTGAACCCCACCTGTCCTCTCCAGCTTCACAGGCCTCCCTATGGTTCCCCCAGTGTGCCAGGAATACTGTCTGCCTTGGCTGCCAGTTTCTCTAGATTGCTTCCAGTTCTATATCTGTGACATCCCCTTTTTTCCAGAAAGGCAAACACCTTTCCTCCGTGAGCCTGCCTTCAGTACCCCATTAAAATGGTCCCTCCAGCTCCAGCTCTCTTGCTTATCCTAAGTTTATCTCCTGAGCATTTTAGCATGCTATGCCATTTTTAGAGTTCTTTCTTTGAGGTAGGCTCTCACTATGTAGCCCTAGCTGTACTGGAACTCATTATGTGGATCAGCCTGGCCTCCAGTTCATGGAGATCTGCTTTCTGTCTCCCCAGTGCTGGGCTTCAGGGTGTGCACCAGCACACCTACTTGATAGAAAATAAAACTAGGTATGAAGGAGAGCCAGGTGACTGGAGTTAAAAGGTGAGAGCCAGACTTTCTGTGCCTGGCCCCTTAAGTGATTCCGAGGGTACCACCCACCTTCCCCATTCCCCAGCCTCTCCCTGCCCCCAGATAGGACTGGAGGAAAAACACCACTTCCCAAAACAAAGTCTATAGTGTCAGTTGTGCAGGGGTTTCTCCCAGTGTCCCCACTTGTGGCTAAATAGAAAAGCCGACCAAGGAATTTGTTTCCCAGACAAGTGATGGTCTCCGTGGAATGCATGATGAAAGGCCATCACTACCACAGGGCCCTATTCTCCCTCTGCGCTCTGGAACCTCCTTTATAAATGTGCATTGCTCTCTGTGTGTATCCAGCAGGAAAATTTCCAATGAACACTAACATGGGCACGTTATCAAAAGGAGGGCATTAGCAGGGAAACACGCATTATTCAAGCCCGGTTAATATGGCATGGCTAAGATTCAATCATCCCTGGGAGAGACAGAGCTGACTGAGTGCCATGAGGAAAGCTGAAGTTTCTGTTCCCAAGGCCTCATGGTAACAAGGTGATTTTGGGGGTCTTTGGATCGGTGCAGCCCATCTGAGGCACGTCTGTAGAGATGGCTTACCACACTGGACCAGGAGGAAGGGGTGTGGCTGGGGGATTTATCACAGAATCTTAGCTCTGATTCTAGTGTCTCTTGGATGGAAGGGGTGAGAATGAACAGAGTAGCACAGACACCATTCTCATGGGGTCCATGACACATTGGGTTTCCTTGGAGATATTGATGGGGTGAGAGAGGATGTTTGGAGTGGGGGCTGCTCTTCCTCTCTTAAAAATTGCATCCAGGAAAAGCCCCTTCCCTATCCCTCTGCCCTCTTGAGACCCTAGAAGGACTCCTGATTTTGGGGTCTGTGCTGCTTAGTTTTATGTCCCCTTGACACAAGCTAGGGTTACCTGGAAAGAGGGAACCTTGACTGAGAAAATATCCCAACCTGACTGTCTCGTGAGAAAGTATATGATTGATGAGATAAGGCCCAGGCCACTCTGGATGTTGTCACCTTTGGGCAGGTGGTAAGAAGGTAAAATGAGCCATCCAGGAGGAGCAAGCCGGTAAGTAACACTCCTCCATGGCCTCTTCTTCAGTTTCTGCCCCACCTTCCTTCAATGATAGACTATGATATGTAACCATTAGCTGAACTACACCCTTTCTTCTGCAAGTTGATTTTGGTCATGGTGTTCTATCACAGCAACAGAAACCCTACCTAAGACAGGATCCAACCTCTCTACTGTTCCCAGAAGGACTGCCTAACCCTCAGGCTCAGGGCCTGGTAGCTGTGCTGCCATTGGTAGTGAATGACATCATCCCTCAGCCCAAGCGGAAGCTCACTTTTTCCTTCCCTCCCCTTCCCTTCCCTTCCCTCCCTTTTCTTCCCTTCCCTTCCCTCTCCTCCCCTCCCCTCCCCTCCCTTACCCTCTCCTTCCCTTCCCTTTCCTTCCCTCCTACTTTTACTACAGGGCAGAGTTTTCCAAGGTGATGAGTCCTAAATGAGAAGGAATCTAAAAAGTCAATGTATATATTAACTTTGTTATTGTTTACTCCTTGGAGCTGAGTCTCTAGGTTTGTACCATCCATGATACCTTGGGGCATCAAGAGGTCGGTGGACACACATGAGAATCTATGGGCAGAATTTTTTGCTCTCATGAAGTTAGTCTGGGAAATACAGGAGTCACCACGGTTTGAGTAGATGTTTCACTCCAGTCACATAATCTGTAAAAGACACCAATCCAGGCTCAGTAGGCCCAGGGCTGGGCTCTGGGAGATAGAGTCCATGTCATGTGGGAGCTGATGAATAGGTCAGTGTTACTGTCTGTACATACACATCTCTGGGAAGACTCATGAAGAGCAGGATGCTAGCTGATGGTGCTTACTTTAGGTGATAGGCCATGGGGCCTCTCCTTAGAGTCTGCATCTTGTGTCAAACCTTTACTGTGAGCCTCTTTCTGCTTCGTGAGCATCGTGAGGTGGGTGGCTTTGTTCCACCAAATCTCCACAGTGATGGTCAAGCCTCACCTTACACCCTCAGGGATAAGGCCAGTGGACCTCAGGCTGAAACCTTTGAATGGCGAACAAAAATAAATCTTTCATCCCTGAGATTTTTTATGTTATCACAGCAACAGACATCTAAACAGAAGAAGCAGTGTTGTTACAGTGGAGTCAGGAGCCTATAGAACTGGTCTGGGGAGGGAATTTAGAGGAGTGTGGAGGAACAGGCTGGCAAGCCCAGGATGCTGTGAACAGAGATCAATGGGGAGTTTCGATTGGAGCACAGAAGACAGTCATGTAGATAGGACCTCTACTGAGAACTGGATGTGGGGCACCCATGCTACACTATGGTAATGAACTTTCTCTCTCTCCTGATTCTGTTCAGGTTTAAGGCTCTGGGGTGGGAACCACTGCTTTTTCTTGGTTGAATGGCAGCTGTATCATATTGGATGAAACCAAGAACTTGTTATTGCTTTTATTTAAAGATTAGGGGTGGTTTAATGATGTATTAGGAGACAAGTAGGAAAGTGGGACAGCACGCTGCTGGGTGTGTCTGTGTAGGCATCTCCAGAAACGATTAGGGTGTGAAGAGTGGAAGATATTGTCCACTGACAGATTTCAAATCTGAATAGATTCCTGGGAGGTTGGAACTGCAAGAGATGGGGCTTACTTGGAGGAAGTGGGTGTCTAAGGCCAAGCCTCTGAAAGGCTCAGCTTGGCCTTGACCCATTGCTATTCTCTTCTTCCAAACTGCTCCAGGCTGCCTCTCTACCACACACTCCCACCACCCCACCCTGCCGTGCTTCAGTCCCAAAATGATGGAGTCGGTGGCCTTTGAACCAAAATAAATCTTCCTTTTAACTTGTTCCTCTGGGGTATTTGTCTAAGACAGTCAGGGATGTGGATATAGGCAAGGTTTATATCACCAGGGACATCAGCATCAAAGAGTTACCTTTGTATGTTGCGGCCTCAGTTTTGAGGATCCCAGGGACACAAGCACACCTTAGGTTTTACATAGAGCAAAACGGCTTGCTCAGATGGGTGGAACAAGGCATGCCAGGGGAAATTAGCCACCAAGTGAACTCACTGATGCACTGTCTCAGAAGATCCAAGAGGGCCAGGGTGCCAAGGGGGAGGGCCCAAGCATGGACCAAGTGTTCCTATAGAGCCCCCAAGAGCACGACTTCAGGCCCAGACAGAAAGGAGGGTCAAATGAATAGATGGATAAATCAGTAAGAACCTTGAAAATTTCTGGGGTGCATTCATTCACATTGCCTACACATTTGTTCATTAGTGGGTATGCATGCAAACATTGTGCCACTGGATTATATTCAGACACTAGTTGCTAGAAAGAAGTCTTACCTAGGGGGCTGGGGAGATGGCTCAGTGGTTAGACTGCTTACTGTGCAAGCAAGTTTGGATTCTAGAACCCACATAAATGATAAAATCCAGGGGTGTGACATTGCCTCATCTTAATTCTAGCCCTAGAACACAGAGGCAGGGGATCCCCAGAGCAAGCTGGTTGGCCAGACTATGCATATCAGTGAATTTGGGTTTGATTGAGAGAGCCTGTCTCCATGAAGAATGTGGAAGAGTGGGTGATGAAAGATGATTTCAGGCATCAGCCTTAGGCCGCCAGAAGTACATATCCGCAAGTATGTGTGCACACACATACATATACCTGTGAACATGCATATAAACACTGTACACAGAGACATATGAAAAGAAGAAAAAAGTAAGAAAGATTCTATAGTCATCAATGAAATAAAGACAAGGTCCAGCCTGGTGCTGGGCTGGTGTTTCTCAACACACTCAAATGCACACCCCATGCTACACATATGGATATAGGTGTCATCTTCACAAATATGGTCATTCATGTCTGCAACCAGAACCCTCCTGAGCATACATGGGAGCCCGTGGCTAAAGACATTCACACAGAGAATGCAAGCCACACATCGATATGTGCTTTCTCACTGTAGGTACGGAGTCAGGACTCCCAAGAGAGCCATGCCAGCTCTAACCGGTTGATGGAAATCCTAGCAGGTACATCCATCTCTTCTGAATGAGAATGGCTACAGAAGACTGTCAGGCTGCCCTGCTCATCCTTTCCATTCTGGCTAATTACAAGACATTTCCCTGCTGTCATAAAGGTTAGTCAGACTCATGGCATGCAGTCAGCAGGAGGAATCTGGTGATACAAACATCTCTCTAGTCTGAAGCCCAAGTTATTAGACTGAACTAACAGGAGCTAAGGGTGTCTTAGGGAAGAGGGAAACATGGCTTCTCCCCACTGCTCTGGGAGTGCAGACATAAATAGAGCCTGTGCCTATGGATTGAGACTCTGCATCCCTCGGTTGCATCTGGCTATCCTGTTGACTAAGTCAACCCTAACTCCCTTGTGACCACTGGTCCCACATTGTTTGCTCACCCTCTAAAGGTTTCTCCCACCCTTCCTGCAAGGGTCTAAGCCACTCCTGTTTAACCTTATCCCCTCTCTTGCTTAGATTTTGTTTTGCTCATAGAAAATGAGTCTATTTCTTGAAATCTGCCTAGGGTAGTAGTTTGAGAACTGAGTTCTGATCTCCTCTTTTTGGGACAAGAGGATGCCTGTGTATCCTACATCTCACCCTCCCTCACTGCCTTGCTGCTCTATCACCAGTTCTATGGGTCCATCTCAACTACTCACAGCCTTTGCTAGATGAGGCTGGTGTCCAGAATGATAGCTTTTTAATTCAGATTGGGACTTAAGGTGTGACGTGTAGGACAGATGCCTGCAGTCTAAGGCTAAATATGTGGACCTATCAGTCACTGCAGCCACCTCATTGGAACCAAGGGGAAGAATGGTGATTTGTGAAGAATGGAGCTGGCATTGTCTCTAGGCCAACTGACTCAGAGATGAATACAAACCATAAGTTCCAGACTTGATGAAGAAGGGGCTAGACAATCATTACTAGGGTCAGGACAGAGGTGCTCACTGGTAGAAGCCAGGACAGGTGACATAGTACATGCCAACACCACATTTAAAGACCTTAAGGTTCAACTGAACCTGGGAAATTCCCCAAAGAGAGGGCTCATTTTACCACAGTGTTGCAAATGCAGATAGAGGAATTAGTGGCATCATTTCTGATGGCAACCCCAGAGGTTGGCAGGGTATCAGCATAGCAAAGGATAGAAAAATGTTGAATGATAAGTTAGAAAACGAAGGCATGGAAGATGATCAGATACCACCTCCCATTCTGCACACAGCACATCTAAATTCAGAAAAGTGAGCATCAGGATGCTTAGGTTTCCAGGCCCAGTGCACTGGACTGTCTTGAAATTGACAATGACCATCAAAAGTGTGCAGTCACACTGTCAAGAGATCTCTCAGATAAAATTTAGCTTGATGTTCCAGCAATCAATACTCTAAGGTCAGACATGAGCTGCCCATAGCCCATAGGTAAGAAGTGGAGGACAGCTATGAATGTGGGTTAAGAAAAATCATAAGCTTAGTTAAGATGATTTATTTTTGTTGTGATTTTTTTTGTAACTTGATTACATGTCAAATGGCTGGACAAGCTTGCTAGGCTCTGATGACACAGAAATCACTAACAAAGCTATGACGGATGGTGTGGTATTTGGGAAAGAGGGCATGGCCCTGATTCATGAAGGACTTAGGAAAAGTGAGAGAGGCTTTTAGGACAGAAGATGGTGGCATGTTCTTATACAGTTTGACAAGACTCAAACTGAGAAGTAGATGCGGGACTGTTTAGTCATGTGATTTTGCTACTAATATTCCACGACAAAGGAAAACTAAGGAGACATTGGGCAATGTCAGTGCAGGAGCTGTGCTGAAGGCTGATGGTGACATGGAAGGAGCTGGAGAGAAGTAGACACAGACTGAGGGCTGTGGGGTGTGCTGATGGAAAAGCTACTATCAGGGTACTCTGGCATCCTTGGAGTCACTGCCCGGGTTAATGAAGAACAAACAGCTATGTAGAGATAATGCACAGAGTAACCCGAGGCCTGGCACAAACCATTGCTAAGAAGGCAACTGATAGAAGGATAACTGAGAAAATTATGCAAAACGTCTCAGAGCTGGCTGCACATGATGTTTGGAGGTTTTTCCTGTCTGACTGAGAGTCTTATGGTGGCCCAGCTGAGGTTCTGAGGGCTGCATTATTGGATGCTGTTGGTGTGACCTCTTGGTTAACCACTAAACAAACAATGCATGGCTATTAGACTTTCTGAAGGGAAGGGTTAGGGTTACCCTGGCATGATATAGGGCACTCTGTGTGTGTGTGTGTGTGTGTGTGTGTGTGTGAGTGTGTGTGTGTGTGTGTGTGTGTGTGTTACAGAAGCCAGATGTTGGTGTTAGGAGTCATCCTCCACCTTATTTTTTGAGACAGTGTCTCTCACTGGATCTTGAATCCATTTATTGGCTAGACTGACAGGCCAGTGAGCTCTGCCATCGGTTTCCACTCCCTCTGCCTCCCTCAAGTGCCGGGGTTATAGTTGGATGCCATTGCACCTGCCCTTCTTTTACATGGCCATCCCAACTCAGGTCCTCAGACTTGACTGAGCCATCCCCAGCACAGCGGTTCCTACAATGATGTCTTTGTAATTATAGATGGGCTGTGTGTCAGCCTCCACAAACAACTTCAGAGAATTCCATTGCAAAAGTGACCAGAGGGAATATGTTTAAGTGACTCTGCACTGTCATCAGTGCCTGGCTTCAATTGCTTGTCTGGGCTGTCGTCTTTACTATATGACTACTTCTTACTGGCAGGGAGCCAGAGCCCGGGTCACCCTAAACATAGGTGGCGCCATTCCTTAGTCTGGAGTTTAGGGCTGAATTAAGAGGAGTGAGAAGGCCAAGTCTCTGCATTTGTCTTTCTCTGATTTCTGGCTGCTGAATACAATGCAGCCATGACGTCCCTGCTGTGATGGACTCTACCTCCAACTGTGAGCCTAAGTCCCTCCCCTTGGAGTAACTTGTTTTGTTACAGCAACAAGAAATAACTAATACTGGCTGCTCAGAAATCTCAGGCTTCTGGGCTATGAACAATGTGTTTTTAAGGGGGTGCACACATTCTACTGATGACCAAGACCAGTTGCAAGGCATCTAGAGGCAGAAGAGACCATAGTTAATACTAAGGAATGTCTTCTGTCTCTGGGCTACCAGGGTTCACATGGAAAGACAGGCAATGGGAGGGTGGGGGAGGGTGGAGCACAGACTGGGGTGTGGCCCCAGGAGGAACAGACACCACATAGCCATCACTGGGTGAGAGCTGGAGGTAGAGGACACGTGGCCTAGGAGAAGGGGGTTGCCCCACCCCTGTCCACTGCACAGCTTTCCCCACAGACAAGTTGTGCAGACAGGAAGTTAAGGGGTTGGGTGTGTGTGTGGCTGAGGCTCCCTTTCCATGTGCCAGGGCCTCCGTTTGCTTCCTGTAGTCTTCATGGGTGAGTCACATTCCCTGTCTCCAGAAGAGGAGGGCAGTAATGGGTGCCTGGTGTGAGAAAAGTTGAATGTTGTTATAATTTGAATGTGAAATATCCCCAACAGGGGAACGTGTGCTTGAACCCTTGGCCCCTGTTGGTAGAACTGTTTTGGGGGTTGAGGAATCTTTGAGAGGTGGGTTCAGCAGGAAGAACTGACCTCTCACACCCAGCCCTCTCATGCCCCGTGCTCCAGATGGCACACTTGTCTGGGAATGGCAAACCCTTTCTGTAAAGGGTCTGCTGGTCCAGTTCATGGATGTGGGTTTTGAAGGCCACCTTCCTTGGTAGGGATGGTCTGTTCTGTCCTGAGAGACCTGGCAGCCAGTGACTCAAGGTGTGACAGAATGAATACTCCAGGGAACCCATCTCACAGAGGCCAAAATCTGGATTCCATGTGTTATGAAATATTACTGTTATTTTTGTGTGTGTGTGCCTGTATGAGTGTAGTTTGTGTTTGTACTCATATGTGCATGTTTTGAGGGTGGGCACCTGTGCGGTGGACAGAGGAGGTTGTCGGATGTCCTGCTCTAGCTCTCTTTGCCTTATTGCTTCTGGATGGGGTCTCTCATTGTACCTCAAGCTAGTCTAGCACTGGGCAATGCCCAGAGATCCTCCTGTCTCTGCCCCATTGGAAGCTGAGGTTACAGGCCCTGCCTGAGTTTTCACAAGGTGCTGGGGATTTAAACCCAGGTTCTCATGCTTGGCATATGCTCTTACCCACTGAGCCATCTCCCTAGTCTCAAATTACTATTTTATTTCTCCTTTTCTTTCAACTGTCTAAAAACATGGAACCCATCTTTAGTTCAGGGCTACACTGGGGCTGCCATCGAGGCATATACAATGGCTGTGGCAGCTGCAGACTACCTGGACACTCTCTACCCAGAGTGCTCTGTCCTACTGTGTACCAGCCATCTGTCTGAGGACCACCTTGGGTTACTACCTCTTTCTTATTCTTGATTTTGCCTTATTTTTGTTTGTTTTCCGCCCCGTTGTAAGTTCCTGCAGCAAAAATAATTCTCTCATTGTATCGAATCTGAGCGTTCTTAATCAGGCCCAGCTGCAGGGAAGGTACAGGTTCACGTCTGTGTCCATCTTTGAATTCACCTCTCAAAAGTGGACACTCATCCTTCTGTGCCAGTATGTAGTGATGCCACACAGAGAACCCCGTGAACTGCAGCAAGATCACCCTGCTATGATAGCCAGTTAGAGCTGGGCCTGCTAGGGCTCAGACCTTCTGACACTGTGGTACCAGCTGAAATTGGGCCTGGCCTTGAACACAACTGAACTCTCTGATAACTGTTATCATTGTAATTCTTGCTGTATGTATGGTGTGTGTGTGTGTGTATTTGCATGTGTTGGTGCAAATGTGTGCATAAGTGTGGAGGACAGACATTCATGACAAATGTCTTCCTCAAACACTTTCCACCTTATTCTTTATTTACTGAACCCAAGGCTTGCCAGTTTGGCCAACAAGCCTGTTTGCTTAGGGGACCTACTATTGCTGCCACTTGGGAAAACAGGTGGGCAGCCATATCCACTTAACATTTATGTGAGTTCTAAGTTCCAATCTCACCCTCACATAGCAAGTACTTTACCCTGAGTTACTCCAAGTCTCATCACCACCACTACCACCACCACAACACCTCCATCATCATCACCACTGCCTCCATCATCATTATCATCACCACCTCCTCCATCATTATCATTATCATCACCACCTCCACCACTTCCATCCTCATAACCACCTCATCATCATCACCACCACTACCACCACCATCATCATTACCACCTCCATCATCATCATCACCACAGCCCCATCATCATTATCATCATCTCTATCATCTTTACCCCAACCTCCATCATCATCATTATCATCATCACCACCACCACCACTACCACCACTACTCCCATCACCACAACCACCATCAGAAAAAGTGGGCTCTGGGTTCACTAAGCAATCCATATCCATATTAAGTCTCCCTGGGCTGAGATGCAATAAATAAAACCTTGGGCCTGTGGTATATGAGTGCTGGGTCATGCTCTATGCCTTGTAAAAATGAAACTGTCAATATACCTATTTTATGCAAACATATTAAGGATAGAACAGAGTCGTCTGGGACCAAATACCTATGACCTTGGTAGCCCTGACACACAGCAGCACAAGAGTCCCATGTGGGAGGGTTAGGGAACACACACTTGAGGATAACGCATTAAGAAGGACATGCCTGAAGAACTTCTTAGATTGTGAGTCATTCTCCACTTTAGACTTGTGAAATCAAGTTAGAGGTTGCAGCTAGCATGACAAAATGGAAGAAAAATGTTCAGGGTGCCTCACACCAAGGCCAAAAAACAAACAAACAAACAAAAAACCAAAAAAAAAAAAAAGAACCAAAAACCAAAAAACAACAACAAAAATACCCCAAAACCTATAAGGCATGAGTACTGTAGGTTGTGGTTGGAAAAATGCATACATACACACATATATGTATGCATGATATATACATGTATGTACACACACATTTATGGTGGGGTGTATTTCACAGGTGGAAGTTTCAAAGTCTCTAAACAGACAGGCATAAGGAGAGAGCTAAGAACAAAGCCTGTGGTCTTATGGATAAACTCATAAAGGCTTGTAGGTGAATTCCAGTGTCACCATCTAGGTAGGTGCTGTGTGCTCTTGGGCTGGTGGCTACAGCTTCTCTGCTCAAAGGAGTAAGGGCGGCACCCTGCAGTGGGGAGAAGGTTGTCTTGCGTGGAGCCTAGCACACTGCAGACATTCAACTGTCACACACTAGCTGTGCAGCAAGCACACCGTAGGGATGGAATCAGATGACCTGGAGTCTACCTGGTACCTGCTCTCGAGGCTCTGGTCTGCCCCTGAGCCTTCACCTATCACAGGGGCGTTGGGAGCCTCAAGAACCTGAACTATCAGGCACAGCCAACACTTATCTAATCAGGAGATTAAGCTCTGCTTTTCTATTTTGGAGAACATGACAGGAAGATGCAGATGGCTGCCTTTCTCACTCAGGAGCTGGGCCTCAATGGTGGGACATGCCATCTCCAGGAAAGCCAGGCTCTGTGAGGCCTTCAGATCTAGTTTATTATTATTTTTATTTTTATATATTGCAAAAGTTTCCTTTAATGTAGGCAGAGGGAATAAGGCTCCCCATGAAGCCCAGATATGACAATATGGTTTCTACAACTGCAGCTTTTACCATCTCAAACTACAGGTTAGGTTTTGGGACACATCTTATTCCCTACCATGCAACCCCTGAATACCTGACCCTCCTTCAGATGTAGGGGTATGACCCCATTTCTGGGTTAACTCATTCCTCTTTTAGAGGTGGCTCCTGGGGTCCAAAAGCCTTCCTTATTGGAGCATAAATGTCCTTACCTGTGGTTTCCATGTGCCTCTCCTGCTCTGAGCTCTCACCCAGACTGGAGCTGGGAAGTAAACAGGGATTCTCCCTAAAGGGATTTTGCCTGTGTTTGCGATAAGCTGTGCTCTAGATAGAATGAAGAAGAGTGGGAGCCTCCCAGCTGTGGAGAGAGCAGCTAACGACTGCTGAGAAGAGTGGCGTTGTGGGGAGGTGGCAGGCAAACTGGCTTCTCTCGACGTATAAGGGGTGTGTAGTCAGCATCTACTTCACAGCGATGCTGAGAAGCAATGGAGGTACCTGCCAAGTTCTTCACAACGGGCCCGACTCTTAGCACTAACCATGATGATGACCCTGGCCTGAAGAGTGACAGTCAGGCCTGAGAACTGTCACACAGAGAACAGTGACACAGCACCTGGGAACTACCACTGGTGGCTTAAAGCTACCTGGACAGGTGCAAAGAGGCAGGCATGGAGACCTCTGGACCCACAAATGTAACTGACAATGATGGCCGAAGCCACATGCAGGTCCCAGAGTGAGGGGCTGAGACCCCAAGGCCACCTCTGTGCCTTCTGTCACTTCTCTCAGAGAAAGCCCCAGCCTGGGTGGGCTTACCTTGGTACTGGGCGCTGAAGCCCCGCTGCCGGTGGTTGCCGTCTGATGTGAAGTGTAGCCGCAGCCAATTCTTGCTGCTGATGACGGGGGCTGGGAGGCTGGCTCCGGTAAACCTGGGTGGACAGGACACAGAGGGTCAGGACACCAAGGGGTCAGGAGCAAAACAGGACATCAAGCAGTCTACCCATCATCTGTAGCGGGAGGTGAGTACCATCCACTCTATCTGCCGGAGCCTGGGCAACTGGAGGCATTTACAGGCAAATTACTGTCTCCATTCCCGATTCCCCAAATCCCACCAGATGCTCTGGACAATGCATCGGCATTCTACTGCCTTTCCTACTGGTTCTTTGCTGTCTTCTGCCTGGACTGTGTCTCCTGTTTCCCTTCCTCCTGCACTAAGCCGTCACTCTGCCAGACTCTAGGAAGTCCCTGAAATACCCCAGTCCCAGAAAATTGTTCCCAATCCTCCACACTTGAAAGTCATACAGGTCTTGGCTTAAACTCAGATCAAGATGTCCCTACTGTGACCTTGTACCCAGCACCAAACCTTTCTAATGAGAAGCCCAGCCCCCAAGTCTGTGTGGCTAAGTGAGCAAATGTCTGGGATAGCACTAAGGCTATCCCAGAACCTGGCACATTCCAGTCTGCCCACAGCAATTCCTTCCCTACCCTATCATACCACAGAGACCATAATTCTGTCATGTCTCCTGAAGATCAGTCTTCAATGAGAGGTGAAATAGGGAAGCAGCTTGGTCTAGAGACGACCAGCTACTGGAACTGTGAGACAGACCTCAAGAAAGTCACCCTTGGAGACTCTGTGACCTGATCTATGGAGTAGGGCTGCTGGTGTCCCCTCCTCAGGTTGCAGGGACTCTACAAGATGGTGCTCTGCAAAGAGCCTGGTGTCCCCAACAACAGCAAACTCTTGGGAATGGTGTTTGTTATTCTCACTTAGGTGCTCAGAACCCAATATGACACTTGGTACAAAGCAGGCATGTCAGGGTCCCAGTCTAAGAATCATTCTCTATTTAAGTGATAGCAGGCAGTGAAGAAACCAATAAGTAGCCCTAGAGGCTGGTATAAGGGACAGGGGTGGGATGGGGGCGGGGTGGGGGTAGGGTGCTCTCCCATCCTGGAGTGGAGGAAAGGGGAAATAGTCCAAACCACAGGGTTGCATGGCAAAGCCATTCTCTACTTAGATCGTCGCGTGGTTTAGGAAAAGCCCAACAGGAAGGAGCAAGGAAGGAACAGCCAGAGTACTCTTTGCCCACCTCCAAGTCCCTGCTTCGGATGCTCCTGTTGATCTAGTTGGAAACTTGATGCAAGAGTGATGCTGAGAGACAGGTGAGTCTCTCAGATGGAGGGGAAGGAGGAGAAGGCAAGAGAGGGGGATCGGAGGGGCCCACACTGGAGAGCTGGCTGAGAGGCTTTCCATACATATACGTTTAACAAAACATTTAACCGAAGAGCCCGATACCCTCTGAACTGGATTTTTACTATCATGAAAACGCTGACACACACAAAACTCTAGGAATATAACCCATAGTGCTTGGGCAGGAACTATTATAGAAACCAATTACTGTATTTCACTAGATCCCATTTAAAATAGTTTATTACAGGGTGAGTCATTTAAGTTTTCTAAGGAGCCTCAATTGGTGTCGTGGGCTCCCCCACCCTAGGCCAAATTCAATTCTAGCTCAATGACAGAGCTTGGAGGCTATTTACATATGGAAGTAGAACTAGGGAAAATTCACCTGAATAATTCAGAACCCAAGGCTGCTTCTTAAAAAAGGCAAGGAGGGGGTAGTCTAGCAGCCCAGAGAATAATTGGAAGTTGGGGCAGGGAACTTCCTAGCTCAGGGGTGAAGTGGGAGTGATGCTTGGCTTCCTATGTATAGTTAGTTATTCTATGGTTACCTGGCACCTTCCAGCTGCCCCATCTCCTCCCAGGTTTCAAGGCTCCCCACTTCTCTTCCTCGTCTCCTTTCTCCCATTTCTTTCTTTCTCCCCTCTTTCACTCCCCCCCCAGTGTGTGTCTGTGTGTGTATGTGTGTGTATGTGTGTCTGTGTGTATGTGTGTGTATGTGTGTATGTGTGTCTGTGCATGCGTGTGTGTGTCTGTGTGTGTGTATGTGTGTCTGTGTCTGTGTGTGTGTCTGTGCATGTGTGTGTGTGTGTGTGTGTGTGTGTGTGTCTGTGTATGTGTGTCTCCACACACACTCAGCTCTGCCCCTGTCTTTCCAAGCATATCTGTTGAACATTTGAGGTTGTCATTGGTCCTATCACAGAACTGAGAGCTTCTGTGACAGGATCCCAGAGTCCTCATCAAATTGCTATGGAGAGATGGTGGAGTTGGCTCAAAGCTTTTACCAGAACTACTAACCACAGTGGCTCTGTCCTGGACTCTCAACACACACACACACACACACACACACACACACACACACACACACACACACACACCACCACACTGTTACCAGTCAAGCAGGAGAGCTTTGTAGGGTGGAATGCCACTGTTATTGAGTGTCATGTACACTGTCATATGAGTGTCTCCATTGTCATATTTATGTTATATATATATAGTCTTTCCCTCTGGGCCACCCAGCTACACAGAGAGGTAAGGAAATCTACTCAACATCACACAGTACTTAATGGCAGAGGTGAGATTATAGCTTAGACCATCTCATTTGGGGCCTGGGCACTCAGCCAGCGAGGCACTGTCACATACTGCCAACTGTGGAGCAGTCTAGGCAGAATTCCATCCTATGACTTCCCAACTCTCCTTCTATCCTCCAGGATCCTCTTTAATTTTGTTCCCTCTTAGAATCATAATTAAAGGAGAGAAACACAAAAGGAGAGGCTCCCCCTTCAAACCTTTCTGTCCGCATTAACTTCTCTCTGGGGGGCCTGGGGAATTCCAAGCTTGCCCAGTAAATCGCTACTGCAGTACTACATAAAATGTATTTAAGCAATTACACTCGAGGTTTTTTCTTTTTGGTAAATTGACTTCTGTTAAATGGGGCTTCATTAATGGAATCTGGCTTGGGGAGAATTAAAAAAGTATCACTCCCTTTAATGCCTACAGTTGATCAGGGGGAGAGTGGCTTGGAGCACCTCTGCAGAGTGTGCTCAGCCTTGCTCCCTGCAGCAGCAAGGTGGTTTGTCAAAGCATTTCTTCATGGAAGCTTTTTGCGCAGTCAGGGTACTGGGGTGCCGAGAGATGTCCCATCCAAATGGCAACAATGAATCCCCGGGCACTGCTGCCTGTCAGCAGAGACACAGGATGCTGGTTTAAATGCCAGAATCCCTGAAAACTGCCAGTCCTAGGGGACATGCGTGTAGTGTATCCAGTCACCAGGCACACAGTGGGCAAAGACACCGTGTGTCATGAGTTGCTGAGCTTCCTAGATTGGGCAGTCCCTGTCCCTGTGAGGTCCCCCCACCAACAGTCACTGCATCTGGCACAAGCATCCATGGCCCTCACATGGGCAGCGGTTGTGAACCTCTGTAACCCTGTGGGATTGTGGTGCTCCAGGCCTCTCTGTACCTTAGTCTCCAGTATGGGCCATCCCCCATGCTCATGGCAAACCTGGGAAAGGGCCAGATAGGGGAGAGAGGCACAGCCCTATCTCGATTCCTCTCCGCCACCTGTCAGGGGGATGGAGGGAACATGACACAAGCAAGCCACCTGGAAAAGTCTTAATGGAGAGACACAGCACCTTGCCCCGGTGACACCCACTCTAAGTTCTTGCCTCTGCACAGAATGTTACCTCTACACAGAGTGTCCACCCACTGCCCCACCTGGTCACTGGTCCCATAAACTGTTGCCCACTGCAGCACGGTCACTTGTCACTGTCCTAGGCCTATTGGGTTGCAATCATCTTTGGACCTGAGGATCTCTGCAGCTGGAAGTCAGGCTTCATGGGAGGCAGGATGGGAGCTTTGCCTATCTCCAGCCACAAGGCAGGACAAATCAGTAACACAGAATGTAGCTCCTGGCTCCACCTATTTCTGTAGATACAGTTTCACCTCTGCTGATACACAGCCACGCCCATCCACTCATTTGCATACTGGCCCCTGCTGCTGTGCCTACTGTGCTGTCCTGCCACAGAGAATGCCTTGCATTAGGGAAGGGTTAGCATGCTTGCCTTGCATGTGTGAAGCCAGGATCAATACTCCAGACTCCATAGTTGGGAGTTAGGGGGGCAGGAGATAAGGATCAGAAGTTCAAGGTCATCCTTGGCTACATGGTGAGAAAGCTTTGCTTTGTCATTTACTGTCTGGTCCTTTACTAAGTTTGCTCATTCCCAGATGATGTCACTAGTAAACTAAAGTTGAATTTCTAAGGAGGGACCCTTACAAGGACAAGTATGTAACTTAGACATTTCATTACCATGTGTAGGGCTTAAACATCTATGCAATTGCCAGTTAGCTTTGCATTGAATTAAGGTCTTTCTCTGATCATAAGCGTATACTCCAGACTTTGTAGCTCATGTAAATCATAACCATGACGTCATTTACCAAGTGCCCAGGCAACAACTATTTACTAACTGGTACTATGTACCAAGATCTTGATCCTGATCTGAGGGACCTAAATTTGGGGTGGTTGTGCCCTTCAAATTCTTTTCAGAGACTCCCCTTTGCAAAGTTGTTCAAGAGTATTTGATGGAGTTTCCATCTCAGCGACTGTATTTCCTTCTGCACTCATATCTCATCCTTTTATGTGATGTTTAATTTAAATCACATAATTACAATAACAAATATGACTTGCACTGGGAGAGTTGGCAACGGACCCAACTGATTCTCAGAAAGTGCAAGACTCAGCTGGAGGAAGCCGGAGCTTAGGGGAGGGAGGGCAGGGTGGGTGAGGGCTGGCTGGCAGGCAAGAAACCTTTGTCAGGGCTGTGGGGACATTGGAAAGTGTGTGTGTGTGGTGGGGAAAGGTGGTGGTGTTCGTGTGTGTGTGTGTGTGTGTGTGTGTGTGTGTGTGTGTGTGTGTGTGTGTGTGTGTGATCATTCCTTGGGAGCTATCTACATTGTCCTTTGAAATTTTTTCTCTTACTGACTTGGAACTCTTTAGTCAGTGAGCCCTAGACGTCCTCTCCTCTCTGCCTCTCTAGCTTTTAGGTCACAGGTGTGTATCAGCATGCCTGACCTTTTCATGTGGGTTCTGAGGATTTTACTCAGAGTCTTATATTTGAGCAGCAAGCACTTTACCAACCAAACTCACCTGCCCCAGGACACTCACATTGTGTATATATGATGGACCGATGATGAACTAAGGGCAATTGCTTACTCCTACTGGTTGGGACTCTCCCCTAATTACATTCCCTCTACAATTAGAAGAGGGGAGAATGATTAACTTAGATTCCACAAGTCCTTTGGGATTTTCTAGGCCTGATACCCACTTTGCATGAATCTCTGTGCTGGCTAGTTTTCTATCAACTTGACACAGCTAAAGTCTGGAACCAGAAACGTCTGCCAGATTGGCCTGTGGGCACGCCTGTGATGCATTTTCTTGATTGATGTTTGATGTGGGAGGGCCCAGGTCACCATGCGAGGTACCACCCTAGTCTGGTGGTTGTGAGAGCGCTAAGAAAGCAGGTCGAGGGAACCATGGGCAGCAAGCCAGTAAGCAGCATCCTCCATGGCCTCTGCATCAGTGCCTGCCTCTGGGATCCTGCTTTGAGTTCCTTCCCCAACTTCCCCAGACAATAGGCTTCAAGCTGTAAGATGAAACCAACTCTTTCCCCAACTTGTTGGTAGTCATGGAATTTATCACAGAAATAAAAGCCCTAAACGGATCATTCCTGGCTTAGAATGTTTACAGCTATGAAAAATTCTTTTTCTAATTTCCTCTGACCAACTCCCTCTACATATCCTTATCCCAGCAACTTCTCCTCCTTCAGGGAGATGAGCATCAGAAACAGGAGACCCACCCATGAACTCCTGGCCTGGCTTGCTTCTCCTGTGTCCTCAGGGCTCTGCACTATCCCCCAGGCCTGTTTCTCTCCAGACTGAGAGCATCCTGAAGAAAGCCACTGTCACTTCTCTCTTGTCTGTCCATCATTCCTCGGTACATGACTCTACACAAGGGGAAGAATCACCAAATACCTCACAGTAGAAGACTGTATGAGTGATGGGGTCCCTGCTGGTGAAAGCAGGAGGCATGTGCAGGGTGGGGAGCAGGCGACACATGGGACAGTAAAGAGGGCTGTCAAGTGTCATGCTGTGTACACGGTTGTAAGAGCACTGCCCACTTGTGCCAGGAAGACATGGGTCACTACATTGGTGTGTCCCCCCCCCACTCAGCAGCTGCTGGGACCTTCCCAGGGGACACTCTCAGCCTAGTGGCAGCAGAGTCTTTGTCACAAATGTTTCTGTTTCCCTACAAGCGGCTCCATAAACTCCACAAATGAGCAGAAATCTGCAGTTTGGCTGATTGTTAGCTCCAGGGAGCCCCCAGCCGCACCAACCAAACGTTTTTCTTTCAGATCCCTGGCTCCCTGGAGGATGTATCTGAGCCTGGAGCATGGGAGAACAAGGCCCTGGGCTAGGTCTGTGGCCTGGGAAGAGAACGTTGCTGTAGATCTGGGTCTTGCCTTTTGGGTGGAAGGCAGGCAGCACAGTAAGAAGGTTTGGAGGCTGGAAGTAGTGGGACCTTCTGTCCCAGGCTCAGACCCGAAGGGCTGAATGCTTCCAGCCTGACAAACATGGTGTGTGCTGAGATGTTGAAGGGATTAAACTGAGCGGGAACTAGGGGTACTACACCAGGGGCCTGGGGAACGGGTGCTCACATTTCTTAGGGATGATGCCCAGCCCTGTCCCTTCTGTCTCCAATCTAAGTCACATGGCTCCACTCTTCACTAAGCACTGAAATCAAAGAGCAGTCTGTGTCCCTCAACCCACAGCTCCATGAAAGGATGGCCGGATACATGTATTACATGACAATTAGCAACAGCCACTGAATGAAGTGACCAAGTGACCTGCACTGGGACAAAAAGGTAGATAGGTCCCTGCGACCCTGGTTTGAAGTTGCTTGGTAAAGAGAAGGAGTGGGTGATCAGTTAGATGAAGAGGAGGGACCACCCCCAGCCTAATTATTTGGATGATGGATTCAGTAGGGAAAGTGTTCCAGAATCTCTTTCATTCCTGGAGCTGCTGTCCTTCCTTGCCCCATACACAAAGATATCCCAGGCCATGCCAATTAGTCCTCTTCTAGCCCTGTTCCAGGATGCCTGGGATAGCCTCTCAAAGCAGACCATACCCTTACTGGCCTCTGGGCCCTCAGCAGGCTGTGCTCTGTTCCCATCCTGGTCTCTACCACAGCAGGGTAGACCTGAGGTCCAGGGTGGTAATCTTGATGTCCTGGAACATTGAAGCCTCTCATACCTGGCATGGTTCAGGGCTAGGGAGCAGGCTTTTAGAGCTTAAGTGCTTATGACAGCTTCACAGAGAACCAACCCTTCTCCCTGCCTGGCCCAGGTATCTGCCTCGGTGCTAGCACCACCAGCTGATCCTGCACAGATTCAACTGAAGAAGTTTCTGGGTGGGGCTGGGCCTGGTGGGTTTGAATCCAGGCTCTGCTCTTCACTCAGTAGACATGTAACATCACTTCTAGAAGGTTCTATTTTCTCACCAATGCCAAAGAATTCCTCCATACAGCTGGGCTCCCCTGGATGCACACTAGGGACTGTGCTGATGAAGTTGGGACCTCACAAGAGGAGCATGAGTGGTCACAAAAAGAACATGAGTGCTGCCCGAGAAATGTACAAAGAATGGTACCTCCCGAGGACATAGGACTGATTAACCAGACACACCCCTCATAGGCTTCCAAGGTCAATGAGAAGGCTAGCATTTGCACTGGGAACTGAGCAGAGTTAGGGTGGAAAGGAAGAGACCTCAGCACCCCTCAAAACAGCAGTTCCCACCTTCTCTGCCTTGCCCACCTTCCTACTGCACTGGAAGGTATGACTGGGAGACAGAAGAGCCTGTCCCTTCGGGGGATAGTGGACATACCTGCCTCGCAGTGGCTTCTGGCACACTTCTCTTGGAATACTCCCACAGAGGAAGGTTTGTAGATGGTTCCCAAGGGCTTTGCCCACTCCACTGCCATTCTGAGTGTCATGCCCTCACCCCCAAAACTTGGCTCTGAAGCACGGCTGGGTGACTGTGCTTCCTGGGCAGAGTTGAGGCTTTAGACCCTTGGTGATGGGAGATGTTATTCTGTAAATATGTTTCTCATACTGGTTAATTAATAAAGCCCTGTTGGCCAATAGAAAACTAGATAGGCGGGGCTAGGAGACTAGGAGGAGGAAAGAGGAAGTAGTTAGGAGAGTCAAGATGTAGACGGGGAGGAAGGAAGACGCTGGCCGCGGCTCCTGGATAAGATGAGCCACGTGGAAATACTTAGATAAGTAGAAATGGGTTAATCATTAAGACAGAGCTAGCCCATCAACAATAATGGTAATTGGCCAACAGGATTGTATCAAATACAGAGTCTCTGAGTGTTATTTGGGGCTCACATGGCGGCGGGACCATGGCGGCAGGACTGGCAGCAGCCGGCAGGAAAAACCTGCCATAACACCCTTGGTGTACACTAAGGCCAGCAAGGGGTCCTGGAGTGTCACAGAGCTGGATTCAGTTTTTACTGCTACACTGGTCCTGTGACCTTGTGGCAGAGGCTTTACTCTTTGCATGCACAGTCACATACTATGACAGGGGTCAGGATGTTGCTTAATGACGATAGCTAGGCAGAGCTAGCTGTCAAGAAGCCTCGACGTGTAGCAATGACCTCTGGCTGAGGCCGCATCTCTGTGCAGCCAGGGAGCTTCCAGGGGTAAGGGACTATCAGAGCGGAAGCAGTGTGAAGTGGAGACTCCACACAGAGGCCCCTTAAGAAGTCTGCCTGGTGGCTTGGACTCACATCTTTTACATTCCTAGCTGGCTCACTCAGATTGGGTAAAATGCGTGCCCTGGGCCTCAGTTTTCCCATCTATTTAGTGACAATAATGGCAACACCTGCTCCACAGAACTGTTGAGAGGTAAGGTGGGATGCTGCACACAGGCAGTCTCCACACTGTGCCTCATGCATGACAAGGTCCAGACACAAACATGGGTGCTATGAGGGCCATGGTGTGTGAGGCAAACATTATCTCTGTGGTCAGACAGGGTTGGGCTAACCACATGGTAAGACTGCAACAGATGGAGGACAGGGAGAGGAGGGGACCAAAACCAGAAGAGAGTTCCTGTCTCCCCTTCTCCTGTCCCATCACACCTGTGTGCATGCTCTATATCCCGTCCCATCACATCTGTGTCCATGTTATGTAACCCGCCCCATCATACCTCTGTATGTTCTATGTACTAGTGGCTTTGGGTGGAAGAAATCCAGATCAGTCTGGAACAGAGAAGCAACCAGTAGCTGTTGTAACCAAACTACAGAAGAGCAAGGCTACAGCTGGCTCAGAGACACCCAGTGTTAGGAGCTCAAATGTCACCAGGCTTGCTATGCAGGGTTGTCTGCCAGTCAGCTTCAAATGGCAGCTGCTTGAGGTGGAACCATGGGCTACTCAGCAACTCCTTGATTCACCCTCACACCTCTATCACCAGAAAGAACACAGACATCTTTTCTAATGGTAAACAGAAAGGACCTAAATGGGTCTCAAGTCACTTGCCTAGGCCATGTGCCCTTTCCTTAAGGCAAGGGCATGGTTTCCAAAAGGACCCTAAGACTGGTATGAGAACAGTTCTTAAAAAAGAAAACAAAAAGAATATGTTGATATATTGCAGGGATGCCAGGTGGACAAAAGATGGCCACCATGGTTGGAAGATCAGGAAATTATATATAACAGGGACAGCCTCTAACCCTGTGGTTTGAGTGGCTTTGTCAGGGCCTGTGAGGGATCTCCCACTACTCCACACATGGTCTAGTTCTAGATCTGCCTTTCCAGAGGTCAGGCTGGCCTGGCCCTCTCTATCATATTCCCGCTCTTGCACCTATCATTTCTGTTTTTTGTCTACCCACCCACCAGACCACGGTGCTGCATGCTCCTCCCCGTTCTCTAAGCTTGGGGTCACACTCAGAGAACATGCATTAAAACTCAGAAATCAGCATTGCTACAGCACTATCTGCCAGAAGGCTTAATCCAGATGTGCCCAGCTGTCTCCTAATGCCCCATTTACCGCTCCAGTTTCTATATCACTTCAGTCTCAGTCAAGGTGCATTAGATTCCTTGTTTCCCCAAGACCTCGGTGCATAAAGAACACTGATCATATGTTTGGATCCTGTATGTGGCTTGATCTCTTTCCTTGGGATTGGACCTAGGGTGTGAGTATGGAGGGAGGTCACCGCTGAGGGTCAGTGCTCTTATTATGGCATCATAGAAAGGATTTGTGTACTGTCAGTGTGACACATTACTGCTGCTCACCCCTTGGACATCTTAGTTGAAGTGATACATACCAGCTTCCTCTGCTATAGAGACACACTGTTGTCCTTTTCCTGACCCCGAGTCCAGCCAATACCATAGTGGAGAGCATGGTGCCAACTGCTTTTCCTCCTTTAATTTCAGTCTGTAAACCTTGGCTTTGTCAACATCCTATACTGCATATCATTGTCTTGTGTGCCTGTGTTCGCATGCACACACACACACACACACACACACACACACACACACACACACACACAAATGCATGAAGGATAGAAGTCAACCTCCTCTGATGCGGTTCCTGCTGCTCTCTGCCTTGTCTTTTTGACACAGAGTCTCCCTCACTGGCCTGGGGGTCACTGATTCAGGTAGGTCAGCTGACCAGTGACCACCAGGGAACCTCTTGTCTCTACCCCCCCCCAGTGCCAGTCTTGTTTTGTTTCCCTTTGTAATATGGGCTCTGGAAACAAAACTGAGGGCGCGTGCTTGCATAGGAAACTGACTCATCTCTTCAGCTTTGCCATCCCTGCATTTGTAAAGACTTGACCAAAGTCCCCGGCTGACAAGCAAAGCCAGCTCTGGAATTCTTGTCTGTCTATCCCTGAAAGCTATACTCTTCTCACCTCCCATTACCAGCATCAAGTAAAGGAATCCTCAAGGTCCCCAAGTGAACTTGCTTAGCTGGAGTTCTGTGGGTCAGCTAGAGCCATCAGTGAGTCTTGAGATCACCCTGTGGGTTTTCTTACAATGATCAAACTAAAACAACAGAAAATAATAGTCCATCACACACATAATAAGTACACTTTAGTAAAACTTGGTACCGTGACTCCCCCTTACAAGGGGAAGAAAAACAGTGCCCCCATAGGGCTGGTTGCAGTGAGACTCACCTGAATTGATCATTCTCAAAAATAGTGGCTGACACACTATATATTTTTGTGTTTGTTAAAGCCATGACAAAATATTAATTACAGACTACAATCAAGAGATCTAAAATAAATACTGAATTCATATGACCAGTCTAAGGGCCAGAAGATTTGTAACCCTTAGTCTATGGCCAGTTTGTACAAATAAAGCTTTATTAGCACAGCCACAGCCATTTGTTTATGCATCATCTGTGGTTACCTTTGAGGCAAATTGTCAGAGGTCCTGCCATCCACAAAGCCTGAGTTCTTTATTTCCTGGCTACTAAAACAGTGCCCCTGTCTAGAAGACATGGTGAAATTCAGAACATTGGATGCCTCTTCCTAGGTTGGGCCCTTACCCTTGGTAGGTGCTGTCTCTGAAGGTGTTTGGGTCTCTAGAATCTTCTACTTCAAGGTGATGTCTATATAGTGAAAGATTATTGGCACAGTGCTTTGGTCAAGGTTCCAGCAGGAAACAGATGCTAACTCAAATTAGAAAAGTTGAGGAGTGCTTAATAAACAGACTATCCACAAAGGTGAGGGACAGGGTTCAGGAAGTGACAGAGGACCCAGAGTCAGGGGCAATAAGAACTGTCACCAGCCTAGACAGGAAAAGGCAAGGAAAGTGAGCGACTTAAGGAGGAGAGCTGTGTTAGAGAGGACATGTTCCATGGGTGAAGACCTCTAGTCCAGGGAGGTACAGCTCCAGATGACCTCAAGGGGGTAGAGCCAGGAGACAGGTATGCCAAGCTGACTTCCACCATTCCTAATCTCTTGAAGTTCCTCACTAACTAGTCATGTGAAATGTCCCAGGTTGGTCATCTTCCTAGTAGAGTAGCCAGGGAAGGGCAAGCAGTAGACCTTCCCCAGCACACAGCATTGACTGAAGAAGCAGGTGACCCAAGTCAGCTTCCCTGGCCAAAGCATTCCCCAGCATCCCTCCAAGTCTATATTGTGGCCCGTACAACAGATTCCCATGGCTTTTATATCTTTTTTGTCTTTTCCTTCTGTGTCTGCTAGTGTGGTGTGTGTGTGTGTGTGTGTGTGTGTGTGTGTGTGTGTGTGAGAGAGAGAGGGGGGGGGGGTCGGGGAGCAAGCATGATATCTGGGCAGTCTGGTTAGTATGTGTAGACTAACTGAAACTCTTCCTCACATCTCATCCACTCATCTCTGAAGACCAGTCCAACTCCAGCACACAGGCAAGTCAACCTCTTCCCTTCAAAATAAAAAGTAAAATCAACCTGCGTTGATAAATGTCCCAGAGAAATATGTTCTCATGGACTGGCCTCCTCCCTCCTCATATCCACAGGTGTACACAGAGAGGGAGTGGAGAGAGAGGGGGAGGAAGGGAGGGGAAGGAAGATAATGATATATAGAATGAGGGAGAGGGGGAAGGAGGGATAAAGAGAGAAGAAGAGAGACGGGGAAGGGAGAAGAGAAAGGAAAGAGAGGAGAGGGGAGGGGAAAGGAAAGGGGAGGGGAAAAGAGGAAAGGAGAGGGCCTTCTACTGGCCTGGTACCTTAGAGGTCCCCTGGAGCAATGCCCCCTGCTAGTGCAAACACATTTAAGGAGAAAGCAGAGTGAGGTGTGGCTGAGATAGATGCCTTTTCCCACCAGAAGCCAACATTTGAAACCACTTTCAGAGGTCTGATTCTTTCCTTGCAGGACTCTGCTGCTGAGACCATCTGTATACTTCTGAAGCCCTCCCCCACTGAACCCCAGGAAACAGCTTGCATGGACTGAGAGAAAAAAAAAAAACCCTCACACCTAGTCTTCCCAAAAACCGTTTCCAGCACGGAGGCTCCAATCAAGCAGTCAACACTCATGAGCGGCAGCTCCTGCCTGTTGGTGGCTGCTTAACTTTGGTCCTTTTATGTGTCAATGAGAATGTTGTCTTATCCCATGCTTGTGGCACTGTCATCCACTGGCGTTTTAGTAAATCCACTTGCACACAGACAAGTCTGTTGGCTTTACTGCACTCTCCTCAGTTAGATGACTAGTAGAGTATTAATTACTTTTACCCAAAAGGAGCTACTTTGCTTGGCTGTTACTTATGTTTTGTGCACTAACTCTACGAAATGGGGACTCTTTTGAGGATGGCGAGGGCCTCCCAAAGAGCTAAGAATTCATATTTTCAAGCACTCCAATGTAATTAAGAAACTCCCTGGTTCTCCTCCCTCCTTCCCTTCAAATATCTTCAGAGAAACGGAGGATTCAGACTCCAAGCCCAAGAGCTTGGGTTTTAAATTAGACAACTTTGTCCTGACAGGAACCGAGTCCCAGCTGTCATGGTTGATTATTTTTAGAGTCACTACTAAACCCTTTGTGAAGCAGGCATTGCCACTGCTCAAGGCAAACAGAAAGCCTTCACATATTATCATGACAGCTCCGGAGCCATCCACCTTTCCTGTGTTCATTATTTCTAGCTTTCATGGAGGATGAGGAGGCGGCATCCTGACAATTTCACATGGAGGGCGGCAGCCCTTGTTATGACCCACTGTGGGATGGGGAAAGAAAGCCCCTAGAGGCTGAGCAAAGCTCTCAGCCTCCAGGAAGCCAAGGGGTAAGATTCCCAGGGCCAGTAGCTGCTCTAATAAGGTTCAGATAAACCCTCATCTTTCCTTAGAGGCAAAAAAAAAATTCCCTGGAGTAACCAACCACTAAGAGGGCCTTCATGCAAATGATTGAGCTTGGCTGGCATTGGCCAGCTGGGAGATGACATCACAGTTTCCCTTCTTTGACACAACAAAGCCACTAGCACTGAAAAGGCCGGGCCCGGACTGAGGCTCACACACACAGAAAATTTCACCGCAAGCAGAGCACCTTCTAAATTGCTCCTGGGGTGTGGAGACAGAAGTCTCTGCTATCCGAGTTAGTGGGATCCAGAGAAGGAAATCATGGTTATATAAACATGGGGAAAGAGGTCCAGCTAAGGCCCAAGGCGAATGTCTCTTCTTACATCCACTTTATGCTGAGCTACAGGAACAAATTCAAGGAGCAGCAGCCAAACCTCGGCTTCAAAGAGTTTTCTAGGGAGTGTTCAGAAAAATGGAGATCCATCTCAAAGCACGAAAAGGCCAAGTATGAAGCCCTGGCCAAGCTTGACAAAGCCCGATACCAAGAAGAAATGATGAATTACATGGGCAAGAGAAGGAAGAGGAGAAAGAGGGACCCGCAGGCGCCTCGGCAGCCCCCATCATCCTTCCTGCTCTTCTCGCTGGATCACTATGCCCAGCTGAAGCAAGACAATCCTAACTGGTCAGTGGTGCAGGTGGCCAAGGCCACAGGGAAGATGTGGTCCACGCAATCGGATGTGGACAAGCAGCCATACGAAGAGAAGGCTGCGCTTCTGAGAGCTAAGTACTTTGAGGAGCTGGAGACCTACCGCAGTCAATTCCAGGGCAAGAAGAGGACCTTGCAGGGGTCGGCCAGAACCAGTTTGAAAAAATAAAATGTCATTGAACTGCCTTTCCTGTGTGGTTAGTGTCCTTGGATGTTTTGGGGTCCGGCTGGAGGTTCTGGGGAGGCTGCAGGGTCCAACTCAGGTGAGGTGGGAAAATGGAAGTCAAGGCAGGGGAGCTTCCTTGTTTGGGTTATAGTCAGACATAGTACAAGAGCTCAGTCCAGGCTGTCACTCAGATCCACAGGTAGCAGCAAGCTGGGTTCAAAGCCAGAACAGTCCTGGCCTCCAGGTACTTGAGATGTCCTGACTAGGACAGCCCCAGCCTCCAGGGACTTGGAGCCAGGGCTGAATTTATTGACTAGCTGGTGCCCATTCCTCTTCCTCTAGGTCACACAGCACCTTTTGTGAACAAATATGATGACTGATTAAAAGTCCCAGCTGCTATCATTTGTTCAGGCCAAACTGGGTCTGAGGGGATTGTTCTGTCTGTCCAGGCAACCCCTTTAACACAAACTCTGGGTTTAGAATCAGGTCCACGTGACTGTGGCTTTGGGACGTTTCTTTTGGGAAGCTCTAGCAGAAACACAGCACGGGAAGTCACGATGAACCAGGAAGGGGATGAGGCCAGCCCTGAAGCTCTCATGTTAGTGAAATCCCCAGCCCACCCAGCCCCCATAGCTTACAGCTGGTGCTCCAGCTTGGCTCTGCTTCCCCTCCACCCTCAGGAGACACCCTTGTTTTCTGCTTCATTGAAAAGGCAGAGATCGTCAGAATTAAGTGCTCTCCTTTCTCTCAAAATGCTGCGCACATCCCTCCTACCTCCTAGGGAGACACATCCTCCTCCTCCGAAGGGTACAGCACCTGCAGTATGAGGTAGCTTTGTGACTAAATGAGGTGGCACAGTCCCGAATACCTAATAGACTGCATCACTTCTAGCCAATGGTACTCTACCTTGCTAGGCAATTCACCTAGAAAGTTTTCTTGTTGTGGGATGAAGTGAGCAGGCCAAGGAACTGGGAAAACTGAGGGGATGTTAAACTAACCTGAAAAGTAGAGGCTCTGTCTTACACACACAAGGACTGGAAGTTGTGGCAACCGTACCAGCAGGCCATGGATCTCCACAGTTGAGTCATCATGTGACAACCATGGCTTGAAACCTCAGTTGTTAAGCCTCAGACAATGGATAGCAAATCTAAAGGTGAAGATATTTATCACTTAAGCTCCTCCTACCTAACCCTCTTCATCAAGTTCATAACTGTTGAGTCTCCATAGCCAGCAAATGATTCAAATCTATAAAGGTGTTAAGACTTGGCTCAATGGATGCCAGTTGGTATACCTCTAGAAGGCACTGTTGGCAGCCTTGGTTTTTTTTTGCCTATCTGCTGCCCTGTCTATTGTTTGCAGTCCTTTGTTACCAATCCTTGGAACGTAGATTTAAACATCTTCCCCTCAGTCCTGCACTTAGACTATCCTACTTCTTACTGGCAGTTGGTAGATACACATCACACTCCGCCCTGGGACCTTGTACTATCCCTTCCTGGTTTGCTGTGTGGTTATGAGAGTGTGAGTGGTCAAAGAGTTTTGACAACAGGATGCAGAGACCCTAACGAAAGACAACCGCATAAACTGGGAGGGGATGACTCCATTGGTTTCTAATGACCATAATGTGATGACAGTGGAGGACAACGAAGAGGAGGAGAGGGGAGCCTACATCTAAAAGGATGGGTGAGAGGGCAGGCAATTCAGTGAGGCTTCCCTGCCCTTGGAAAGACTCAGACTGAGCCTCTGGTCCCATCACCATCTACAGGAGCAAATTCTTCTCTGGTACCTCTCTTTGTTTTCATGTAGTCATTGGTTTATTATTCATCTATTAATACATATTTTAGAAACTTTGCTGCATCATACCAAAAACTTCTGGTACTAGGGACATAACGGGGGGGGGGCAGGGGGGAGAGACAGAAAAGCCATCCAACACACTAGAGTCATCATTTGCTAGGTGATGGATGAACAATGACAGGTTGGGTAGAGGGCACTGGTGTGTGTGTGTGTGTGTGTGTGTGTGTGTGTGTGTGTGTGTGTGTGTGTGTGCGCGCGCATGCGCACACTTGCATATGTGCCTGTGTGGAGGTCAGATGGCAACTCCTCCATCCAGGGATCAAACAAGTTGTCAGGGCTTGTTAGATGCTGGAAACATCTAATCTTTCCAGCATCTATGTTTAAAGCCCCTTTGAGGATACCAAGTCCCAAGCAGAGAGACCTTAGGAGCAGCAGGACAGCTAGGGCTATGGTCCTAAGGCAGGAAGGAGGTGTGGCATGTTAGAAGGATCCAAGGAGTGCCAGAGTGCCTTGTGTGAGAGGAAGTTTGAAAGCTAAGTACATAGGGGATACAATTGCAGTGGGGCCTATAGAGGGCTTTCAGTGCAGTGAGAGGAGCCATGGACCTCCATTTATGTCTGTTATCGATCATTCTAGAATCTTCAGAGACTATCAAGTGCCAATCTCCCATGATGACTGCAGCAAGAGGAGGCAAAGCTAGAAGACACGAGGTTAATAAACTCATGTTCCCCTCCAAGAGCAGAGAAAATGAGGGGCCTCCATTGGGAATTGCTTAGAGTGGCCATAGTTAAAAACCAGTGTGACAACTGTGGGTTTGCTCTCTCTCTCTCTCTGTGTTTCGTTCGCCTCAGGATGGGGGCTGGTAGGCATGGGTAGCAAAGTTTCCAGAGAAATTCTTTATCCACAACCTCTCCTGTCCATGGGGGGCAAGTTGTTCTGGACCGGTCCTACGTCTAGCCCTCCCCGCTCCCTGCAATATGCTCATGTCGGCCTTCTGATCAGTTCCTTAGTAATGAAGTGGACACTCCTTTTGCCCTTCCTCCATCTGCCAATTGATTCTGGCTGGAGAGGAAAATAAGTATATTTCATTTATTGGGTTTCCCTCAAATCCCAACAGAGAAGTAGATCAAGGATGCAGGATGATCGGATGATCGATCGATGTGAGATGTCATTCAACCACACTGGCATCTTTCTTTTTTTTTTTTTTTTTTTTTTTTTTGGCTGCCCTGTCCACTAAAGTTCCAGTACTCCTGCCAGCTAGTGGGCTGGAAATCAGGACCATAGCCAGGGTGTGGTCACCAAGGTGAGGCCATAAAGGCAGGGGTGTCCCATTGTCTTGACAAGTGACTTCTTGTCACACTTCCAAGGATGCCATTTGACCTTCAGGTAAGCCATGACCATTATTGTAAATGGCGAGAAGTGTGGGTTGCCCTTGGGAGTGGGGGTGGTGGTGTTTGACTTGGTCTGCCGGAGGGTAGCTTAAAGAAGGTGAGGGAATCACCATAAGGGAGCAGAATCAGCCAAAAGGACCAGGGAACTCTGAGGCTGTCCTTGATTTTTGAGTTGGGGTGCAGGGACAGAAAACTTTGTTAGATCCACCCCTCACAACAGCTTTGCTGTCCTCACACAGGGTTCCCATTCCAGGCCTGGCTGTGCAGACTGCTATCTATGCTTCTAAGATTCTCCCCTTTAACAATGACATGTTTGCCTGGTCACCTGTCACCTGTGGGAGTCAGACATGACACAATCAGGCCATGGAGGCTTCACCAGTCACAGTCCCTGAGCTTGTGAGATGCTCTTAGTGGATTCACCTCCTGATATTTGCAGCCTATGTTACCCTACCCATCTGGTGTGGGCTAGATCTAGAGACTCCATTCCAATAAATAGAACAGTGCAAAAATGTTGGGTTATTATTTGTGTGTGTTCATGTGTGTGGAAGCCAGAGGACAATGTCATTTTTGAGGAGCTTAGAAAACACACACACACACACACACACACACACACACACACACACACACACACACACACACACACGGGGGTGGGGCAGGCGGAGACAGTTTCTCACTGGCTGGAACTTGCCAACTGCCTACTTGCTTCCAGCCTGTGATGAGATTACAAGAGTGTGTCATACTGCCTGGCTTTTATTTGCTCTGGGATAAAAGGCAGACCTTTACCTAACTGAGATACCTCGCCAACTGTGTCATTTTTTAAAAAAATATTGAACTATAAATTCTAAGACTTTATGCAGCTCTTCTTGGCTGCCTGAAGCACAATGACATGGAAAACTGCCCCCAAAAGAGGGTCATGAGGCAAGGCACATAAGGTAGATTGCAGTGACACACAATGGGAGCTGAGGTGCCCGGCCTGGTCTTCAAGGAACTGAATCCTTCCAAGGACCAAGAGAGAGCCAGGATCTAGATTGTCTTCAGACAAGAACTGGGCTCTGTAGACCCAGGGCCACCTGATCTGCTGGTTCAGCAATTCAGAGCATTCACACAAGATTAATAAGAAAACATAGAGCGGTGATCCTAGGCTAGAATATCAGGTACAACGATCCTGAGAGGGTCAACCAGGGTGCCCCCAATTCCTGACACACAGAACCCAAGAGGTATTTCATGTTTCATGCCACTAGGGCTTGAGGTCATTTCCTGCCCCCTGGAATAGAGAGGATGAAGACTTGGGCACCAAAGTAAGAGAGACGTGACAGAGGCCTGTAAAATGTGACACAGTTTTGGAACCAGGTGTCTGGTGGGCAGAGGCTGGGAGTGCCTTTGGGTGGGAAGATGGTTAGAGTTCAAATGTTCAAGCAGAGTGTTGAAAAGCAGACTTGGAGGGTGCTGTCCTGGGAGCTCAGATGAAGCGAGGAGCACATATTAGGAATTGGAAGAGAGGTGGCAGAGTTCAGCGATACTGTTGTCTATGGTTTCATAGCAAAGAGGAAGTGTCTGGGGCTAGATGGGATTTCTCCTGTCTTTAGTTAGGGAGGAAATCTGTAACTAAAGAGGCACCAGGACCTTCTACTTTTGAAATTTCCCTCTCCTGAGGGCAAATGATGTTCAGCACCAGGAAAGGGCTTTGGAGAGATGTTTGGAGACAAGGTTGGGGTGGGAATGGTATAAGCCTTTGGTTAAGACTTCAGAGGATCAAAAAGTTCCCAGAGATTCTAGAGATCAGGTTTGGCCTCAAGCATCCTCCAGATCAAACAAGAGGCACGGTGGGATCTATGGGAGCTGCCCCTTGGCTGTCTTAGCTGGAGGTCTGCATAGGGAAGGCTTAGTTCTAGTGAGAATGTGGGTGTCGCTGTAGTCAAGTCATTAGGAGCGAGTTCCACGGTCTCTACTTTCACTGTGTTCTCCAGGTGATAGCAAATGAACTCAAGCCTAGTGTCATGACACACCTCTTAGGTTTTGTGTGTGTGGAGCTGACTGCATCTTAGCTGGGTCACAAGCTACAGTACAAGTGGTCCCTGGACTAAAGAGTCCAGTTATTTTGTTTGCAGACAATCCTAGTGAATGTTGGGTGATGTCAACGAGAGTTACAGGAGGCCCACAAAGATATTAAGAAAAAAATCTTACTGGAGAAAAGACTGATAGTCAGGGCTGAAAGGGGCTGAGCAAAAGCACAATTTATTAACAAACTGGTTAATTAATCAATTTTTTTTAGTCTTGCAATCTAGTCTCAAACCCACAGTGATCCTCCTGTCTCAGTCTCTTGAATGCTGACATTACAGGTACATACTACTACACCAGGTCCAGTACAACATTCAAAAGGGACATTAGATGAAGAGCCAAGTCACCACCAAACACATGCCTTTAAAGAAAGAAGGCTCATGGGAAAGATGTCAGTAGTTGAGAAGGAGGAACCCTCCCCCCAGACATGGAGAACTGTCCCAGGCTTTCAAATGGGATCAAGGAAACAGACACATTTTTTTTTCTAGCTAGATTTCAAATTTTTCTGGGCCAGTGACTCCTCCATGCCTAGTGTTTCCCTTCTAAGCAGAAACGTTTGTAGTTGTGACCCAGTATCATCCTATGTTAAGACACGGAGAAGGGTCTTTTTTATTTGTTTTTATTCCATTTTAAAAATTGCCAAATCCAAATAGTCAGCATTCTTGAGTCTCTACTTAAGGAATGTGTGCCATAGCCTCATGCACACTGGACCAGATTCACATGGGGATGCCATCATGGGCTGGAACTTTGGGAACAAGTGACTGTTTTGCACATGGAAGAGACAGAAATCAGCAGGGACCAGAGGGTAGACTGTGGTCTGCAGCTTCAAAAGTGACTCAGGGTGACCTCTCCATGCACCATCCTTGCTCTGGTGCTATCCTTCCCCTTTCGTGTGGTCTGGACCAAGAGAGTCACTTCTAATGACTTGAATACAGCAAAAGTAGTGGGATGTCACTTCTGATAGCAGGTTATACAGAAAAGACCATGACTTCTGTCATCTCCTCTGGCTTGCTCTGATGAGCAGAGCAGCCTGTCAGAGCTGCCCTGTGGAAGGAAGCTGGTGGCCTCCCATAAACACCAGGAGCTGCAGTCTGCACACCAGACAGAGTCTTGGAAGTTTTCTTTTCCCCAATGGGAGTCGGGCTGGACAATCTGATCTACCTTAGTGGGAATCTAAAGCCCAAGACTCCTACATAACCACATCCAGGTGATAGGAGAGAATAAAATTCCAAACTGCTAAGTTTTGGGGTAATTTTTGATAGGCAGTAGATAACTGATACACCTACTCTGAGGTCCTATAACGTATTTCCCACTAGAAATGTCACCCTGGTTGACCCTCTCAGGATCGTTGTACCTGATATTCTAGCCTAGGATCACCGCTCTATGTTTTCTTATTAATCTTGTGTGAATGCACTGCATCATTGTGCCACAGCATGTGTGTGGAAGCCGTCAGAGGACAACTTGTGGGAGTCTGTTCTCTCTTTCCATCACACGGGTCCTGGGGACCCAACTCACTTTGGGAACAAGTGCCAACTGTTGAGCCCTCTCACCTGCCTCAGGACCATCCTTTCTATGGAGTAGTCCCAATTGTCCTATGGGTCAGGTATTATATCCTTCAGGGAGCCCCTCCACTCAGACCTCCCACTCCTCTGTGCTTCCATAACAGCCATATAACCCATCAGCAGCCATCGCAGGGCACAGTAAGCTATAACTATGTTTGTCTCCCCAGTGGGTGGAGGTGGGCAAGACCATGCCTCACTCATCTAGTATCCTAAAACCTGATACTATGCTTCCCACAGATTAAACATAATAATAATAATAAAATTGTAGATGTTTATGCCATGCCTGCTGCTGCTTGCAACAATTTAATGTAATTATCTTACTTAATAAAAAGACCTAGAAGGGTGGAGCATGTAGACGGAAGGCTATAATTCCAGCACTCAGAAGGCTAATGTAGGAAAATAGTTGCTGCAAGTTCAAGGCCAGGTTGGTTGGCTGGATTATATAAGCAAGCAAGCAAACAACAACAACAACAACAACAACAAAAACAAAACAAAATGAAATCTGAATGAGGAAGTTACTGTGTGTGTGTGTGTGAGAGAGAGAGAGAGAGAGAGAGAGAGAGAGAGAGAGAGAGGGGGAGAGAGAGAGAGAGAGAGAGAGAGAGAGAGAGAGAGAGAGAGAGAGAGAGAGAGAGAGAGAGAGAGAGAGAGAGAGAGAGAGAGAGAGAGAGAGAGAGAGAGAGAGAGAGAGAGAGAGAGGGAGAGAGAGAGAGAGAGAGAGAGAGAGAGAGAGAGAGAGAGAGAGAGAGAGAGAGAGAGAGGAGAGAGAGAGAGAGAGAGAGGAGAGAGAAACTGTGGGAGTCAGAGGTGGACCACAATGTCTTCAATTGTTTGCCATCTTATTTTTTGAGTCAGGGTGTTGTATAGGACTATCCTCCTAGTTACACAGCTTCCATCTTCAGTTCAGCTGGGCCTGCTCACAAAAGGTCATCACAGCTGGGATCATTGACTGTTGATTCCCTCAGAGAAGAGAGGGATACGAGGGCCATGGGACCTCACTTGAGTATCCAGCCATCCCTCTCAACCAGTTGTGTGCTATTCTGCCCTAATTGCACATGGCCTCAACATCTCTGGTAGGTGCCGTAGTCTGTAAGCAGGGACAGACTAGGGGAGAAGGCCCCCCATCTATGCAGCTGTGGGGAAGCCATCATCCCTGCTGGATCCCAATCTTCTATGGTGTTTGCTTTAAGATCACCTGTGCTCCAGACCATAGCCCTTACCCGTTGTAAGTAAGCCAAGTATACTCAAAGGTTCCTCGCAGAAAACTCTGGTAGAATGTAACTTTGGTTTGTCCTTGGGACCTTATAAGGAAGGAGTGAGTAGATATGGTCTGGCCACCACCCCTGTTCCTATCCAGGGTGGAAACTTTCATAACACAGGGAATAGTGAGATATTCACTCTGCCAGCACCTGTTGCACTGACCATGCCCACTGGGGGTTGGGACAGGTGCTGAAGTGACCTGAGGGAACTAGGTCTGAGGTAGGGACCCCACAGGAGAGCTTTCTTGCTGGCAGGACGAAGACAGAGCATCTGGAGGCATCCTTGGGACGGGAACCTGCTGGTGTTCATCTGTGTCTGTTGTAAGTTATTTCTCCCTGAATAAACAACTATTCATCTTATCTGTTTTTCCTGATCCTTATTATTCCCTGATAACAGGGTCTCTCACTGAAGCTGGAACTCGCAAATTTGACTAGAATGCTTGACCAGTAAGCTCCATGGATCTTCCTGTCTTTGCCTCCCCAACCCTGGAAATACAGGAATGCACCAACATCATCCACAGATGTTTACATGGATGCTGGGGATCTGAACTCAGGTATGGCAAGCACTTTACAGGCTGGTCCATTTCTCTATCTCTCCTACATTATTCTCAAGGGTTTAGGAATAGAACCCAAAGCCTTGGCTGTGCCAGGCAAGTGTTGTACCACTGAACCACACTCCCAGCCACAAGGCCATTTAAACATTCCATGTTGCAGATGAAATATGTAGTGATGGGAGATGTTATTCTGTAAATATGTTTCTCATACTGGTTAATGAATAAAGCACTGTGGCCAATGGGAAAGCAAGATAGGAGGGGCTAGGAGACAAGGAGGAAAGAGGAAGTAGTTATGAGGAGTCAGCATGTAGAGTGTGGAGAAAGCAAGATGCTGACCCACCGCTCTCCCCTCTCCAATAAGATGACCATGTGGAAATACTTAGATAAGTAGAAATGGGTTAATCATTAAGACCGAGCTAGCCGGTAACAAGCTAGTACCTGGCCAACAGCCTTCTATCAAATACAGAGTCTCTGCATGTTATTTGAGGCTAGTGCAGAGGTGGGACCAGATGGCAGGAGGCAGGGAAGAACAAAGAACGGGACCAGACCGGCGGTGGGCGGGCTGGCGGAAAACAAACACGCTACAATGTAGACACTGAGTTATATGCTCAGCTTGTGATTTCTGGGGAGTGGGTGAGTAATGAGCTTGTTCTTCCTGTCTTGGCCCTCTGACTTCAGGACATCTTTACAAACACTAGAGTGAGGTCCTCCATGTACCTGAACACATATTCTATGCTTGGCTGCTTACCTGCTCTACTCCTTGGTGCCCATGCAAGGGGTACTTGCCTGGCATTGCAAGCACAATCCTGCCACTATTTTTGTAGCAATACCTCTGGCCCACACCCTGTCATGATAAACCACCCAAACTCCCCTACACACACGTTAGAATGAACAATGTGCTGTATTTTTTTTAATGCATTACCTGTAATTAGCAACAGCAGTGAGAATGGAAGAGATTGGTGATCCCCAGAGCTGCCCTTCCCTGATACAGGTACAAGTACATTTGTGCTAGAGAATCTAGCCATGCACCTCTATTCCATACTTCCCTGTCAAGGGAACAGGGGAATCTCCATTCATATTGCATCCTGTTCCTGACTTCTGCTTACTTGTCCCCTCTGCCATCTTTCTTTGTCCCTTAAACACCCTGGCAGAATGTCCTCCATGGGAGTGCCAAAGACAGGGTAGATAGCGGCCTGGAATGGCTTAGGGAAAGAGGTTGGAGTGCAGGACGAAGCTGAGATCTGTGACATATGAAAGGAAAGTTCATGGACAGGGTCAGCATAAAGGGGCACCTGCAGGGACGTATGTTGAGAAAGGTTTTGTAGGATGGAGCCCCTTAGGGCTGCCCATCTTTCCTGTAGTAAACAGACCGGTCATACGCAGCATGTGGGGCACGCTCTGTGTCCTGCCTTCAAAGTGTTCTGCAGGCATTGTCTCATGAATTCTAGATGAAGTGTCTACGTGCCTTTCCCCAGCCAAAGACCTTTAGGAATCCAGTTAGGATGGACTAACCTCTTATTGGCAGTGAGAGGATGGAGAAGTTACATCATGGTAAACTGGTGTGGCTAGGAATGAAGGTGCTGGTAAGAGCTGTGGTTGGAAAGCTGAGCTTTGCCCTGGATGCTATGTAGTTGGGATGCAGGTGTAAATTCCGTGAGTGGATATTTCCTGAATTGAACCCGGAGAATGAAAGACTGAAGCAAGACTAGAGCTGCAGCTTGCAGAGGGCAGAGAGATGGTCATCACCCGCATTTGCCGTGGTGGAGGGAGGGGCTGTGAGACTGTTTTTGCATTTTGAATAATGTCCCTTACACTTTGAGTTCAGACAATAGCTAGAAAAGTTCTCAGATTTGTCTTAATTAACCAGAGCCATAGAGTAGCCTCATCTGGATAATACCATGGATTACTGAGGGGCAACAGGAGACCCCCAAGGCTAACTTGCAGGCATCTAGTGGCTCCAGTCTCACAAGGTCTGCAAGGGTTGGGGCACTGCCAACTATTAGGGTCTGCTGTTCTTATTCCTGGTGTCTCGTGGCAGCTTCAACAACGGAAGCATATCCACACGAACCAGTCAGAAAGTGGGGCAGAAAGTGCTGCGGAGATTCCAGAGACGTTGATATGTCAGTGGTACCAAGAGCTAGCAGTGGGCTGGTGGGGATGGACTAGCTAGGAAAGGCAGTCTTGGCCAGGACAGGAAGCAGCCACTGAAGAGATGGGAGGGGGAATGTGGTGTCTGGAGGCAGACTCTCCATCCCAAGAACTGTCCCTGACATTGACCAGAGATGTGGCTGTGGGCAATTTACTGAATGTGATAGATTCGGTTTTCTCTCCTTCTTAATGGGATCCTGAACTCTGCTTATGGGGCTTATCTTGAGATAAAAGTGAGATGTGGGATAAGGTACCTAAGCAGCTCCCGGTGGACACACACCACTTTGAACATTCACTGTAGATGTGGTCCTAGCCACTTCATATAAGCTGACACAATAACTCGCACAACAGTCTCATCAGGCAGTCTGTGATCTCCTCTGGCCAACTACTGAGAAGATGGAGGCACAGGGAGGTTAAATCACTTGCCTGAGGTCACACGGCTATGAGGTAGAGGAACTCACTCCGCCGCCCCCTGCCACCTCACCTAATCATAAGCTTGCAGACTCTAGGCCATGTTTTGATGGTGATTTAATGCTCCAGAACTCCTGAGACCCCAGACTTTCTCTGGTTCAGAGAGTATCCATTTCCTTGTGGAAGGTCAAAGCATTCTTGGTGTGACAAATGATTTAAATTCAGGTCACCGCAATCAATAGAATAAAACATAGTATTTGCCCTGTTGGGATAGCCACGCCTTTCTGTGAGTATTAAAGTCAGAGGAAAGCACTGGAAAGCGAGGAGAGGCTGGAGTGGGAGGGGCTGGCCGAATGCTACGCTTGGCCCTTGGTTGGCAAGAACTCTGTGTGGGCAGAAGGCAAATGGCCACGGAGAGGAAATGGGTCAGACTGGCAGGGCTCCTCCAGTCCTTTAACCACACGGAGCTGTCCAGAGTGCTGGGGCTCACTGCCCAGAGCTGACTAAGCAGGGCCTCTTCCCAGCTTGTTGGGCTGGGTTCATGGGTGCCTCAAGTCCTCCGTGGATGGAAGATGAAGGACTCCTGGGCCCAGCGACTCCAGCAACTTCGGTCTCCTCTACCAGACTCCTCCAGTCCTCTGCAAAGCCACGTGAGGGAGAAGGGGACCTGGAGCTCGTCACATCCCAGCTCTCTTTGCTGTTTGGTACAATCCCAAATTCATCACCATCAACCTCTTCTAGGCTCATCTGCTCCTAATTATATCTATAAACCCCAGGGCATTATCACTCACAGAACTTGAGGAACGTGGTGGCTACTCAGAGGATTCAGAATAATCACAAGGACTCTCTCCCACAGACCTTCAAAGCCACACAGACAGCACAGTCTTTGTGAGGACGTGCGGAGATGGCTCTCAAGCTCTCTTCACAGAGCGCCACTGGGTTGTTTCTCTGCACTATTTTGTTTAGTTCAAGGAGGTTGATGCAAAAAGCAGTTTTCTCTATAACCTCCTGAGGGAGCTCAAAAGGAAAACACAGTTTAGGCCATTGTGGAAGCTATGCTAAGGGCTGCTGTCCCAGCCTAAGCCCTTTCTGGGGACTTTTCTTCTCCTTGACAAGCCGTCACCGAGGAGACATATTCCTGCAGTTCTGTTTGCACCTGCTGAGTGCGTATACCTCTTCCAAGCGTGTGAACTGATTGGACAAGGCATGAACCTCAACTGAGGAGAGGACACACTCAGACGCTCTGTCTTGGCAATTTGAATAGAAGATTCAGAAATGGCATCAGTTAATGCAGTTCCCAGAGCTAGAAAGTCAGGCAGACTGAAGTGACCACTTGGGACTATGTGCAGGGGGGGGCTGAGTAGACTCTAAGGTGGTTCTCCAGCACTTCCTGTCCTGCGTAATTATCCAACCTCTCCCCATACCTCTAAAGCCAGGGGTTATCCCATGGGGTCAAAGCACATGAAGTCTGGAATTGGAATAAACAGAAGTCTTGCTTCATTTTCTCAGACACATCAGGGTTTCTCCTGAGGGTCCACAGATGAGGACTGCACACCCTGGGTGCCCATATAGAGAGACACAACCCCACTCTTCATCTAATGAGTGGAGATGACTGAGAGTAGTGTGGGAAACCTGCACGCCATGCTCTTCCTGAGACTCCCCCTCGCCCCCTCACCTCCTTACCCCCTGCTGACTTGAACCAGATGCCAACATGGACCTCTCCAGAGCCTCCAGCCTGTTGGGCACGGCTATCTGTGACCTCCCCAGCTTGACTTAAGGACACAGCAAAGGCCCTGCAGAGGAGCCATTGTTAGGAGATGGCTCAGCCACCTGCTCCTGCATTGATCCAGCAGGGAAGACTGAAAGCAGCAGACAGAGGCCCGGGGAGCTGCGCCATTAGATGCACGCTCTGCATTGATTGGCCTATCTGCTGCCCAGACTGTGTGGGAAAGACTCAGAAGGTCAGAGCTACAAAGGCACCTGAGGGGAGCCCCAAGACAACACAGGACCGTCACAAACGGGACAAACCAGCCCCTCCTGCAACACTACTGAACTGTGACCTTTCCAACCTCAAGCAAGAGACTCTCAGAGGCTCCATTGTTAGGGGATAGTCTTTTGGAGAGAAGGGGCTGGTGATTTGAATATTGTGGTTAACACGGTAGGAAAGCAGAATTGTACACACGCAGGGGACCAAGTAGGAGTGCATCAGAAGCTCGGGAATAAAAGAAAAAGTAACTGTTTTACCCTCAGAGTAGCAATGTGCTCTCACTAGTGGAAGATCCCCTTTCTCTGCTCTGTGGGATTCAGCACAGTGCAAACATAGATTCTGTTTAGCTTGGAGGTTGGGGGATACCAAGGACAGTGTGTGAGACTGTGGCTATTGGGATGTTGGCTTTTGTCCACCCTCAGCACATTTTCAGGTCAATTCCTCCTGTCCCAGTGCCATGAGTTTCAGCTGACAATTCAGAAGGAGGCCCCTCCCTGCCAGTTAATTGGCATCAGTTGCCTGTTGCCCTATCTGTAGAAGCATAAAATGTAGCTCCTGGGGCTTCTGCTCTTGGGAGGTAAGCCATCCCACCTGACTGTGGCCCAAGTGCACAGCTGGTCTACATCAATCTCTCTATTCTCTTCAAGCCCCCGATCCCCATTCTTGCCACTCCAAGGATAGGAGCCCATTGATGCTTACTCTGGGTAGCTGGTATTTAGTTTCACCTCCCCCAAGGACTGGGGTTTTTCTTTCTCTATTTATAACACTTATTTCTAGTCCCATAAAAATCTGAGTTATGTGTCCACCTGGTTCCCATAGCTTTGCTCCCTTTGACAAAGGTGAGAGTGCATCTTGCCTCATCTCCTTGCCTTGGAGAACTGGTCAACCCCCAAAGTCCACTGTTGTGAGCTCTACCATGAACCTGGGTACTAGAGGAAGAGCTGGAGTGGAATTCTGTACATACCACTGATTGACTGTGTGAACTGAGGTGAGCTACCTGATTCCACCCTTCCAGAAAAGGATGTTAAAACTCCTCAATATGACAGAGATTAAGTAAATGAGAACAGATGAGATAATGGCCATTAAGAGCTCAGCACAATGTTTCACACCCAACACTAATATGTGCACATCCACCCAAGGCTTGCTTACATGACAATGTTCAATTCTGTGCAAAGTGCTCTACAAGTGTCACCTTATATAATCTGCACAATAATCCTGTGATATTCCTTTATTCCACAGTTTTAAATGAAAGCTCTGAGGCTTGAAAGGTTAAGTTGCTCCGGTTGACAGCTGGCCATTGGTTTAACAAGTACTGACTGTGACCTCATAGAGACCAAAAACTATGGTTTACCTAGTTCAATACAAAGGATGATGAAATAGGAGGACCTCAAACCATGTGTGTTGAGTGGCTCTGTAGTCAGGGGTCTTTCTGCATAACTGGGTTAAAAGCTACACCGTGGTTCTTTCTCTGCTAGAATTTTGTTCTTCCCCTTAGTATGGTATCACTGGATTTTTAAAAAGATTTATTTATTTGTAGGGGGAAGGGTGCCTACACGAGCCATGTCATATGTGTGGAGGACAGAGGAGAACCTTTGGGAACTGCCTTTCTCTTGCCCTTTTTTAAGCAGGGTCTCTCTTGTTTCGGTCACTATGCTGAGTACTCCAGGATACCTAGCCCTCATTTCTGGTCGTTGTTTTGTTTTGTTTGTTTGTTTTTTTGTTTGTTTTTTTTCTTCTGTTTCCATCACCATGCATGCTCCCTGTCTGGCTTTTTACTCAGGTTCCGGTGATTAAACTGAGCTTGTCAGTCTTGAAGCGATAGTGCTTTCACCTGCTGAGCCATCTCCCTGGCCCTGTGGTAGCACTACTGGATCCATTGACACATTCAAACTGTCGATGGCAATGGACAAATTTCCTTACCACCTACTCTTTAATCAGAGATTAGATCATTGCAATTTACAGATTCAGCACTTAGGACAGAGCTAGGGTGTGTGTGTGTGTGTGTGTGTGTGTGTGTGTGTGTGTGTGTGTGTGTGTGATGAGCACACATGCTAATGTGGTCGCTATTGGATCTGCATTCTAAAACTACTATTTGCATTAAAAGTGTGACCCATATGAGAAAATACTGCATTCCCCACTTGTGGCTCAGTGGTTCTGGCTCTTGCTTCCTTCTCCGAGTCTATGAGACGAGGAGAGATTGCCATAAAGATTTTATGAGTCCAAGAGAAACATTACTCAAATAGGATTTATTTCGAAGGCATCATTCTGGAGCAGTGACATGCTGCTTAAAGGGGAAGCAGAGCTTGAGTTAGTGGGAGCCTCACAGCCAAGCAAAGTTCAAATGTTGCAGAGTAGCCTCTCAGTGTCTACCAGGTAAATAACATCTACAATTTGGTTCAAGCCAACAGACTGTGTGGTAAAGACTGTCAGCAACTTCGAGGTTCATTTAAAACCAGACAGAAGTAATGACAACACAGCCCTTTGCCACATGCAGAGACAGGGGGAGGGTAATCCTAGGAGAAGAATGAAGCAGCCATGCCCAGTCTATGTCAGATACCTGGCCGAGCACTGCAAAGCCCACAGGCAACTTTCTGACTGCAGAGCCCTCCTTGGCTGTGGAGATAGAGATGGATTCACCCTGTAGCAGACTATCCAGCATGATAATAGTTGAAAGAGAAACAGGGATGGGATCGTGCCTGCTGGGAATTCATTCATGGAATTCATTCCATGTGTGAATGGTCATTGTATTTGTTCTAGCTGACAAACTCCTATACACCCTCCAAGAATCCTTTCCTAAATCTCCATGAAAGAATTTGTCTTTCATCCCCAGGATTCCCATGGACTCCCAGAGAAAGGGAAGTGAACATGACAGGCATGACTTAAGTACTTCAGTGGGTTAAAAGTGTTTTCCAGGAAAGAGGGGCAGGAAGCAATCAGGAAAGGAGAGTGGGATGCTGGAGCTGGATACTGAAGGCTGTGATAAAGTACATACAGACATGGCAACAGAAACAGCTATGATACACCTTCAGAATAGCAAGCAGTGTGGATTGCTGAGCCATGCATAGTGCATGGAATGGTATGTGTGGGAAGGCATGAAAGAAGGCTGTAGAAGCTGCAAGTGGTGTGTGTGTGTGTGTGTGTGTGTGTGTGTGTGTGTGTGTGTGTGTGTGTGTGCGCGCGCGCAATGTGTGAATACGGAAGAAGTTTGCAGAAGCTGCAGGTGTGGGGCCGAGATGGAATGACAGTCTGGAACTCCACTTGGGAATTTGGCCCTATACCTGTTAAGTAGTGGGAGCTATCCAAATGCATTTCAGGGGGCTGTGATGCAGATCAGAGGGAGAGTTCACTGCTTTAGCATGCGCAAGGCCCTGGTCCCACTCACGGTGCTACAAAAAATAAATACACTTGAACTTCTACTTATTTTTCTGTAGCTAAAAAGTAATATAATATAGTCATTATAAAACTTCCAGATAATACAAAAGAATATAGAGGGGGGAGAGTCCATTAATACCCCTGTTTGGAACTAAGGATGTTAACATTTTTATTGGCTTTTTTTCTTGTTTTACAACTATTATATGTGAATACATGTAGCACTTTTAGTTTTAACTATATATCTAGTTTTGTGCACCCATTTTTCATTTTATATAGGCTAAGTGCTTTCTCTGAGTATTAGTTGAAATTATCATTTTAATTGCCACATGTTTTATCCTCCACATGTTTATTGAACCGTTAATGTTGGTCATAGACAGTTTCCTATTTTCCTTCATAATAAATAACACTGTGGTGAACATCTTCTACGTATCATTTCCCAGTAACCTCTTCCTAGTTCCTTGATATAAACTCCTAACAGTGCTATGCACATTATACATTTTAATCACAACGGTGAAATTACCTCCCAAAAAGGTTGTGCCAATTTATAATCCCACCGACGGGGCACGAGGCTCAAATAGGTTAAATGACTCGCCTAAGATTAAAGACTTGTGAGTGGAAGGCCTGGGATCCAACTCGGGCCCTGTCTCTGTGGGGCAAAGGTAGGGTTTTTGTGGAGCTGGGAGTGTAATGTCTGGAGGTAATTGAGTGTGGATGGTGGCAACTGACTCAGGGGAAGATGGACCATCTAATGAGGCAGTTTGAAAGGATGGGCTGTAGGTGGACAATGCCTGCATTTCATCCTTTCTCTAAAGCTCCTGCTTTCAATGAGGAGCGTTCAGACCAAAGAGGAGCAAGACTGGGGCTCCTCAGGAGTCTCACACATTGGGCTGGCATCAGTGGGAAGGGCTGAGGTAAGACCCATTCTGATGGGAGATGTCAGATGAGACGTTTCTCATACTGGTTAAAGAATAAAGCACTGTTGGCCAATAGGAAAGCAAGATAGACGGGGCTAGGAGACTAGGAGGAAAGAGGTAGGGGTAAGGAGGAGTCAGCATGGAGAGCCTGGAGAGAGCAGCACGCCAGGCCCCCTGTCTGGTAAGATGAGACACGTGGAAATACTTAGAATAGTAGAAATGGGTTAATCATTAAGACAGAGATAGCTGATAAGAAACAAGTAACTGGCCAACAGCATTATATCAAATACAGACTCTCAGCTTGTTATTGGGGGCTGGCATGGCGGTGGGACCAGGCGGCTGGCAGGAAAGCATACTCGTTACACATTATCCCTATACTGCCCAGGGCTTCCTGTGGAGGCTCACGGTGGACGCATGCTTCAAGTCATAAAGGAAAGGAAACCGGAAGTAATCTGTCCCTCTGACTCAATAAAGGAGAAAAGAACAGAACCTGCGGAAGGAACCCTCTCAAGCCCCTTACCCTGAACTACTTGTGGAAATCACAGTGACAAACATGATCACATGGATCAAGGGTCTGCATGGTATGGGATACATAGAGTCAAAACAACTACTGTAATTCCTTATCTTCAATGTCACAGGGTTGAAAGACAGAGACACACATGACACATACCCCTTCTGAGACTAGTTAGTTCAGCTTTCCCTGTGTGTCTACATGTGTTTATGCGTGTGTGTGTGTGTGTGTGTGTGTGTGTGTGTGTGTGTGTGTGTGTGTGTGTGGAGGGCCAAGTCCAACCTCTAGTGCATTTATTAGGTATCAACCCTTCTTTTTTGAGACAGGCCTCTTACTGGCCTTGGCCTCACAAGGTAAGCTAGCCTAGTTGTTCAAGGAGCCCCAGGGATCTGCCTGTCTCTGTTTGCCCAGAGCTGGGATGGCAAGTCACACCCCTTGCTTCTTACATAAAGGGTTCTAGGGACTGAATTCAGATTCTCACACTCGCATAGGAATAACTTCACCAACTGATCCAACTCCTGAGTCCCCACCTCCTTAACACCCAGAAAACTAATCATGAGAAAGATCTTCATGCTGAGTCAGCGATGGGTTCCTGCAACCTGCCATGGGTTCAGTTACTTAGCTCTAATGTCCGCTTCTACAACCTTGGATTCCCCCATGCATTTGCAGTTCAGGGTGCCCAGCCCTCTCTGTCACTCTGCTCACCAGCCACTCAAGCCAAAAGCCAGCCGCCTGAATGCTGACTTATCCCCCTGCTTCATCCCTCTTGTTTAGTGGGTGCCAGCTAATGGCGGTTCTCTCCTGCTGTGTTCCTTGCACCTCTCCACCCCTCCTCTCAATCTCCACCCATACTATGTTGCTCTAGACCCCACTGAGTCTCACCTGAGCTCTGGAAACAACATACCCTCCCATCAGTGTCATCTGTGTCACTGCCCTTCCCTCTGCCTTGTTTTCTCAAAGCAGCAAGGGTGATCTTTTGAAACTGCAAAGCTGATCAGGCCACTTCCCTGTGATAAACCATTTGGTGTCTCCCTATTGCCCTCAGAATAAAACAGAAATCATCTGGCCTCTCTCTACCTCTCCAACTCACACCCTCTCAAGTTTCTGCATCTTTCTGCTACTTCTGCAGGCACGGAGCCTGGCAACTCCACCTTTCCTCACAACCCTGGCCTCACCAACTTCCTTGAAAAGCATAACTTCAGATTTCTGACTCTGCCTTGGCTTCCCTACAAAGTCTCCCTGTCCACTGCCTATAGCTTGCCATGGTCGGGAGAGAGGAAAAGGACAGTTAGAGCTGACGTCCAAACCTGTGCATTCTGACTATGCACAGTGCACAGTGAGAGCGTTATTACATTCAATTCCTCCGTTTTTAATTACCACAATATCCCCCACAGGGCACAGACTGATGAGAAGCTGAAGGTCTGGAAAGGTTAAGTGATTAGAGTAAGGCCATGCAACAATGAAAGGCGTTCAGATGTTTGACCTGTGAGACCTATCAAAAAAACACCAGTTCACATCTATTTCCTGGGGTCTATGCAGGGGAAGCTACTGAGCTGGAACAGAAAGCTCTCCAAACCAGGAGTGCTCAGTCTGGCTTACAGGCAACGTTATCTACCACAAGGTTATTAGGACAACAATGAACTTAAGCTCCAGCCACTGCTCAAAAACGCCTGTTTCCCAATTCAATTTAGTTGAATGCAGTCTCATTTAATTTAGTGTGGTTATCGAGTGCTTGCCACAGACCCTGTGAGAACTCTGAAATGCCCCAAGAGCAAGGCAACGCCCCTTGTGGGGAAGGACCTGGATGCTTAGAGCAAGGCCTCAGGACAGGAATTCCATGCACAGCTGTGGATCTCTGGGGTGAACTTTCCAGCTCTTTTCCTAGTCTTTGTCACTGAGTAGCTAAGTAGAGCTGTGAGGGTTTTTGTTTGTTTGCTTGTTCTGATTACCTACAAGATATGTACACAAAGATAACCTTTGGGAATGTCTCTCCCAAAGGTTCATGGGTTGAAAATCCAGGTTCTGGCTCTATTGAGACATGGGGAAAAACAGTTAGAGCAAGTATAGTGTGGAGATGGGTTCTTGAAGGAGATTCAGGGGCTTTGCCACCCTCTCTCTTTCCCTCCCTTCCTTTCTGCTTCTTGACTGCCATGCTATAAGCACTTTGACTCCATGCATCCTCTACTATGATGTTCTTCCTTGCTGTAAGCACTGATGATGTCACCAAGCAACCATGGACCAGATCTCTGAAACTGTGAACTCAAATACAACTCCTCCCTTTCATTTTTCATGGGCACTTGCTTCCACAGCTGTGGAATGCTGATGTTTCACTGGTGTGCTTTAATAGCTATCTTTAGACATGATACACATAGAAGAAACTGGGACTGGTGGGGTGTTGGTGACAAAAGACGCAGCTCTATACTTCTCAGATGAGACACCTCGAGCAAGCTATGTTTGCTTTCTGAGGTTCAGCTTTACCCAGAAAGAAGAATAGAAATAATGCCTGTCACATAGGAGCCTGGAAAAATGGGAGCGGTGTAGAGAAAGGGGAGACATCAAGTGTTTAGTGCAGTCTCAAGCATGGAGAGAGTGTACATTTAGCTACTATGTCTTGTTCTGGATTGGTTTACTTGCAAACACTTTGCAATTATAACTTTAATACCTTGCCTGGCCTGTGGTCCTTACAAAATGCCCTGGAATAAATGTATGCATGAATAGTATGCATACTTAGCACTGATAGCCACTGGAGGGCCTCAGGGGCCAAGTCCAGCCATGGGATTCTACCCTAGGGATGGCAAGAATCACTGAGGAGATTTCAGCTTGGACATAGTCCTGATCAGCTGTGGGCATTTGGCAGGCTCCCACTAAGTCGAAGTAGAGGAAGGAGAGCTATCCTGCAGATCAGAAGCACACAGCTTCATAGTATAGTGTATCTGCACAAGGTCAAGGTCAGGGGCTGCGGTGGAGAGAAAGGGGAGCATGGCAAGATACTGGTGCACTGGAACTGTCACTAGGCAAAAGAGGGGCAGGTGCTGTGCCCAGGAAAGAGAGAACAACACTGGCAGCTCTGGAGGCCCTGCCCATGGTTTTCTCTGAGGATGCTGGGAATGGCTGTTTTCCTTTACTCAGGCACAGAGCAGAGTTCTAGCATAGGAGCAGAGTAGCCTCTACATAGACAGGGTAGGCAGACTGTGGCATTATTCCACAGAGATGGACTTCAACCTTGCAGCTGGGTCAGCAGTCAGCCCCAACAAAGGGCTTCCCTTTACCAGATGGGCCTCAGCTAAGGACAGATGTCACGCCTAACTGCAGCTTGGTTTTCAGGGGAAGGCCCCTAGCTAATTACAAAGTGAGAACCTTTTGAAAACAGTCCAAAGAGAGGGGCTGTCTCTCATTGGCTTGTCATTCCTCTAGGCCAAGTGCCATCGCCAACTCTCATTCAGCCTTCAGTCAGACTGCAGAAGGAGCTCAGCCCACTTTTTACAAATAAGCAGAGACTCAAGAACTTCTTGTGAAAACATGATCCAGGGACTGAAGCAATAGCTCAGTTGGTAAAGTGTTGGCCTTGTGAACATGAAAACCTATCTCAATACCCCAAACCCATGTAAATAGAGACCGGTGTAACAGCAGGCATTTGCAATCCCAATGGAGGTGGAGACAGGGGGATCTCTGAGGCTTGATGGCTGGCCACCCTAGCCTACTTGACAAATTCCAGGGTGGCAAGACCCTGTCTCATAAATCAGGATGTATGGCTCCTGGGGAATGACACTTATTGTTGAGCTCTGATCTCCTAAGTTAGGTGCACATATGTACACACAGGGAACACATACAAAACAGAAAGAAAAGAAAAAACTCAGTGTTTCATGGGAGGAACCAGAATTTGAACCCAGCACCCTGACTCCAAAGCTTGTCCTCTTTCCTTGAGCTATTTTAAACCTTTCAGTTTAAAAGTCTCATTCCCACAGTGCAGCAGCGGTCTAACATGATTGAGTGCTTTTAGGAAGCAATTTGGCAATAAGAATCAAGAGTCTTAAAAAATATTTATTCTGGGAATCGTTCCTAAAGAAATGATCATAAATTCGGGGACGGGTGTTATACACACAAAAAAAATGTTCTTCACGGGAGCATGTATAACATGAAAAATGAGAAACAATGGTTAAGGAAACTGTGGTGCAATCACTCAGTGCAGTCCATGAGGCAATGGTTTATTGTAAGAGAGAGCGCTGATGTGCTTCATTCAACACTGCCATGGTGCAGAATCCCGCCAGCTGCCTTCCTGTGATGGGATCATCCCTGTGCACTTGCACCTGGGGAGAGCTTCTATTTTGGGGTATTTCTCTTTCCAGTCCCATCAGCTCTTTCCAAAACAAATTTCTCTCTCTCTCTCTCTCTCTCTCTCTCTCTCTCTCTCTCTCTCTCTCTCTCTCTCTTGCTGTATGTGTAAGACCTTAATATAGAAAATTGGGTTTCTCAATTTATATTAAATGAGAACAAACCATCTCTAGAAACATTGTTGTGTTTATTGACCTGTAATAGAGAACTCATCAGGCAGCGTACTTGCCTTTAAGTCCCTCTTATGAAGAAATCAGGGGGTTGCCAAACCTATCACTTCTTTTTGGAGGGACTAGGCATGAAGGAAGCCAAAACCAAAAGAAAGGGGCTGTAAGGATGACTTTGTTGGTAGAATGTCTGCTGTGTAAGGATGAGGAGCTGAGTTTGAGGGTCTCTGTAGCTCATTAGCCAGCTAGTCTAACCAATCAGTGAGATTCAGGTTCAGGGATAGACCCTGTCCCAAAATAATGTGGAGTAAAGAGATAGCTTAGTGGTTAAAAGCACTGGCTGCTTGTGCAGGGGACATAGGCTCAGTTCCCAGTACCCACATGACATCAATAACTCCAGTTACACAGGATCCAATGCTCTCCTCTGGTCCTGTGGGCACCATGTATGCATGTGGTGCACATACATATATGCAGGCAAGTACTCATATATATTTTTTAATCTCATAATAAGGGAGAGTTAGTGAGGAAAAAAATCTAATAGTAACTTGTGCCTACCACCTGCATATTCATACATATGCACAAATACTGGCATGCACACATCCTCAATACATACACACACACATACATACATATATACATACACACACACACACACACACACACAGAGAGAGAGAGAGAGAGAGAGAGAGAGAGAGAGAGAGAGAGAGAGAGAGAGAGAGAGAGAGAGAGAGAACAAGCAAACAGACAAGGAAAAGAGCAGAAACAAGGAAACAAGGAAAAGGAAGAAACAAAATGACATTCCTCGCAGCTAATATGATTGCCTAACCTAGAAAAACCAAAATAACCAGCTTTAAATCCATTAGTACTAATGAGAGTTCAGTTAGATGGCAGGTTACAAAAGAAATATACAAAAATCAATACCTTTCTTTCTTTTTTTAAAACCAGCAACAAACAATTAGAAAATGCAATTACAAAATGATCCTATTTACCAGAACAAGAAAAACCTGTACAAACATTCAGGAATAAACCTAACAAGCAATTTGCTAGCCCTATATGATGAAAACTATAAATGCTTTATTAAAGATGGTTAAAAAAAATGTACCTGAAAAGTGAAGAGTGCACCATAGTTATGGGAAGGTAGACTCATTATCAAAACCACACAGTTCTCTCCTAAGCCTTCTATACATCCCTTATCTGGTAGGAAAGCTGAAAACCATAGTCTGAGGCTCACCAAGAAACACATGCATATGAATCCACAGTGGAATGTTCCCACAATAACAAAGAGGGAGGTCCTTTCCACAGGAGCCAGTACTGGAGAAACAAAGGCACAGCAGGATGCTGAGGATGGTGCAGGGAGCTTGAGGACCTGAGTCTGGGTCTCCAGAGCTCACAGGAGGGTGGGTATCACAGGAGGCATCTGCAACCCCTGTTAGCCTGCAAGGAGACAGGAAGCAGCACCAGGAGGATCTCTGCAAGTGCATGGGCCAGCACACAGCATTATTTCCAAGAGGGTAGTGATTCTCAGCTAATACAAAATTCTGGAGTTTGATGTGATCAAATTGGGAGATGGGGTGTTCTGACATCTAGAATGTCTTTTATGAGGGAGAACAAAGCAATGCTGTAAGACTAGTTACTGATCGACAGAACTATTATTTTGTCAAATATATAAAGAGCTCCTACAAATCAATAAGAAACACACAGGCAGAAAAGCAGGGCGAGATTATCACTTGACCATACTGTGAATAAAATAAAAAATAAGCATAAACTCATGAGAGTGCTACACTTATAAGTATATGAATAAGGAATCAGGAGGTGGTATCATTACTACCGTTTTTTGCTTTTGTTACAGTCTGGCTGTGTGGCCCAGGCTGGTGGATGTGCATGAAAGTCTTCTTGCCTAAGTTTCCTAACTGGTTGTGGTCTGTAGGGGAATGTCACGATACCTGGCTAGAAGTGATATTATTTCTCGCCCATTGAGATGGGTTATAAAAAAAAATAACAAAACTTAACTTTGGGAGAGGAAGTAGGAAAATAGCTAGCCTCATACATAGTTTATGGAAGTCTCAAAGTTTTTTTTTCTTTCTTCTTTTTCTTCTTCTTTTTTTTTTTTTTTTGAGTACATTTTGGCAGAATACAAATTTAAAAATAACATCTGCTTTGACCCAGAAATCCCACTTTAAGCAAGTTTTCCTCTATGTGTACCAGTTTGCACCAAGACAAATGCCTGATGCTGCTAATTACAGCAGGCTGCAAAGCGAAGATGCATTACCAGGCAATTGTTAAAAATGAGTGTGCCCACCCCTCACCCGGAGCACACTCGGGGCTCACAATATACATCAACTAGTTACTAACACTTGTCTTTGGGGAGGGCAGTGTGCGTTTTGAGTTTTTCAGGATGAGTGCAAATTGCTTTTGTAAATAACACGCATGTGCATGCACGCGCGAACACACACACACACACACACACACACACACACACACACACACACACAAATACAGTGGTTTAAATTAAAAAACAAAGCAAAGTCATGCTTAGGGGAAGGAAACAGGATGCACACAAATGTATGCATGTGATTGTTTTGTTATTTATCTAGTATTTCTCTATTTTCTGAATTTCCTTTCATGACCATACCTTCCTTGTGTTTGTAATGGAAATAAATGACTAAAACCTTTTATTGTCTTTAAAGTTTGGTTTCTTTTTTAGCTAGGAAATGGTTTGGTAAAATCATTGTTCCTTCCTTCAGTTTCTTTAGACGGTGGAGGGGTGGATTTGAAGTGGAAAGCTGGGAGGGAGGTTGGCACCCCAGGGCACTGGGCATTGACTTGAATGTACTGTGGGAGGCGGATAATCAAAACTGGATGCCGAACAGGGCAAAGATTCACGTTATCCCATGAAAAATGATGAATGCTCCATTCCTCCCATAACAGATGTGTGCAATAAATTGATGGTACTTTGTTACAACTGTGACTGGACCGTGCTGCTACCCGTCCATCCACCACCTGCCCATCGGTGCAAATATCTGGGTTGTATCTCTGCCTATGGTGCTCAGAACGGCTGAGGAATGGACTGAAATCAAAACAGAGAGAATAAAAATTACCCAAAAGACTGCTGGGCAGGGAAGTGGCTTTTGTTGAGCATTTACTGTGTACTATTTGTTCCTTGAGTACCGCGTGGGGCTTTGCAGATGGGAACCATGAGAGATGAGCTACTTGTTCAAAGTTGCCTCTTTGGACCTCATCCATGCGGGGTGAGGTTCTGGGCTCCTCATTGATCTGCCGGGTGGAGCAGGAGAGGGAACTGAGTTGTGGAGTAAAGCAGGAGGGTTCACTGTCACCAGTGTACTTCATGGAAGTACTGGACTGAGCACATGTCCTCTTTCCTTCTCTGAGGCCTGCAGTTTCTTTGGGCGGCTCCAGAGAGTGAAGGAGGGAATGCTGGGGTGTGTTTAAATAAAGCTCTTGGGTGGGCGTTCCTACTCAGCTATGCAGGAGCTCTTTGTGATTTTGCCCTGGTGCCTGTGGAGAATAAGCCAAGTTCACTCAACCCATAGCCCCCGGAATGCAAACTTTTCAAAAATATTTCAATGTTGACAGTAGACTCTTCTTACATTCCAGCGGTAATTGGGGTGTGTGCATATGTGTTGGTGTCTGACCTAAATTCAGTGAACATCATTTTATGGAATTATAACCGAGGCTTCATGTGGTTGGTTTTTAAGATTTCAATAGCTAATTGATGGAAGGACAACCCAAGCTTTCCCTGGGGCCCTCAGGACTGGAGATACTGGCCCCCAAAGTAGTCCTTTTGCTAGCTCCAGGCTGAGGAAGCGGCAGGAGAAGCCAGCATGCCCTCATATCAGGTCCTCTTTTCCTCCTGTTCTAAGTGGTCTCCAGAGCTGATGTCTAACAGTGGTGACAGGGGTGGGTGCTCAGAGCATTATTGGACCTCCAATGTCCTCTATGCTTGTTGTTAGAGTCTCTGTCCCCTCTGCAGGTTTCTTGGGTTGCTTAAGTCTCAGTGGCTCCCAAGGCTGAAGCAAAGATGCTTTCTCAGGTCACACCTGGTGAGTCAGGTCCCAGCACACAGTGGCTTTGCCTCAAGGCAGTCTGTGCTGGCAGACCAGCTCCATGCCGCTCTCTATTGTTAGCAACCTGCTTGGCCTCTGTGAGTTCTCAGAGAGGCCAACAACTGCATTCTGGTGCCTAGAGGGCTTTTTGCCACAATCTAAGCCACTTTGCCTATGCACACATTAGATAGAGAGGGATGGGGAATTCAGAGTAGCAGTTCATTCTATGGCTCCCAGGAACTTGGCACCTAAAAACCCAGCTTCTGCTGGAACGTCCTGCTTTGTCAACTTTTCCTCCTTTGGACCACACCCTGTTGCTGTACCAGTGTTACTTCCCCTCACAATAAACTACTTGCACTTGAACTCTTGTCTCAGGTCTGTTTGAAGGATATGCAAGCTAGGTTGACGCCCTGGCACCAGAAGGGTAAGGGCTCTCAAATCAAACACATGATGTATCAAGAAAGGGACCTCTGTTTCTGCGACCTCTGTTTATTTGAGATTGCCTGTTGGTATTCTATTCTCTGCAAGGCATCTCCTTATCTTCTGCAGGATCCCAAACCCAAAAGTTTTCAGGGGGAATGTTATATACATGAGCTGCTGCCATGGTCCCCAAACATCTCTCAACCCCAGCACTGAGATGAAGCACTACCACAATGTGCTCAGGACCTTCTATTTAGAGTTGACATGACATTCACAGCACCCCCAGTGAGCATTCACTGTCACCCCCCCAAGTTCAGTATTAATGGAATGAGAAGGTCAGAGAGGTTAAACTCTAGCCAAACTATGGAGCTGACACAGGGGCTAAGGCCTTATTTTGGAATGAGAAAAAGCCTCTAGTTAGTGATGTTGGCAGCCACAGCATGCGCTTGTGTGTGTGTGTGTGTGTGTGTGTGTGTGTGTGTGTGTGTGTGTGTGTGTGTTATGCGTATACTCGTGCATACATTGTGTATGTGGTAGCCAAAACATGAGTGCCTGTGCATGTACATGTATGATAGCCATGGCATGAGTTTCAGTGTAGGTGTGTGCATATGTACATGCAGCAGTCACAGCATTAACCTCCTGTATGTAATTAGAGAGGCAGAGGCTTTCTCTGCACAGGGGCAGTAATCAGAGTTCAAGGAGCTATGGACCCAAACTGGTCCAGTCTAGGCTAACAGCAAGATCTCAGTTGGAGAGATGGACTTGTCTCTTGGGTGAGATGATAGAGGTTTTGAGCTACACCTTACATTGAGGAAATCTTGGACATAACAAGACATTGGTTGGTGGCAGTGGGGGCCGAGGCTATGGAGGGAGACTAAAGGGCCTCTTGCCAAGCAGAGACAGTGCAAAAATCTGGTGTGGTGGTGTTGTCAGACAGGTAACCATACTGAATGTCCTTCTATGTAGAAGGGAGCTGTATTTCATTGGGGTTTATAGACACAAGATGTAGGTTGCATCAGATTTGGGTGCTGTGGGATGAACCATGCAGCCATGTCTTGGATTACTAAGCAGGGATATCTGAAGCCACAGTGCTGGGGCACCCAGAAGTATGATGTCTTTCCTCTCTCAGCTGGACCCCTTGTTACCTTGACCCAGTGGGTGATGAACTCCCAGGGTCCCTCCCAATGTGACACCCTGGCATCTCCTATGTGTGCCGGGCCCCCAGAGGTCAGAAACCATGCTGGCCCTGACTCCCAGGCTGAGTTCACTCTTGCTAAGTCCTAGGATGAAGCACTTTACATATTAATCAGGTTAGGCATCTGAGCACATATCAGGGGATTGAAATATGTAGATTTTGATGATGAATTCATGCTCATCAGAAAACCAATGACTCATCCTAACTTCATTATCAGGAATTATTTGATGGGGGAATTGGCAGGGGGTGGGGGGGTGGGGAGAGGGAGACAGAGAGGAGCTTGCTCTCAGTTCACAGCCCAGCCTGCCTTCACTTCCAGAAGTGAGCACTTGCAGCAGGACATTTGGTCCCCATGGGCCAGGCCAGTCCTGCACAGGGTCCCATCTCAGGGTCTGCTTTAAAGTGAGTATGGTGGGTTCACAGTTGCTTTACAATCTCCCTGCCACAGTCAATCCTTATTTGCCAGTTTCCCCATCGGGAGAATGAGGGTAATGGTTCTCAAGTGACAGAGCTTCTGGGGCCAGGCGCCCTTTGGGGTGTGGAGACAGCTGAGAACACTCACAGACACTCTGAGAATGGCACTTGCCATCTTAAGTAGGTCTTCCTAGAAGGTGCTGCTGAGAACGTGAGCTTAGAGGCGGCAGCTGAAAGAGGCCAGCGACTGAGTTCTATGGAAAATGGAGGGCAAGAATGTTCTGGATGGAGGAAACAGTAACTGCAAAGGTCCTGAGGTGGGAAGAGGGTGTGCGTGCTCTGTATGAAGCAGCTACAAGACTGGTGTGGCTGTAGTGGGAGGTGGTGAGAGAATGGGAGGGATGGAATGAAAAAGAGAAGAGGAGAGGAGAGAAAAAAGGATGCAGAAGAATGGACAGAGAGGCAGTAGAGGAGGGGCAGGGGCAGAGGGCACAGGGCCTGTGAAAGAGCATACAGAGGCCAAAACAATATTGAGAAAAGGAACCAGGGACTAAAGTGGCTCTTCTGTGTGGTAAACTGAGGCATAGGCAGCAGGCAGCAGAGACGTGTAGACAGGGAAGAGTCATACCTGAAGCAGGCCTCACATGGGCCCAGATCTTGTTGAACAGGAGCACCTGCCTTGACCCTATCCTGCAACGTCTGGTAAATGCTGGTATAGGGACAGAGTGGCGGGCCCAGGAGTCCTATGGTAGAAATCCGAGGGACTGACTTAGAGGGCTCAGGCAGCTCCTTGGCTCTGCTGAGTGATTTGAAGACTCCTTTTCCTTCTCTGTGGAATATGGAACAACACCCTTTCAACAGAGCTTTCTGGAAGCTTCAGCTTCTGTTATTTCTCGAGATCTTCTCTGACAGAAACAGGTTGTGGCTGGTCTCCTTAGCCACATGATCACAAACCTACCAAGGCCTAAAGAACCTGGGCTGGAGGCTCATGGGCTAAGGTCAAGAGTCCCCTCCTCTCCTATCTTATAGTACACTTCCTTTGGGGGTGACATGGCTGGATGACATTGAGCAGGGGTTCCAGCCTCCAGTCACCCATATGCCACTTGGTATAAGCCAACTCCTTTTTGACTGGGGAGCAGGAAGGGCTCTTTCCAGGCAACTCTCTTGAACTTATTTGAAGGAGACAAGGCAAACTGATTCAAGCTCAACAAACACATACTTCATGCACTGGGGTGGCCTGAATGAGATGTGCCCCCTAGTCCCTGGCATTTGAATACTCGGGCCCCAGCTGGTGGCTCTGTTTGGGGAAGCTTAAGAAGATGGCCTTGTGGAAGGAAGTGTGTTGCTGGAGGCCAGCTCTGAGAGTTCAAAGGCTCTCATCAGTCCTGCTTTGTGCTTGCAGTTTGAGATGTAAGAAAATGGCTCATACCAAGTGGCTTTCTCATCCGACAGTCTTCCTTACAGTGTACATTTATTTGTGTGTGCATGTGCGTGCGTGCGTGCGTGCCTGCGTGTGTGTGTGTGTGTGTGTGTGTGTTGCATGCATTTGAGTGTACAGGTCCTTGGGATTATGTTCATATGTGGAGGATGGGGAGGAAGATGTTGGGAGTCTTCCTCTAGCATTCATCTTACTGCATTGAGACAAGGTCTCCCTGGATGGAGAGCTCTTGCTGGTCCAGCTAGCCTCGCTGACCACTGAGTTCCTAGGTTCCTTCTGACTCAGCCTCTGCTCCCAGTACAGGGCTTCTTGCATACACAGCCATTGCTGGCTTTTAAGGTGGGTGCTGGGAATTTGTGTTCAGGTCCTTGTGCCTGCTCAGCAAGTGCTCTGTTCCTCTGAGCACTCCCCAGCCTCACATCTTTTCATTCTTGACCCTCACCCTGGACCTGGGTGGTGGACTTAGAAAGGAATAAGCTGAGGTTCAGAGAGGTAGAAGCACCTTGTCCAGGATCACAGAGACCGTCAACATCATTTCCCACCGGCTCATGGAATCTGGATGCTAGGAAACGTGATGGTCTGCAGCTGTTCTAAGCAAACGTCCCACTCCCCAAATCCACCATCCAGGCTACAGCTCCCACTGAAGGGATATGGTGGAGTCATTATGACACTCGAAAGAGACAAAGCATTGCAAATTGAATGGCAAAAATCTATTTTCACATGCTGATGAAGACATATCTGACATTGGAAGAGTGAATCGCTCAGCAGAAACACGCAAGCCATGTTTTTCTTAAAAAAAAAAAAAAAAAACCCAAAACACCAAAAAACTTGGAGTTATAGCTTAAGAAAAATAAGAGCAGCTGACTATCAGAGATAAAAATGCCCTTTTGCCTAATTGGATGTTTAATAAGGACTCCTAATTAATTCCCCTGAATGGAGAGGTTTTACAATGGTGTTATCTCAGCCCCCTTGCTGACGGAGCTGGTTATTTCCAGATACAGAATAATGAATCTTTTCCAGCCAGGCCAGGAGTCACCAGAGACTTGTCTACTTCCTTGTGAAGGTAATTATTCGCTAAGGCCAGGGGGAGGTGGAGCTGGGGAAGGAGCTGGGCGGAGATAATTACAAGCAGAGGGGCTGGGGGCTCTTTTGGGGAGCTAGGGAGCCCACTGTTGGGCAGGGGTTGAAAAAAGAGTTGGCAATTGTGCAGGAATCACTGGTGGAAGGGTAGATGGCACATCAGTGTCTAGGATGTCATCTCTGTTCAGAGTGAGGCCAAGGGACACTTGCCCTCCTGTGAACAGTGTCACCTGATAGAGCTTGACAGTCTAATAATTGTGAGTCGATTGGGCTGCAAACTGGAGTCAGGAGCAAGCCTGTCTGCGACTCTTCTTGGCTGGGTCAAAGGCTGGGCTGTCACTGTCTGGGGACCCTTGTGGCATCACCAAGATGACATTAGAATAAAATGGGTTATCTGGACAACTCAGGCCTCAGACCAGCAATGAGAACGATGTGGCTAAATGACACAGACCATTTGTCTACAGTGACAGGGATCTCTTGAGCAGGAAGGCTGGCAGCAGCTGTCCCCACTGGCAGCCACAGCCCAAGAAGGCAACCTAGCACAGAGGCAAAGGAGTTGGGGCTGGGGGTGTGGGGCTACAGATGTCTTCTCTGAATAGCCACAGATCTCTAAGATCCAGGAGGCAGAAAGAGAAAGAGGCTGGGGGCAAGAAGGGTGAGGGCCATACTTGGAGGCTCTATGACCTTGAGTATGTGACCTCGAGGAATTTGTTCCACACAGTTGCTTAAATATGCAAAGGAAACACGGAGGGCAGTTGCCTGGCACATAGTAGGTCCTCCTGCTTTCTTCCTTACACAATCCTGGTTCCCAGAAATATCACCTTAGGGGGCAGAGATCCTGCTTGGGAGGGCACCTGTAATGCTGTGCTCCCATGCAAACTTGTGGACATTTTGAGGCACTGAGTCTCAAATTCCAGCCGTCTGGGAAGAAGGCCTGCAATCTGTAACCTGCCCTATGAAATGGGGGTAAAAGTGTTCAGAATCTAGTGGGTTCACCCAGATTCACACCCATGGCTGTTCACCCTTAGCTTTCTTCTACAGTCCTTTAGGACAGTACCAAACGATTCGGGGATATTAGAGCCACCTGGCATGGAAGGACATCGCCTCCCCCTGCTGTGGCCTCTGTCTTGCACCAGCTTGAGGCTGCATCCCTGACTCAGCAACCACAGAGGCTGAGACTAGCAGCACCTTGAACCCAGAGCACATGCTGGAAGGCAGAGGATGGAGGAGGGGTGAGGGAAAGCGGCCAGTTCCTGTTCTATTGCTTGGCAAGGTCTGAGAAAGGACAGACAGGATGAAAAGTTGGGCCTAACTAAGGCTCACTGTGCCAAATGAGTCCTTGTAAGGCTACACAAGGGCCCCAGAGGGCAAGCTACTGAGGACACACAGATTGCTGGCAGCACACTTGGTACTGAAATCCACTGGGAAGGCCATGTTCCTCCAGGCTGCCCTCCTTGAGGTCAAGAGAAAAAAGTGAATTTGAGGACAGAGGAGAAGAGGAGAGGGGTGGGGACTCTAGATCCAGGTTAGGAGTCCAGAGATGGGGACTTGACTCCATCCCAGCTTAGGTACTTATCAGCTGGGTGACATTAAGCAGCTGTCTTTATCTCTTGACACCTCAGACTTCCCCCTTGATGAAGAGTGATGGGTTATTCTTTGGGGTTAGAGAGTAATGGACATGGACCCATATTCCAGTGCCTCACATCTGGTCACTCTTACCACAATTCTTGCAGGTGTGCTAAGGCAAGCAGAGGATGGAAGAGGACAGACAGACTACACCATAGAGCCTGCTCTGAGGACAAAGAAGGACTCTAGACCAGCTGCTGTGGGATCTGCCCAAGAAGCCAAATGGGAAACCCAGGGAACCCAGCTTCTCAGGAGAGTGTGTGAGAAGGGGGCTACATCTCTAAGGTTTTCTTTATCTGTAAGATAGCCATGCATATGCCTAACTCAAAAATGGCAGTGAAATCTCGATGGGATGAGACAAGAGTGGCATTCAATATATATAACAGCCTCAGTCAGAGGCAGCCAATAGATACTTGTCTGAATTTTAATTTCAAAAATAAATTTTATGTATATGGTATACAAGATGATGCTTTCAGGTATATGTGTATGTACAGTGTTATGCATGTGGTTGTTAGGGTAGAACCAACTGGTCTACCCACTTCTCACAGAGTTAAGTGTGCCTTTTGTTCCCTGTGGCATTGGCCAGTCACAGAAGGCTATTTACGGATTATCTCACATGCAGAATTCCCCAAATAGAGGAAGGTCACACATACAGATAAAGTACAGGAATATGGAAACACAGACAGACAGTCAGTCAGACAGACAGACACACACACACACACACACACACACACACACACACACACACAAAGACAGAATAAAAGTTGGTTTCCCAGATGGGGAGGATGGGAGCCAGGGAAATGTAAATCAGAGGGCAGAAAGCAGCCACTTTATAAATGAATGAGTGGCCACTGATGAGCAGAATGCAGGATATAGTCAGTCACAGACATCATTTATATAGTGCTCATTTATCTTGAGGGTATTCCCATTGCCAAAGGGCTCTGAGACTAGGTCCGAGGAGCCCAATGCCACGTTTTCCCATAGGGTGGTGGGAGAAAGAGCCTGCAAGGAGGTAATGGAGACGCTTATGATCACAGGCTGCCGGCCAATCTTTACACCTGTTGGCACAGGGACTTATACTGAGTTCTGAGGGTTCTCTGATGGCGAACCAAGACTGTGCTCTAAAGAGTTAGTATTGGGAGGAGGTCATATGACAAAGGGAAGTGGCTCATTCTAGTGTGGCAGGTGGGGAGGTGACGGCAGAGGTGCTTTCAATCTCAAGGACCTGGGAAGAAGGACATCTTTTGCCAAGGCCTACACAGAGCAGATAAGAGGTGGAGTCAACTTCAGAAGTCCCTTCAAGGACTGAGAACTTCTTGTTCACCCGCTTATCCCCCCAAACAGCATGAAACTGGCAGACAAATCTATTTGTGAAATCATGAAGAGAGTCCACCAAGAGTTAATGTGCTTCATTTTAGATCATAGATGTGCTGGCTTGAACTCATCATAGCTAAACACGTATGATGGGAGACGTTATTCTGTAAATATGTTTCTCATACTGATTAATTAATAAAGCCTGTGGCCAATAAGAAACAAGATAGGTGGGGCTAGGAGACCAGGAGGAGGAAAGAGGAAGTAGTTGGGAGGGGTCAAGATGTAGAGCATGGAGGAAGCAAGGTGCCAGCCGCAGCTCCCGGATAAGATGAGCCATGTGGAAATACTTAGATAAGTAGAAATGGGTTAATAATTAAGACAGAGCTAGCCCATAAACAATAATGGTAATTGGCCAACAGGATTGTATCAAATACAGAGTCTCTGAGTGTTATTTGGGTCTCACGTGGCGGCAGGACCGTGGCGGCAGGACCGGGAGGCCGGCGGGGAGGAAAAACCTGCCGTAACACATGTATGTCAAGCATATGTTGAGAAGTCAATTATGAATCCATTCCTATGAAGACTGACTACTTCTCAATGGCTAAGCCCACCATTTTCCCTATTGCTCTGCAGGAGCTCCTCACAGGCCTAACAGCTCTCAAATTTTCACCAACCTTGGAACTCCCATGAGAGTGTTAAAAAAAATACTGCCCACTGGAGCTGGGTAAGTATCTCAGTGGTTAAGAGTGTGCATTGGCTCTTGCAGAAGATCCAAGTTCAGTTCCCAGCAGCCATTTTAGTCAGCTCACAATTACCTTACGTGACTCCAGGGATTCGATGCCCTCTTCTGGCCTCTGAGGACACTGCACCAGCGTGCGCACATACTTTTAAATAACCCTGTAAAAAATACCATACCCTAGGGCTATTCTGCAAAGTTTAGGATTGTGGAGGCTGGGGGGGGGGGGTTGGTAGGGACAACAATCTGCATTCTGAAACACCCTTGCAGCCAAGCAAGGAAATTGATGGGAGGAGTGAGAAGTATGGTCAATTCCAGGGGGTATTTCAGAAAGTAGGAGTACAATCAAGGGAAGGTCTCTGGGAATTATGGGGTCCCCAGAAGCTGCAGTATCTGTCCACCACTTCTCCCTGTAAACTTCACAGTCAGGAGACAATGAATCCCTGAGAGGGCTCACCTCATTTCATACTCTGATGCCTTTCATCATGTCTTTTTCTAGGCTGGACCGGGCCGGGCACCTCCACTGACCCACAGTCCCACCACAGGGCATTCTAGCCCAGTTAGGGAGTGGTGTCACCGCCACTGTTTCTTGAAGCAGCCATGGCTGCAGGCGCTCGTCCAGTCTGGCTTCCATTCCTGCCCCTTCTCTTTGGCCCAGAGTCCAACATTGTCACACCTCTGCTTTCTCTGCATCTCACCTCAGCCATATCTCTGTGGCCCGTGCAGGAAACAGGAGAAAATGGGGCTCCACACAGGCCTGGCTTTTGAGATAGGAGGTGATGCCTGAGACTTAAAAGGGGCCCTCAGTGGTCATCAAGTTCATGACTGACAAAGGAAGTGCGTTCATCCCTCTCTGATTGCCTTTTCTCCTGTCACCCTGGGGTTTGGAGGCAGGAGGCAGAGGGCACTTGAGGGAATCCTGGTGGGACAGGTGGCTGGTAAATTGATTCCTCCCCAAGCCTGGGGTGTAGCAGTGAGCGGTGCCCATTAAGCCTCTTACTTATTGCTAGCTAAGTGTGCTGGTCCTAGGGCTTGAGTGAAGAGTTGAAACTCATGGGGCTACAGAAAATGGCACGAGGTGCCAGACAGCCATTTGCTTAGCAAACTCGCTAATTTTAACCTCTGCCTCTCAGACCAAAAATCTTTTATATGGAAAGAATAAAAAAGAAAGTGATATTTAACACACTTTTATTTCTGTGCTAGAGTCTCTCTCTCTCTCTCTCTCTCTCTCTCTCTCTCTCTCTCTCTCTCTCTCTCTCTCTCTCATACACACACACACACACACACACAAGCTCTACGAAGCCTAACTGATTTCTCAGTCAAAAGGTGGTGAGTGGAAGTGGAAAAGACAAGATGGGAAAACAAACAAGCCAGAGACCATCCATGCTTCACGTGGCCATCAGTCCTCTCCTGCCCTGCCCACCGCTGGGCCGTTTCTGTGTTTTTAGGATTGGCCAATGACTTGCATGATTTAAGATCTTTCCTGGCACTGATCAGCTTTCTCTGGACAAGCGGTTTGCTGATTAATTATTAATCAGACAGAGTTTAGGAGGAGTAATCAGCAAGAGTCAGTGCTAATTTGCAAATGTCCCCCAGGAAGGTGATTACTTAAAATACTTGGTTGGAGAGGCTCCATGTTAACCTTTGCAATTAGCCACAGGACGCACAGACCTGGGGCAAACCCACATGAGTCCTACTAAGAGCAAGCCCAGGACCTGGGGATTTTTTTTTCTTTTCTTTTTCCTTATCTTCATCATTATGTAGGCAGCTGGGATGGGGGTGGAGAGGACAGGAATGGCATGAACAAATACAGACATATCAGTAAGCAAGACAATACTAGGTATGGACAGAGGCCTGAAATAAAGCAAGATGTTATGATAGACAGCTAGGGTCTGCTTGAGACTGCATGAAATGGAAAGCTTTCCTGTGGAAGAGATATTTAAAGTAACTTAATGTTTCAAAACACACAAGTCATTTAAATGAATGTGTGTGAGAGAGGGAAGGGGAGGAGAGGAGAGGAGAGGAGAGAGACAGAGAGACAGAGACAGAGAGAGAGAGAGAGAGAGAGAGAGAGCACATACTTTGAAGAAAGGGAACTTTAATACCAAAGGAATAAAATCTTTTTGTTTGTTTGGTTTTGGTTTTTTGTTTTGTTTTGTTTTTAGAGACAGGGTTTCTCTGTGTAGCTTTGGAGCCTGTCCTGGTACTTATTTTATAGATCAGGCTAGCCTCAAACTCATAGAGATCTGCCTGTTACTGCTTCCCAAGTGCTGGGATCAAAGGTGTGTGCCACCACTGCCCTGTAGGAATAGAATCTTAAAGACAGTAGGGAGAGGTCCGGAGATTGGTCTTGCTATCACATCCGGGGAAGGATGAAGATGGGTTGTAGCTGGGCTCTGGTGTGGTGAGTTTGAGAGAGACAGTGAATATGTTGGAGGGGTAGGCTAGGCAAGGTAGAACCTTGCTGTGGGAGGAAACAGAAAGCCAAGATCCAATTTGATTTGTAAACCAGAACACTTTCCTTGCTTCCTGGAGAATGGATTCTGGGATGGGTAGAATTGGGTCACTGAGCAGCCCAAAGACACTGAAGGCAGAAGAGGTTTATCCTTGGAGATAGGCTGATGTGGGAAGCCATAGGGGAGGGAAGGGGAGGAACTATTTCAGTAGGAAGGGGGAGGAAAATCCAAACTGAAAAGAAACCATTAAAACCAGTGAGAGAATGGGTAAACCAAAGACACACGCACACAATAGAGTAGAAGCCCGAAATGCAAAGCGACTCTGACACTGGTGGACCTGGAAAAGCGTTATTCTAAACACAGAAGAGCATGTGTCCAGTCCACTTACAAGAGATACCCAGAGAAGTCAGACTCAGAGGGACAGACAGAAGGGTGGTTGCCACAGGCTGGAGGCTGTCATTTAATGGCTATATAGTTTCAGCTGGGGGGATGGGAGGGTGAGCAATGATGGACAGGGTTGTTATCCAGTGTCCCTAATGCCACGAAATTGTACATTTAGTGGAAAAATTGGTAAATTTTATGTAATACATATTTCACCACACTAAAAAAAGACATCTACTTTGGATATGTTCATTTTCAGATTCTTTTTAATATACATGGAGCTCAGAGGGTTGAAATTTTAATGGAGAGCTACTGGCATGCAGATGATATTGAAAACTGATCTGTGAGGTTGCCTGGCAATGAGGGGAGATGGGAAAAGGGAGGGTTATGGGTCCCCTTGGATCTAAGTGAAAAGGCTGGACAGATGCTGAGCAGCGGAGAAGAGAGAAAAGGAGATGCCCAGGAATGGCCATGGTAACAGATACATGACTTTCTGGTAGTCAAGAGAGAGAGGGTGTCTTAGGGTTACTGTTGCTATGAGGAAATGCCATGACCATAAAGCAAGTGGGGAAGGAAAGGGTTTATTTCACTTAGACTTCCATATGGCTGCTCATCATTGAAGGAAGTCAGGATGGGGCCTCAAACAGGGCCAGAACCTGGAGACAGGAGCTGATGCTAAGGTCATGGAGGAGTTCTGCTTACTGTTTTGTTTCTCATGGCTTCCTCAACCTGCTTTCTTATAGTTCTGAGGACCACCAGCCCAGGGATCACACCACCCACCATGAATCACTAATTAAGAAAATGCCTTACAGGCTTTCCTACAGCCTCATCTTACAGACATATCTTCTCAACTGAGGTTCCCTCCTCTCTGATGACTCTAGCTTATGCCAGATATGTTGCCAGAAAACCAAATCATATGAAAATGGATGAGTGATAGTGGATTTGGCCACCTGGGGTCACTTGTAGTCTAAGTAAGGTCTGTTTTAGTGACAATGTTAGGCACAAGTAAGGAAGAGAATGGCTTTTGTGCTCAGGGTAGCTGAGAAACAGTCTGGTAGAAGAATGGAGTGGAGAAACAGGAAATTTTGTAGGTACCTTTTAGGTTTCTGATTTTAGGTGAGAGATACTAGAATATGGCTGCATGCTGTTAGTTGTATTCAGAGATAAAGAAATAAAAGATGCAAGAGAAGAGGAGGTGTCTCCAGCAAGGATGTCTGGAGAAGATGAGACCTGGACACAGGGAGAGGGCTAGTTTGGAGCAGGAGCAGGACAATTGGGGGACACAGTGTATGACAGAGGTCACCTCACCAAGCATTTTATCTGCTCACCCACATTTCCTGGCTTCCTTGGAACTAGTATGGACGATGTGGTAATTTCCAACCAATGAAAAAGGAACCAGGAGTAAAGTGTATCATGCTGGATTCTTAACTCAGTTTTCTTCCTGTGCCACTGGAGAAGGACACAGATTCCTGATAGTGCAGTCACCAGATGGGGGAATGCTCTTGAGCTTAGGTACCTAATATGCATGATTCTGGAATACAGATAGAAATATTCCTTAGCAGTGATCAAGCAAGAAATATTCCTTAGTGGTATTACATGACTGAGTTTTAGGGTCAATGGTTATTTCTTCTTAAAATTTGTTTAATGTGTATGGGTATTTCATCTGCACATATACCTGTGAAACATGAATGAATCTGGTGCCTATGAAGGGCAGAAGAAGGCATTAGATTCCCTGGGATGAGATGCAGATGGTTGTGAGGCATCATGTGGGTGCTGGGAATTGAACGCAGGTCCCTTGGAAGAGTGCCCTGGGTTGATGGTTTTCAAATTAGGGGGGAGTCAAGAGATGAGGCTGGGGTGGGAGGCAAGGGCTAGTTAGATCCAAATGGATCTTATGTGCCTTTATCAGTGCCTTGGATTCTGTTCTGTTAGACAACAGAGAATGATTGAGAGCTTTCGCCTGGGGCTCAGAATGTCAGAGCCGCATTTTAATTAAGCCATTCTCATGGCAGTGGGGAGAATGAATTAGAGAGAGCAGAGATGCTGGGAGACCAGGAGAAAGGCTATTAAAACCCACAAAGCAGAGAAGATGATGGACCGAATTCAGAGAGTGGCAGCAAGAGTAGAAAGACATATTGTAGGAAGTATGCTGGGAGAACTTAGCCCTTAATTGAATGTGGCTGGTTAGATGGGGATGGAGTGGGGACAAGTCCCAGGATCTGAGATAACTAGGTAGTGCCAAAACTAATAAAGGAAACAGATTTGGCCTTTATGCAGTCAATGATGTGCAGAGATTGGACAAACTTGGTTAGAGACAATGGTAGCATGTAGCTGGGGCAATGCCCACCAAGTAATTAGCTCTATAGTTTGATATTCAGTTTTGATATTCAGGAGAGGTGGGAGCTAGAGATCCAGCTTATGTTTGAAGCCTTAATAGCAGGCAAGCTCACCCAGAGAGGACATGTTCCTTGAACAGGGCAATAGGCAGGAATTGAGCCTTAAGGTCATCAAAAGAGTGACAGTTGGAAAGAAGATTTAGGGAGGTTCAAGAAGGACCAGGAAGAGGGAAGTTGGGATATAGCTCCAAGGTAGAACACTTGCTTAGCATTTGTAAGGCCCTGGGTTCAAACCCCAATAATGCATCAAACATAAAACAAAGCCAAAAAAAGCAGAAAGGCGAGCCTGAAGGTAGAGAAAGGAGAAAATATCCAATACAAAATACCCAATATTGAGTGTTACAGAACATCTTTCAAGATGGCATCTGAAATACCTTTAGGAGTCTCCAAGTGACTAGGCTCAGGGAAGGCTGAGGTTTGAATTGGGGAAGTAGATGAGGGGAATAACAGGAACCAAAGTCTGGGAACACAGTGTGGACCACTCTTCAAGAAGCTTGGGTTAAACTGGGCATGGCAGCTCAGGCCTTTAATCCCAGCACTTAAGAGCTTTGTGTACTGGAAGCTGGTGTAGCCTACATACAAGTTCCAGGACAGCCAGTGCAATACAGTGAGATTCTCTTACACAGAAGCTTGGGTGGCAAGTGACTTGGATGCCAGAAGTTAGGTCTTTCTTGAAGTCTCCCTGTTTGTACCAGCTTCACTCCCTCCCTTCCCAAGTGACCCAGACCACAGAGCTGAAACATTCCAACAGATTATCAATTTTTTATGTGAATCCTGCTGCCCCAGTGAATCTGTGTCACACCCTAGCCAATGGTTGGAGAGAAGCTGAGATTAAATGAAATCTAGGCTTAGAGAAAGAAAGAGAGAGAAAGAGAGAGAGAGAGAGAGAGAGAGAGAGAGAGAGAGAGAGAGAGAGAGAGAGAGAGAAGGACATCTTGAGAACCTGGAAAGAGATAGCAGGATGCAGGAGCTACAGAAAGGAGAAACTCTGGTGGAATGTAGTCTCCACTAAGCCAAGGATGAGTGGAGTACACATTTGTGGCCAAACAAGGAAATTGAGACCTTGGACATTCCAAATGAATCAACACTGTTCTGGAAGATAGGACTTGCCAGAATGTGGGGCCTCCCAAGAAGGACACAGAACAATTCCTTCCATCTGTCTTAGCTGCGCCGCCAGGCACCTGGCAGCTCCTCGGAAGAGGTCGAGGACAGCATCTTGTTGTCTGTGCCCTTTACAGCCCTGGCACAGGCCTCCTAGCAGATGAAGTAGTTAGTACAAACCTGTTGCAAGCCATCAGAGCCATGGGGGGCGGGCCAGCTGCCCGACTTCACTTCCCACACACGGACTATGAGCCCCAAGCTTCAGCAGAGCCCCTGTCAGTGGCAGACAACACAGCCTTGAGCCCCAAGCTTCAGCAGAGCCCCTGTCAGTGGCAGACAACACAGCCTTGAGCCCTTCTCCCCCAGCTCAGCCTTTTGTTTTCTTCCTGAAAGCATATCCTCGCTTGCAAAGGAAGAAAAGGAAATCACACTGCTCCTCAGCACAGGGTGTAGGAGCCCGGGGCCTTGGTCCTGCGGACCTGTGCATGCCAGCGGCCTGCTAGGGCACTAATCCCTTCCTATGGCTTGACTATGGAGCTTGTAATGCTATTTCCAACTCCAAGAGATGCATGAGATGAGATTTTAAAAGGCTAGTTATTTACGGCCTGGCTCCTGATGGATACAACAGATGCAATTTCATGGGCTCCATCAGAAGCGAACAGTTTCTTGGTATGGCTTAAAGCAGTGATGTAACGGGGAAGGAGAGGTAGTGGGACATCACACAGCTGGGGACAGCAGCAGAGTCCTAGTCTCCGCTTGCTCACCAGGTCCTCTGAGTTAGGCTCAGCAGCCCAGGCCCTATGCCATCCCCATTGCTTTCTGAACATCTTTGCCAGCTTGGGACCTTGATCCTGCTTAGGTTCTGATATTTAAGAAAGACAAAAACCTCAGAAGACACATTCCAGGCCTTGCACGAAGTTCAAAGGCAGCTAGGGAATGGTGATGGTTCCACAGGCTCCTCCCCACAGCAGAAAGATCTCAGCTTCCAAGCCCCACCCCCAGTGACATCACCCCTGACCTTTTTCTCTTGTTGCGGGGCCGTTGCTGCTATTCCCCCATCCTGCTCATTTCTGTTAGGAGATTTCACGGGTGCCTGCTGTTCACTCTGTGATTGTTTGGGGATCCTAAGTTCCACAGAAGCACAGGCCTCCATTGTCTTCTCCGCCACTGTGTTCCTAGGGCCAGGCCCAATGCCACACAAAGCACAGGGCTAAGAACTCTGTGGAGATAGATAAACTGTAATGGAAGGTGTGGGTGACCCATGAAGTGAGGGTAAAGATAAAGATGAGCTGTTGACTCCGGGGAAATCTGGCACCAAATTTGGCTGACTGACTGCCCGAGTTCACTGACCACCCTTGCAGGTCTTATCCCAAAGTTCTGTTATTCAGAGCTGTGAACAACATGCAGCCTTATTTCCATCCTTGCTGTAGACTTGGCTTCCTTACAATGCCTGTTTTATGCTAGGCCAGCATGTACTGCCTATCTCCTCTACCTTAGCCCTGCCTCTTCCTGCCCCGTGCACTCAGTTCAGTATGCGGGCCCACACAATCATTTGGTCAGAGACATGGATGCTCCCCAACTCCTCTCTGTCATTCGTCATCCTTGCTTTGAGCCTTTGGGTCTCATGTGGCCATGCTAGTCTCCACTTCACTATTTATCTAAGGATGACCTTGAACTTCATGATCCTACATCTATCTTTTGAGTGCTGGGATTATAGGTATGCACACTCAGTTCATTTGAGACTAAGGTTTGAGCCCAGGGCTTCCTGTGTGCTAGGCAAGTACTCTATACACTGAGCTCCAGTCACCCCAGCTCCAGAGCTGAGATGTTTTTAATGTCCTCCCTTCCTTGATTCAGAGCTGCAATAGTTCAGGCAGGTCCCTCTCCAGCCCCAGGGACTGCAAACAAGTTTTACTGCTGCCTTCTGGGCTTTCAAGTTTCACCCCGTTAGAATGCAAAGTGTTCTTGCTCTTGTGCTTAAGGATTTCAGTAGCTTTCCAACACCATGGAATCCTCTCTGTGAACACAGGGCAAGACTCTCCTGAGGAGCACATTCTGCTGTTCATTTAGAGTTTCATGGACTGTCAACTGTCATCTTCTTGCCCCACACCTTGCAACTGGCTTACAATGACCCCAACACTGAGGATCCCTCCTTCCTGTTCCAGGCTGTTAGCAAAATCTTATTCACTCTTTGGCTCAACATAAAAAACTTCCCTGGGGACACATCGCTCAGAGTCTCAGATGTAATGCCGCCACTGTGCCATGAAGTCTGACAACTTTTTTGAAAGACAGTTTTAATGTTCAACTTTCTATCCCCTAGGGTTCACATGCTTGGACTCATCCCTAGTCCACTCCCAGCAAGAGGTCTGTAGTCACATGACCTGACTCTGGAGGGTGAGAGTATCTCTGGTTTCAGAGTGCTGAGGGGTGGGCATGTGACCGAGTGTAGTTATAGTAGATTGCCTTTGCGGGGTCCATCAAGAAAGGTAGGGGTCACACAGACAGCCCCCCAAACATTACACCTATCATCATTGTTGTTGGTTGCTCTTCTGGACACCTCTCAAACTTAATGGTAAGACCCTATGGCTGAAGACACCACATAGTTGACTCCTAGAATATGAAGAGCTTAAGCTAGTACTGACCTGGGAGCTTCATCCTTACTGACTGGCTTTCACAATGCTGGAAGGTGCTATGTATGCAACTGGGGGAGCAGTCTTACCCAGATGGGAACCCTGCAAGTGATAGTAATGACTGGCCTGTCAAGATAAATGTCCGTTAGCAACAGAAGCACAATGTTATGGCAGTAACCAAACACATTTTGATTGGAGTTAAGGCTCAGTCTGCAAGAAGAGAACTTATTCCAGTCACCATTAATGGAGCAAGAACCTGAGACCAGTGAGGTCACAGGATCTAGGGAAGAACTTACCACTATTATTCTGCTAAATGGGCATAATATTAAACTGACTTCTAGAGACATGTTGTTAAAACCAAAGATCAGTGCATCTCTCATCCTTCATCAGAAAAGCTTTTTGCGGTAGATGATGATTGACCCAAAGACTCACAGCTGGTCAATGTGCAGAGAATGAGAGATCCCAGAGTGTTCAGCCCTTAATGGAGCATCAATACCACACCCCCCTGGCCCTAAGCTCAAGGGTCACTATAGAAGCCGGGGGTGGAATGATTATAAGGGCCAGAGGCAGTGGTTGACTACAGCAAAACGGTGTTCATTGAACACAGCGGGAGAGTTGCACACATGGACTGATAGTGACTGTGACAGCTCAGAGAAGTCCTACAGAGGATCAAACCAGACAAAACACAGACATGGGGTAAGCAGTAGGCCAAGAAGCCCCACACCTAGCTGAGGAGTCACTGGCAACTGACAGCTGCTGGGAGAGGGGAAGTCCTTTGTCTTAAGTGATGTTGTCCCTGAGAGGCTACCCTTGCTGCATTGATTGTCCTACACTTGTGTATATATTGGCCACACTAAATGGAATTCATGTGTCAAGAGGAAAAAGAAAGAAGAGAACACATGAAATTGGGAAGAGATGGTGATGGAGGGGCTACAAGAAGAACTGGAGGGAGAAGATGGAGGGTTTTCTTGATCCAAACACATTAAATGCATGTATGAAAATTTCAATCAATAAAAAATAAACAGTAAGAAGAGAGAAAGGCACTATGCCCTCTTCTCCCTAGGGCAGCTAACACAGGCCGGTGGCTGGGACCTGGTGCAAGGTATATTTGTCTACTCCATGGGGAAAGCCCACCTGAAAACGAAATGAATCCATAGGAGAGTGAAGCAGTGGGAGGAGGGAGGCATCATTTGTTTGCTTTGATCCAGCAGTAGTTGAAACCAACTCCTGGATTTTTCAGTGACAGAAGCTAGCACACTTACTTTCTAGCTTAAGTTCATTGGAAATGGGGCCTCAGTTCTCGAACAGAGACAGTACTAACCAATGCATTTCTCTTTTTAGGCCCTGGGAGAACCTCTTTTATATGTCTTAGAAAAATACCCAACATATGATATTGTAAACCGTCTAATAATATTTTCTTCCTGGTACTAGCTGTGAGCCCCAGGGTCCAGTACAGTACTTGGCTATTAGAAAAAGGTTTGTAGAGTGAATAAATAACTCCCCAGGACCACAGCCTGTGTCTTTGTGTCCTCAATACCTAGGAAAGCCTGGTTCATAGAAGGGTTTCAATGAATGGTTATGGAAAATAAATTGGAGGGAGTAACAAAGCATACAAATAATCGAAACCAACTGTTGTCTGTGAATGAACAAATAAGCAAATAGGTATTATAAGCAGACCCCCCACCGGCATGCTCCATGTGCCTTCTGACTCTGGCTGCTTCTAATGGTCCCTCGGTGAAACACCTAGTCTAAAGTCGCCGAGATCAAATGGCTCCAGTGAGCTTAAATTTCATGTGTTCAATGCCCAATAATTAAAATGAGATCTTTCAAAGGGAGAGTGTTGCCTCAAAACATTGAAACTGACTGCCTTAAAAATCAACTAGAACATTTGTGTCCCTAACTACAGGAACAACAACAACAAAAAAAAAAAAATTGAAGCAAGGGTACTCTGAGGGTGAGAATGGGGTCTGTGAAGCTCTGTGTCCCTAGAGATGTGACATCTACACTAGGGAGGAGCCTGGCAGCAGTGCCCACATTCAATCCTCTCTTTGTGTTCTATAGCATGAGCCCTATTTTCAAGTGTGAAACTTGGGCTTAAAGGGATCATTTCCCATTGTAGGATTACATGGCTACTTGAGGCCAAGTGCACCTGACTCCTAGGCTTGTCCTCTCCTCGTCTATATGTCCTGATAGAGCTTGAGGTCTAACCCTGGAGGGGCTGCACTGGGAGGATGGGCGACAAGACAGAGGAAGAGGCAAGAGGAGCAGGTGTAATGATTTCTCCTTGGCTTTCCTTGCAATGACCATCCCATTAGTGGAGAGGCTGTCTTCCTAGCAAGCTAGCAGTAACTTCTCATCTCAGTCTGACCCAAAGTTCTTCAGAGACTATTTACTTTTTCTTACATCCTCAAGTCTAGCCCTTTGACAGTATCATGGTCTCTTGAAGACAGCAATACTGAGAACATTTTCATTTAATATGATGGGAAGGTGTGGGATCCATTGAGGGTCAGTGGTCAAGGCCACCTACTGGGTAACTTATGCAACTCCCCCATCAGCCAAAAAAATTTACATGCGCGTGTGTGTGTGTGTGTTTGCAGACCTGTGAAAGGGGTGGATCACTGACTCAATGGTACATGTGTGGCAGTGATGTGGAGAGGTATGCCTGGGTACTTTAGCAGCACATGTATGTCAGGAGTAGACGGATTGTGTTGGGATTATTCAAGTACAGTTTCTGCTCATGGTCAATCCCCTGCTCCCACGCAATGAAGAGCTAGAGGGTCTAAGTCCTATGACTCTCTAAACATGGTGGGGCATTCCAGTTCAGGGCTCACAGTAGTAAGAGCTTTCTCCACAATGGGCACTTGTGGAGAAGGCCACCAAGATGTTGCGTGCTGATGGGCTCTGAGGATGGGCTACCCCACTGCTTACCTGCAGTTCCCTCCTGCATCTTTTATTACATCACCTCAG